>CAJQZJ010001511.1:6258215-6273317 GCA_907164525.1 Lophiomys imhausi | reverse complement strand
TACATACATACATACATACATACATACATACATACATACATACATACATACTTACAATAGCCAAAGGGGGGGGAGCGCTCAACTTGAGAGAGCAGACACATGAGGGGTTTGAGTAGGTATCTGGGAGGAGCTAGAGGAAAGAAAAGAAGAGAAAGTGATAAATTCTATCTACAGCAAAAAGATTTTTTAAATGAAACATGACTGCTAGTGACTATCATATCTTTCTGGCACTAAAAAATATATTTCATACACCTTTAAAATCAAAGTTAAAGATAGTGTGTTAGAGAAGAAAATCCAGCTGTTTAAAACCTTTACTTTGAAAATTGTCTGCATTTATTCATTGTATTTGTACGCACTTATGGACACACATGCCACAGTGCGCATGTGGAGATGAGAGGATAGCTTCCAGGATCTCAGTATCAAACGCAGGTCATCAGACTTGCTGGCCATTGCCCTTGCTGTTGCCTAGTTGTTGGTGTCAGATAAAAGAAAACATATCTTAGAATGTAATATAATACTAAACCATCCTGCCAGCCCTAGTTTGAATATTTTTTCAAATTAAAATTTGATTTTATTGCCTCATACTGGGAAGGAAATCAGCATAATTTTAAAATATGTGAAGCAAAGCCACCTACAAATGGAAATGGAAATTTTACTAGATTTGCCTACAAGACTAGTTTTCTAAACAAAAAATTGAGAGAAGCAATACCTTTAAACCCATTAAATTTTGCTCATAAAGTTAGCTCATTAAGTTTGGAGAAATATTTTTGAGTGTTCTAAAACTTGATTTGCATTTGATGTTTTAGAGATGTCTTGATGCCATCTTTAAAAATAATATCAAATGCAGCTGGAAAGATTTGGTTTATAGTTCGGAGCACTTGCTGCTCTTGAGGAGGAGCTGGGTTGGACACTCAGCACCCACATGGTGGCTCCTGGTCTTCTGGGACTCTGGTGCCAGGGGATCCAGTGCCCTCATCTGGGCTCCACAGGCAAAGACTCATACACAGAAAATAAAAACAACTTTTTTAAAGGTGCTGTTAAGTGATAAATAACTGTTAACTTTAATTTTTATATGCTTTGGAGGTTGGCTATACAGTGTTTTTTGCTTTATGTTCAAAAAGAGCCATAGCATGATAAGTGTTATATTAACTTAAAAACAATTTAGTTTTAAGGAATTTTTTTGAAATGGATTTTAAAGTGTTTTTAATAATCTGATGAATACTTCCTAATAAACATTTTTCTATGTAATGAAATATTTAAAATTGTTGCCTTTTGTAAACTTAGGCAGAATTGATTTTATTTTATGCTATCTTTTTGATAGTTGGCTATATATTAACACTTGGTCATGAAGTGATGAAGTATGTGTTACTTGATTTACATTGGCTATTCAAAAGCAAAGTTATAAAAGGAACAAAGTGAGTCATCAACCATATTAACTTTATTTTTATGTCTGTTATGATCGACAGTTTTAGTTCATGCTGCTTAAAAGCATTGTTTATGGGATTTGTTTAACCTTGAACCAATAAAACAGGGGCCTGTATCACTTCTGTGTCACAGCTGCAGTAGTGTTCATTTTTCACAGTTAAAACTGGTAAATAAAAAGGAGTGCTTATTTTTGTTGAAACCTTACTGATTTAAGAATAACATATAAATCAGAGATCTTTCCCCTATGGAAGTTTTGTAAAAATAGCTTTCTGATTTTTTTTTTTTAAGATGGAGTCTCACCTTAGTGAGTTTAGCCTCAGCTGTCCTAACTCTCTAGGTAGAGCAGGCTGGCTCAAACTCAAGAGCTCCACCTGCCTCTGCCTCCTGAGTACCTAGGTTAAAGATGTGTGTGTACTACCACACTTGGCATTTATGAAATATTTTAATGCCACCAAAGTGCTCTTAAGTTTTATAGATAGCTGTATAAATGTGTAATGTAATATATATGTATATATGGAAGAATTTTTTCCTTACTTGGTGTCATTAATTTTAGTTTTCTCTTTTATGACGTTGGGATGATCTATTGATCATTTTAAATTTTTCTTGAGTTTTTAAATTTAATTTTGAGGCTGATATATTAAGTTAGCCTTTTTGAATTTTTAAAGTTTTATTTAAAAAATCAATAGCTATCATTAAGAAGCCATTGTTTTCCCAAGACAATTTTGTTTATCATTTAAATATATCATCAGCAGTACAAAGTGATGAGAGAAGAGGTGTTTTACTTTATTTTCCTATTTTAGTTCCCATACTTCCTCATTGGCCTTTGACCTTCCTTCCAAGTTTTCCAATGTTTTCTCAGTTTTTCACATCTGGAAATAAAACCACTCATTTACCAAAATGTTAATTCATGTTACTCTACTGGCACTATTTCCATTTTTAAGGAAGAGTGATTAATTAAACTAGTCACTGAAATATGCGTGCACCAAGAACAACAACTACAAAGAAGCATCAATAAATGGATAATGTGTGCATGGGTTGCTGGATGACAGCTGTCAATGTTTCAGGCATGAGAAACCTGTCCAAGATGTTTACCCAGTACCCTCCTGAGCAGACGGAAGTCTGTCCCAGTATAGAGGTTTGTCAGGAAGATTATACCTCTGCTACTGCTGTTGTAACACAACCACTGACGCGTATTACTTGTCATGCTTGCTTGAAATCACATCCCCTTTTTGTTTGTTTGTTCAAGACTGAAAGAGCATATTCTTTTTGTGGAACTATTGAATACATGGCACCAGATATTGTCAGAGGGGGTGATTCGGGACATGACAAGGTATGTTCTGCTTTTGATACTTCTTGTGTATTTCCATAAATTGTTCAGTAAGAGTGAATCCCAGTTAATAACTTCCAGTACAGAGACCTAATCAGAGCCATATTTGTAGTATTTCTTACCTTCATCTATTTCTGTGTTTTCATACTTGAACACACTGTGAGTTTTAACATTTTGTAATGAAAAAATACAAAATTTAAGACAGTTTAGATTTTCCTTTTAAGGTTTCATTGAAGTTTTTTGCTTTGTAGAGTGACATTCTTGTTAAAGTTGAGACCTTAAAGTTATTCTTCAAACAATTTAAAATTTTATTTCCAAGCCAGGTGTGGTGGTGCACGCCTTTAATTCCAGCAGTAAGGAGGCAGAGGCAGGCGGATCTTTGTGAGTTTGAGGCCAGCCTGGTCTACAAAGTGAGTCCAGGACAGCCAAGACTATTACTCTATCTCGAAAAACCAAAAAATATATATATATATACATATATATATATATTTCCATTAGAAGAGCCTATGAGCTTAAACAAAACACCAAACATGACTCCATTTTAAAAAGATCCGTTCTTTTTCTGTTGTATGAGACACATTTGGAGCAATTGTAACACGGAAGCATAACTGAATACTTGAGCTCGCTCTGTGTGTAGCTCCTTTCTGCATCACAGAGAAAGAATTAGAGTTTTATTGGCATGGTTAATTTCTTCAGGAAACATACAAGAATGGATGGTGGTTGTGTTTGCCACCTTTGGTTAGTAAGTCCTAACGAGATGTTGAGAGTCATTGAAAAAGAAAACCAGTCATTTGTATTCCCAGAAGCCTTTAACTTCACAAAGGTATTGATGACTTTGTTAATTATTCTCCAACAGAAATAGTAGCATTTTTCACAACCTTGAAAGGAAAATTCTTCGCTCAAAATACAGTCTGTTTTCCTAACCCTCTAAAGAGCTTCATTCTTTTTTTTTTTTTTTTGACTCCTCTCTTCCCTGTGTATGTGCCTATGAAGATAATGAAGCTGTCAATAAGTCATAAAAATCTAGGTCATTTTTCCATCCTGTATTAGAGGGTAACACTTTCCTATCACTTTTGATTTATTAATAACGTTCTCCAAATGAATTCTGGCTGATTTGTCCTTATTGTTCTCCCCCCCCCATCCCCTTTAAAAACACATATACAATTCCAGTGCCTGTCTCCTTTCTGATGACCAGTCCTATGTCTGTCAAGCACAGTCTCTAGGTTCGAATGGCAGTGGTTACTGCCCCATGACTAGAATCTGATTTCAGGTCTGTATTAGTCAAAAAGCATGGTCTTATGCCCAGCGCAGGTCATTCTGAGGACACCGACTTGAGTTGGCATTGGAACTGTTTCTGTGAATTCAAGTTTGCCTCATGGTATAATTTTAAGCTATTGTGCAATTTAGTCGGAATCTATAACTTAGACTTTGAAAATTGTCTTCTGAAGCTTAATGGAACTGGAGCTGGAGAGATGGCTTACCAATTAAGAGCTTAATGGAACCAGTTTTCGAATAAGAAAACTTTGTATTATACCTAGAATTCTGCATGACTAAGATCCATGGTATATCTAGCCAAAAAATATTCTCTCTTGAATATTTATTGTATTTGTAAATGGTTTTCCAGTTTAGAGTACATTTTATCTTCTATGAATTTAAATCTCCCTATTGGAGGGGATGTTTAGATATATTCTATAAGAGAAATTGATTTTTAGGGGGATGTTTAAAAATAACACCCTTGTGTGAGATTCTTATGTTTTTCTTTTGAGTTTAAGGAATTCCCTCTCATTCTTTGGGAATGAACTTTATAAAATGTGGTTGATACTTTTTCCCCCAAGATCCTAAATCCAGTATTCACATATCTAAACTTTTAAAAAAGCATTTTTAAGTTAAATTGTTTTAAATTAACAATGGTAAAACTAACTGACCTGGGTATGTGTAATTATTTGTTCTCTAAATGTCTCTTACATGTACTACTTAATACTCCTTGTAAAGAAAGCTATGAAACATTGGTAAAATATTTTTAGGTATATAGCTTTATTTTGGTCCTCCTTTCTTATAATACACATTTTAGTTGTTAATTTTACAGAATGAAGTTATTATTGTTTTATAGGCAGTTGACTGGTGGAGCTTAGGTGTTCTGATGTATGAGCTACTAACTGGAGCATCTCCTTTCACTGTTGATGGAGAAAAAAATTCCCAGGCTGAAATATCTAGGTAAGACATAAACAAATGGGTTTCCAGAGTGTTACTCTCTTCTGCTCATTTACAACAAGTATCACAGTTGCAGTGTTATGTTTTTGTCCTATTTTTATTTGAATTTTCTAACATTGAGAACAGATTTGACAGAAATAAATATTGAGTACACTTCAATGAAGATGAAATAATAGTGATCAATTTGCCTTCTTGCCTGAAACAATCTCAGCAATGGGAAAAACATTATGTGAAACAGCAGGTATGAGGACATTGGACATCTGGAAATAGAGGGCAGAGGTTTGTTTCAAAGATACAGAAAATAAACAAAGTATGCCCTGAGATCCCCCCAGTGACCACCTTAAGAGCTCCCAGGATGCATTGCAACACAGGGAAAGACAAACCCATGTGACCCTGAAGAACTGGAACGGATGGTCCAGGGACACATAACAGCTAGTTTGCTAACTGGAGTATCTGAGAGGAAAGATGCGAGTCCAGAGATTTGCAGAAGTATTGCTGTATGAAAAACATACACAATAAAACATTTATTATTTTAGTTACATATTTATAGCACAGTTATTTTCCTCCAGTTTGAGCTATAGATTCAGTACAATTACAATTCCTCCTAGCTTGGTTGTTTGTTTTTAGTACATAGAAATTAGCAATCTGATTTAAAACTCAGGTAAAAATGAAGAGGACCTAGTCTAACCAGCTTATATCTGAAGAAGAACAAAGTTGATTTCAAGACTTATCATAAGCTGTAATAATTGCACACTTTGGTTTTGGTATCAAGACAAACAGATGAATACTGGAAATGATTTGCATGCCTACAGTCCTAGTATGTGGAAGGATAAACAAGATTGCTACAAGTTCAAGGCTAGCATGGTCTACATAGTGGGTGCTAGTGCAGCCCCAGCTACACAACAGCTATTCTCTAAAAAGTGGGGAAAAAAAAGAAGAAAAGAAAAAGAAGAGAGAGGGAGAAAGGACGGATGAGAAAAGAAGATAAATTAAGCTGAATAGAGTACCCAGAAACAACACTGTATGTTTACAGACAACAGACTTTTGACAAAGGTTCAAAGTTACCTGTCACTTTGGGAGGGGCTTTTCAATAAATGATGCTAGAACCACTGGCTGCTCAGATGGGAAAACATGAACTTCAATAAATGCTTAGTACTATATAGAAAAAATGCATTCAAAAGAAACAGTAGGCCTAAATGTGAAAGTTATAACTATAAAACCTTTTTTTTTAAATCTGGAGGACTGGGAGATGTCTCAACAGATAAAGATGCTTGCTGTTCAAGCCTGCTGACCTGAGTTCAATCCCCAAGCCATGTAAAGGAAGAGAACTCCATAAATAAAGTAATCTCTGACTGTGTGCTGTGGCACTTGCATCCCCTCCACAAAATTAATTAATTTTCTAAAATTCACTGTGGCCTCGGGGAAGCTAATAATTTAAGTAGAGCAGTCAATGAAAGAAAGAATATATAAGCTAGATTGTTTCAAGATTAAATATATCTGTTCTTTAAAGCATTAAGGAAATGAAAACAAGTCACTGACTGGGAAAAAATTTAAATCATATATCTTATAAAGGTCTGATACAGAAAATATATAAAAACTTAAGAGAACATCCAAACCCCATTATAAAATAGGTAAAACATTGAACAGACATTTCAGCAAAAATTATCAGTGAATAGCAAATAAACATGGAAAAGATGAACCATGTTATTGGTCTTTAGAGAAATACAGATCCAAATAATAGTAAAGTACTACCATATACTCACCCAGCTGGTTATGAAGAAAGACGGTATTCATGCCACATTCTAATAATATGGAGGAAGCTGGGCAGTGGTGGTATACACTTTTAATTCCTGCACTTAGGAGTCAGAGGCAAGTGGATCTCCCGAGTTTGAGGCCAGCCTGGTCTACAGAACTAGTTAAAGGACAGCCAGGGCTACACAGAGAAACCCTAAAACAAACAAAAAAGGAATATGTAGGAAATGCAAGGTAGTGTGGACAATGGGGGGACATATAGTACAGTGTTAGAAATGGGCAGTGTCTTTAAAGAGCAAAACATTATCTATTACATGATCCATCCATTCTAGCACTAAGTGTTTACAAGGGAGAACAAAACATAGCCTTAACAAAACCTCATACAGCAAGTGATCCCAAGCTGGAAATAACCCAAGTATCTGTCAACAAGGGGTTAGACAGATTATGGTGTATGGATGCAAATAAAGAGCTGCCTAGTGGTAAAAGTGTACGTTGTAGTAATACACATAAGAAGTTGGGTAAATCTCAAAACAATTGTACTGAGTGAAAGAAGCCAGACAATATAGAGCGTTTACTGTGTGACTCCAGTTCTGGAAAACGTCAGCTCATTTGTAGCAATGGGAATCACAATGGTGGTTTCTGTGAGCCTGGCAAGGGAGAAAAGAAGGAAGAAATCTCAGGAGCATAAGAAACTTCAGAAGGGGATGCGTTTCTTCATTATCTTGAGTGTGATGCCAGTTAAATGCACAAGACAGGCCTTGTCCAGTTACACTTTGTGTGAGTTTATTGTTCATCCTTTGTATATCAATAAAGAAAAATAGTAAGTTGTACCATTTCCAGGACAGACTAAGAAATAAATAACTTCAGTATTGCAGCTTACTTAATACTTAAGTTAAATGAGCAGGAATATTTTTAAAAATCAACTAAAATTATACCTGTTACAAAAATTCTAAATACTATTTTTAAATTTTAATTTTAAATGAAATTTTTGACAGTTTGAAAAATCTTAAGGGAGTATGGTGATTCACATCTATGATCCAGCTGTTTGTGAAGTTGAGTCAGAAGAGTTACAGATTTGAAGCCATCCTAGGCGGAATTGTTATACTCCCATCTAAAAAAGTTAATAGATTAAATTTTGGAAAAAATGCCTCAAAATTAAAGGAAATTTTGGCCATCATTGTGAGAATTTAGGTCATGGTTTTTCCACTCTAGTTCTGTCTGCCTGTAGAGAGTAGATTGTTTATTGTAGAAAAAAAGGCTAATTAAATTATTACTTAGTATTTATAGTATCGTTAATTGGTTGGCAGAGTTAATCCTTAACCTGCCATTATAAATGAGCACACAGACACCATATGGATTTTAACAAGGCTTGGCCTGAATTGTGCAATCTTCGTCCATCTAAGCTAGCTCTAAATTCTATTTCTCAAATATGACCCCATATATACATATGTCCCCTTGGATTGCTATTTTCCACGCTATACTGATGTTCCAGACCACGTGGAATGATGTTCTTTTCTCTAACTCATGGCATGTGTCCTTCTTCTTAAATAATTAATTTTCCCTAGTATACCTATGTGTCTATGATAAGAACAATCATATGAATTGTTCATGTACAATACATAAACAAAGTAAACATAAATTTCTATCAATATATATAGTAATATTTACATCTTTTGACAATCAAAATATAATAAGGCAAGATATCTACCAATAATACAAAATAATATATGAAAAACATCCTTAAATTGACCTTAAATTTTATCAGTATACAAAATAATATATATAATAACCTTAAATCTTATCAATAAATATAAAATAAGATTATTTTAAAATAATTTTAAATTTATGAAATATTCTTAATTATTTTTTAATGATATGAAAAGACAAGAAAAGAAGAAAAAAGAGATCCCTGAATCCACCCCTTTTCATTTGCTCATATCCACCCCTTTTTCTTTGTTCATACCAATTCATTCTTACATCCATTCGTCATATCCATTCATCCTAGATGATAAAAAACAATCACAATATGTGACATATAAAAAAACAAACAAAAAAATTTTTATCCCAACTTTAGGGATAAGAGGTGAAAATATATTCTTTGGGTACCCTTAAAAAATTGGAAAAACAGCCAATTCTTGGGAAAGCTAGCTGTAGCTTTTGTTGTTCAGTCTCTGTCTGATCTATCATTTTGGGCTAGCCCTTAAAAATTTATTTGTGTGCATATTTTGAAAAAATTAGTAATGAAGCAGTCTGTTAGGCAGGATCATTTGGTCTATTTTGTGGTTATTGCCATTCAGTCTTTGATTCTGAAAATAAATTTTTTTCTTTAAGTTTAAGAGGGAGAAAAGCATATATTAATTTTGTAAGTCCATTTGCAGTATAAACTCCATTCATTCTAAATGAAGGAAAGAAATACTATGAAATTTAGACGGTTAATAAAATACTCTTATTAAGCAAAAACATTCATGTCTCATCTAATAGGAGGTTCTCTCTGATCTCTCTGGTCAGGTCTAATCTTTATAAGTTTTAATTGGTGAAGGCCTCTTTTTCATTGAATTCTTACATTCCTTAATTTTTATTTTGAGACAGGGTCTCACTGTAAAGTCTTGGCTAGCTTGGAATTTACTATGTAGACCAAACTAGCCTCCAATTCATAGAGATCTGTCTGCCTCTGCCTGTCAAGTGGTGGGATTAAAGGTATATTCCACTATGCCCTGCCTCTGTTACTTAATTTTTGTGATCTTCAAGAACTTAGCCTACTACCTTTATTTGACATGCTTTAAAATAATGTATTATCCATGTTATTTGCTTGCTGTTGTTGTCTACAGATTGTCTAAAATGTTCAATAAAAGTGTTAGTATATAAAATTTCCAAAGATAGTAAAAACTTCAAATGAGAAGAAATCCTAAGAATCCAACTTTGTTTTTTTTTTTTTAATATTTTTATTTCTTCAAGTTACATCTCAATAACAATCCCCTTCCTACTCCCCCCTCCGGTTCCATCCTCCCACTCTCTTCTCCCTCACTCCCCCCACCTGTTTCCTTTTTTTTAAGTTTAAGGTATATCTTCCCCCCCCCAACAGGTTCCCCTTTCAGTCCAACAAATGGCTCTTTCTCTTATAACAACAAATAGAATACAAAACAACAAAAATAATAAGGCTTAGCATACATTCCCAATGTCCAGTCCATACGTATTTGGCAACTGACTTTGACATTCTGCTATGCATCCATCTCCATGAGTTTAAAGATCTATATCCAACTCTGCTTCCAGCCTAACTTGCATCACCATCGTAAAAACATCTTCTTAGATCCAGAACACCCTCTTAATTCCTAAACAACTCAAAATTTAACTATGAGACTATAAACTATCTAGTCTTCAACCACATCAGAGACCTGAGAAGGATAAATATATCTGATTCTCTTCCTGAGTGTGGGTGCAATCCCTTACTTATCCATGCTGTCCATGAAAGGAATGTTAGGTTGACACTTTCATGGATGCTGTATCCCATATTGAATTGTTTTAATTATATCTGGTTTCTCCCCCCTTAAAACAGGCCAAAATTATCTTTCTTGTTAATCTTGGTCCTGTGCTCTCAAGAATGTAGAGTAATTCTGTTTATTCTTTCTAGACATTGAACCAGGCAAGCATGGGGAATAGTTTAGCAACCTGGAATTTTGTGTGGTTTAGGCTGCACACACCCTTCTTCTAATAATGCACTTGACAACCTGAGACCCTTACCTGTACTAAGATACATGCATAGCCCTCTCTGAACAATGGAGTAAGTTTCTCCCCAACTTGACTGTTAAACTCCCACAGTTTCTCTTCAGATGTATCCCTAATAGAAACAAGGACCAGTTCAGCCTGAAGTAGTTTTGGGTGAATGCCCAGTAAAGCAAAACTGTGTCCTCAAGTGAACTTTTAGGGATAATCCTAACAGTCCTTTCATGGGCAGCATGGATAGGTAAGGGATTGCGCCCACACCCAAGAAGAGAATCAGATATATTTATCCCTCTCAGGTCTCTGAGGTGGTTGAAGAATAGATAGCTAGAGTCTCATAGTTAAATTTTGAGTTGTTTAGGAATTAAGAGGGTGTTCTGGATCTAAGAAGATGTTTTTAAGATGGTGATGCAAGTTAGGGTGGAAGCTAAGTTGGATATAGAACTTTATATACTTTACACAGACTCCCAACCAGTGTAACAACATTATTGCAAATACTTACCATCTTATGCCTATGCATAATTGGGTGTACACTTGAGTAAAACTAGATACATAATGGGAAAGTGCATACACACAGTAGAATTATTTATATGACCTATTCTATCAACCAAAATAGAGAACCAGCAGCACTATGCACCTTAATAGCCATACTTCTTCTCTTGATCCCTGTCAAACAAAGGAAGCCCCAAACAGTAATCAGGGCACTTGAGTATCTTCACTCTTGAGGCCTGCTCTCCCCTGTGGTGTGTTCTGGCCTGTTCTATAGCTTGGCTTTGAATAAAATTTCCTTGCTGACTTTGCAATCTGTGTGAGTCTTTATTTCAAGTCTTTGAATTAGAGTCCAAGAATCCATAATCACCTGGCTCAGACTTCCAACCAGTGTAACAACATTATTGCAAATATTTGAAGACAGTTTTGTGTAGGATAAACCTTTCCAGTTCTGTTGGCTGTTCGTAAGAAATTATTTCATATTTCTCACACCTCAGTACCACTTTATACAGGTGTTAACTTGTTAATTTAGACTTGAATGGTTGCTGCTTAGCTTTGTATACCTGTTTCTTATCTTTCTCCGTGTATGTATGTATGTATGTATGTATGTATGTATGTATGTATGTATGTATGTGTATATGTGTGTATGTATGCATGTGTGTATGTATGCATGTATGTGTGTGTATGTATGTATGCGTGTATGTATGTATGTGTTTGTATGTATGTATGTATCATGAGTTTTTCTTTCTTAGGTGTCTTTCCACTAGCTTTCTGTCTGTGTGCAACTTTTCCCTTTAGAGTCTGTGTTACTGCTGAACAGGAGGATTCTGCCCCATCCCAAGAGTCAGTTCTTCTACCTGCTCCTACAGGATAGGGCTTCAAAAACCATGATATATATCTTTTCACCTGAAAATCAAGATGTTAATGTTTATCCCCTGCTCTTCCATCATATCTTGACAACTTTCTTTTCTTTGCCTAATTTTCTCTGCCTTAGAAATGGAGAATACATTTGCCGTGAGATGTTTGTTTGGTGTTTCGTTTTCAGTCTGTATATATTAATGTTTCCTTATACTGTAATAGGTATGATGTTATTTAAGTCTAGGCCTCAGTGTTAATCAGAAATTTAGGCAGCCCTCAATATATGCCAGTTCCACATCCTTGTACCAACAGTAGATCAAAATAATGGAATAAAATGCATCTCAGAAAGTTCTAGAATGCAAAACTTGAATTTAATGCACACAAAGCTCTGTGCTGAACCTGAATGGGTGCAGTTACACAAAGACCCTCCTTTAAGCCTCCTGCCTTTCGCAGGTCCTCAGTGTCTAGTTCTCATTGCTTGAGCATTGCCCACTTCGCGTCTTACTCACAGATGCGTAATTAGATCTGTAATTGATACACCAGTAGTGAACAAGTTCAGATTGTTTTCTTATAGTTATTTCTTAAACAATACAATGTAATAACTGTTTGCACATTTATATTGTATTAGATATTAGAAATTACCTGGAGATGTCTAAAGTATATGGGAGAATGTGCCTGTGTTGTATATACACACCATGTCCATGTCATTTTATATAAAGAATTTTGCATCCTCAGATTTTTGAGTCCCTGGGGTTCTGGATCCAGTCCCTTCTAATACCAAGGGATAGCTGTATGAAAAGAGCTCTAGTTAGTACTCTTTAGTAATGGTTAGTTAACTATAGGTTGCAGGCAAGATTTATTCTGCTTGCCTGTTTTGTTTCTGCATTTTTATTTTGTTGGGGAGAGATGGGAGTTATGAGTTAAGAATGCTTTTTACATTCTTTAAAAATAAAAAATGAAAATTATATGAAATTAAAATTTGTGTTCATCAGTAAAATTTTATTAAAACATAGCCATGTTTGTTTATTAGTATATTTTCTCTTACAGCTTTTTACATCAGTAGCAGAGTTGAATAGTTACTGTAGAAACCCTATAGATTACAAAAACTAAAATACTTACTGTCTGTCTCTGTTAGTATTCCCTCACCCATTAACAAGTAACAGATTGCCTCACAAGCAAGTGAATTAAAACAATGTATATTTTGTAGTTTCTGTGGTTGAAGAATTTAGGGCATAGTTTAGGTAATCTTCTAACTTGAAGGCTGTGGTTAAGAGTCTTGGCTAGGCTATAGGTATCTCAAGGCTCAACTGGGAAAAGATCTGTATTCAAGCTGACATGGTTGTGGCAAGATTTAGTTCCTTGTAAACTGGTGAACTGCAGGCCTTATTTCCCTGCTTGCTGGTGGCTAAGGACTGTCTTCATTTCCTTATTGTGTAGGCTAGTTCTGATGTATTTTATGTTTTCTCCAGATTGATTTATCACATGGCAGCTTAATCCATCTAAGCATGTGCAACCTCATCATGAAAGGCATTTAGTCCAATGCATACCCAAGGAGCTGTGAATTCAGATCTAACTGTGACTACTGGGGACCATCCACTTGTAAAATCTGCTTACATTTATTTTTTATGAAAAAAAGCTACCAACTCCTAGCTTAGATGATTAATTTATTGTTGACCTGCCTAGGACTTTTTTCTTTAGAGAATCATTTTAATACGGTGATTTTTGTATGATTCACTGTATTTTTTATGACTAAAAAACAAGACGGTAGCTCTGATGTATTTTACATTTTCTCCAGATTGATTTATCACGTTGGATTCATTTGAGTGGTAAAATTTTGTTCCAGTGATATACAAAATAATTACAAGTATACTGGTGTTGTTGTTGAAGAATAGATACTACAGCCGGACCTGGTGGTGACCTCTTTTCAATATAGTTCAATCAGATATGGATTCGTCTTTGTTTCTCCTACCTTTGAGAAGCAAGGATTCTCTCCTTGACTACCAGAAGGAGTGGCAGTAGGTGCCTGTCAGAGACATTCCAGGAATTGGATAAGAGACATAGGAAGTGTATGGCATGCAAGAGGAAAATGAGATACCTTATATGAAAGTGAAGAGGTGTGCAGCAGCACAGCCCTTAGTGACCAGGACATGGTGTGAACATGTATTGTATTCATGTGGACTACACTGTGACTGAGATGTCTGTGCTGTCACCAGGCAGTGTAACCATTGGAGATCATTGTCATATACATGGTTGGATGGCTTCCTAGGAAGCTGGAACATTATAAAGTACGTAACTGTATTTATAACTCATGTAGAAACTGCTGGATAACTGAGGAAAGGTTCTTTGGCAGCTCTCTGCTTTTGAAGAATTTTTGCTCCCAATGAGTGAACTGCTTTGGCTGAAGGAGATACAAGCTATAGGGACCAAGTGAGGACTCCATAACACCCCAGGTGAAGTAACAGCCTGAAATTTTCTGTCCCCTTTGTAGCCAGTTCAACATCTAAAGAAAAGTGCCTTCATGAAGTTGCCCCTATAGTCCCAGAGGCCAGGATTCTCTGTGCGAGCATCTAAGCTAAGAAGTTACCCACATTATATTATACCTGGGTAAACTCCAACTCTGATAAGCAGGCTGCAGCAGCTGCTGTTATACAGTTGTCCTAAGGACCCTGCTGCTGAGGTTGGGCTGGGATCGAGCACATGGTGACTGGGAAGTTACTTCGTACTGTCTTCCTGGCAATGATTATCTCCATGCTGCTGTTTTCTTTCCTGGACCCATTTCTGATGAAAGACTCTTAAATTGTGGCCTGCAGACAATAGGAAAATAGATTTAATTAGTGGAGTACTTGCAGAGTATTTTTCCTAAGGAGAAAGCAAAATACAAATACATATTCCTTATCCTAAGTAAACTTTTGTAGTGTGTAGGAAGATATGGGAGAAATACATGAAAATTCACATCAGGGGTTTTGATAAATGTCTGAGTGGTAAGACACTCTGAAAGTACAAAAGAGGTATGATTCCTTGGGAACCAGGTTGTCAGGGAGGTATTCATAATGGAGCTACAGCGTGGGCTGTGCCTGAGGGGGAAAGAGAATGCCTTGCAGAGCAGATGGTGACAATTGTGTACAGTGGCACCCTAGGGCCTGTGCATGGAAAGTTCTAGATTTCCTTGTCACACTGTGTTCTCTTCTCAGTGAATCTGTGAAATGAAGTTCATCTTAATTCCTATTCTAAAAGTAATGCTTATAATAGTTTAAAACATGTACAAGGGAAGCTGTCAGTAAGAACACCTAGAGCTAGGCTTAAGGCACACACCTGTAACTCAG
>CAJQZJ010001511.1:6228185-6251880 GCA_907164525.1 Lophiomys imhausi | reverse complement strand
GAACCGTGACAGTGCTGTTTAAACCTCAGTCACACAAACACTTGACTCGTCACAATTTTACTTTGCAATCTGTCCAGGTGACCCAAAGGAAGACCAGTGTAAGGGTAGACCTCAGTGAGCCCCCTATAGAATAGGAGTTGGCATCACGTTCACAGAATACATTTAAACCCCTTGTAGCGGTATTTTATGGTTTGAGGGAGTCATTAGTTGGTTGGATTTCATTTTGGCTTAATTCTTTTCTGCCAAGGCTCACTACAGAAGTATTTATGTTACCTCTCAAGGTGAAGCAGATGTCTTGGTGTCCCCTACAGGACACTGAGATTCCTGCAGTGGGAAAGCCTCAGGCCCCTTCCAGATGCTACAGACGATTAATAACAGTAGCAAAATTACAGTTATGAATTAGCAATGAAAATACCTTTATGGTGGGAGAGGTCAGTCACCATAACATGAGGAAATATATTAAAGGGAAATAGCATTAGGAAGGTTGAGGACCACTGACAGAGTTCCAGGTCTGCTGAGCTACAGAGTAAGACTCTGTCTTAAAACAAAACAAAACAAAACTTATGTTTGTTGTTCGTAATGTATTTCAACTTTTTTGATTTCTACTCTGTCCCAATCTTCATTCTCTGCTGTAGAAAATAAATTGGAATGACTTAGCTGCCAAAAAAGTGCCTGCACCTTTCAAGCCAGTGATCCGGGACGAGCTCGACGTGAGCAACTTCGCTGAGGAGTTCACAGAGATGGACCCTACCTACTCCCCGGCCGCCCTTCCCCAGAGCTCTGAGAGACTGTTCCAGGTACAGTTCCAGTGTGCTACGTACGTGTGCTTCACAGGAAAGGCACCTTTTCCCTAGTGAGGTGCTTTGTCGGCATCTTAAAATCAGGATTCTGTAATCTCTTCAAAATTAAATAGAGAGATATGTTGAGGTACAATCCTGAAACTTGCAATTTGCCAAATAGCAGATCTATTGTAGTTTTTATGTGTTTGTTTTGGATTTTGGGGGGTTTTGTTGTTGTTTTGGTTTTGCTGGGGGATTGTTTTGTTTTTGAGACAAAAGACATCAGAGTTTCAGGATTTTGGTTTTTTGTTTGTTTTAGTGGGATATTTTGTATGTTCATTTGAGACAGGGTCATAACCATGCAGCCCTGGCTGTTCTGGAGCTCACTGTATAGACCAGGCTAGTCTTGAACTTACAGGGATCTACCTGTTTCTGCTTCCCTATTGCTGCAATCAAAAGTGTGCAACAAAATACCCAGCCTGTGGGTTTTTTTAATTTTAATTAGTTCAAATCAGTCCATCTCCTTTTGTTTTTTTTTTTTTAAGATTTTATTTATTTATTTATTTATTGTGTATACAGTGTTCTGCTGCATGTATACATTCACTCCAGAAGAGGGCACCAGATCTCATTGTAGATGGCCGTGAGCCACCATATGGTTGCTGGGAATTGAACTCAGGACCTTTGGGAGAACAACCAGTGTTCTTAACCTCTGAGCCACCTCTCCAGCCCTGTGTTTGTTTTTTTTTTATGTGGAAGTATTCATTTTATGCTTGAAAAATACTTGAAAATACTCATTTTGTTGAGGCTCATATGGAAATTATGTTTTTTTATTCTATTATAAAATGTTTTATCTGGACCTTTATTTTCAGTAAATAATAAGTTATGCATGCTTTCTAACTCTTACAGTCTTGGAATGAGGGGACCAGAGATGTAGAGTGCCCTCCTAGTCTATAGGAAGCTCTAGGATTAATATCTAGCACTGCATAAAACTGGGTGCAGTGGCACTCACCTGTAATCCCAATGCCCCAGAGGATCAGAGGTTCAAGGTTATCCTTAGCTACACAGTGAATTGAGGGCCAGCATAGACTAAATAGAATACATATATACATTTTTAAAGACTTTGGGTCTGTAGGAGGCTGATCTGTATAGAGCAACAGGGAAAGCTGAAGAAGTCTAAGGGAGGGCAGTAGTTGGTATGCGGGAGCAAATGTGAGCGCAGTGCAGTGACAGGTGTGATGGTCAGTGTTGTCAACCTGTCAAACTCTGGAATCAGCTGAGGAGTCCAGATGAGGGATGGCCTCGGTTTGGTTGGCATATGAGCATGCTCATGAGAGTCTCTTAATTGGGTAAACTGATGTGGGAAGACAGACCCTGAGTGTGAGCAGCCCAGGGTGTGTCCTGGTCCAGATGACAAGGAGAAAAGATACTGAGCACGAGCAGTCGTTGTCCTCTGCTTCTTGACTCTGGATGCTGAGGCCAGCTCTTGTCTCTGGGACTCCCCCGCAGTGATGGGCTCTAACCTGGAACTGTGAGCTAAAATAAACCCTTTCTCCCCAACTTGTTTTTTGCCAGAGTATTTTTTAAAGATTTATTTGTAGTAGTGGGTGGGGGGCAAGTGGTACAGAGGCCATGGGAGAGTTTGGATCCCCTGGAACTGAAGATACAAGTTGTGAGCAGCCTGATAGTGCTGGAAACTGAACTCAACGTCCTCTGAAAGAGTAGTATGCACGTTCAGTCGCTGAGCATCTCTTCACTCTCTGTAAGAGTATTTATTTATTTTTGTCATAGCATTTTATCACAGCAATATGTGCATTTGTGTGTGTGTGAAAATGTCATAATAAAACACATTGTTTTGTATCTTAACTCTCAATTAAAAATACATAATTTTTTTCTTGGAAAGATTCTTTAAAAGATACAAAGCACTATGCCTGGTGAACTGTGTCAGGACTGTACTTCTCTGTCAGTGCTGTCGTGCGGTTTGATCTGGCCATCCGGAGTATGCCTCTTGGTCATCCTGTGTCACTGGAGTACGTGGCCAACATGTGTAAGCGTTTGTTGGCAAACTAGTAAATGTCCTAGCTTGCACAGAGGAATCATGCGTCATTTATCACTGTGACTTACCAAATCATTCTTCCATGGGGCTTATTATTTTCCAAAACTCTACTTTAAGTTTAGTTATTTCAAAAGCATAGAATGCAAATCCAATAATTGCTAAAATTAGATATGAGCTTTTATGGAACTTTTTATTTTTCTAGTTTAAAACAATACTTGGGCCACATTATTTGATGTGTTGACTTTTAGAGGTCAATTGAGCTTATAAACCTGTATTATCAGCAATGAGAAAGGATTGTAGGCTTGCATCAGAATTGGGAGCAAATCTTTCTACCTTTATTTTTTAATTGATCTAGTTCTGCCAGAAGATGGCATTATCTCCTTCTGAAAGTGTTCGCTGTTGAGATAATGCTGTATTTTGAATGCAAATAAAATTATCTTCATCTGACCATTTTTTTCTATGAGAAGAAATCATTGCTGTCTAGTCTGTGCCTGACTGTGAAGCTGCAAATCTTTGTCCTTCACTGTCCTTATCTTCTCAGGGCTATTCCTTTGTCGCCCCTTCCATCCTCTTCAAGCGTAACGCAGCCGTCATAGATCCTGTTCAGTTCCACACGGGAGTTGAACGTCCTGGAGTAACAAATGTTGCCAGGAGTGCGATGATGAAGGTATATAGGTGTGGTTACCTCAGTGATGCATTTGCGATTTGTGTGACTGTCTAAACACCAATCGATGCTCTTAAGTGTAATAAATTTACTAGATCATCATTTGACTGAAGAGCATTGTTAGAAAATGAGTAAGTGGAAATAGTGGTGTTTCCCCAGAAGATTGTTAACATCAGTGTGTATGAGCTCCTTTTTACTGTGATAGAGGACAGTAATTCTTGAACAAGTGTGTAGATAAAAATATAAATATACTAAATGAATTTTAATGATTAATATATTGCATTCAAATATAATAATTTCATGTTAATTTACAACTTTACATGTCCTTTATGTATTGCTACCAGCCTTTATTAAACTAAATGATGTTGATCTTTTCTCAGGACTCACCATTCTATCAACATTATGACCTAGATCTGAAGGACAAACCTTTGGGAGAAGGAAGTTTTTCAATTTGTCGAAAGTGTGTGAACAAAAAAACTAACCAAGCATTTGCTGTCAAAATAATCAGCAAAAGGTATGGCCAGTCTTAGCAGTCTTTCTTAGGTGTTTATACTACTTGCAGAGGTCTATAACTTATGGAGAAGAAAATCAACTGTATATTGCAAGGCTTTTTATATACAGACTTAGCTATTTACCTCACTAACTGATCCCTGATACTTCTAGCACTAGTATTTTCTGATGAAGTAATCAATTTTGGACCAATCATAATCTGTTGTGTTTTATGTGAAACTGTCTTGCGATATATTCAATCAGATTTGCTTGATGACTTCTAGTAGTTGAATATTTGAAATCAAAATTATTTAGCAAACCTCCTGATAGCTTTGAGAACAGAACCAGCTAGCTGCTGGTTATTACCATTACCAAATTGTCAGGCAAGAAGAGCATCCATTGCTTTGTATGAATAGCTCTCTTCTGACTCAGAGGGAATAATTTTCTTTAAAAAAAAAAAGTCTTACTTTCCTGGTGGGTGTTATGATTCATTACTTTTGTGGAAACCTCATTTTGACACGTTGACAGGTATTCTGAATGCACTGTAAATAAAAACAGTCAGGGATGGGGCACTGATGTAAAAATCCGCCGGAAGAGACATGTAGAAGTTAACTTTGATTTTGCAGGATGGAAGCCAATACCCAGAAAGAAATAACAGCTCTGAAACTCTGTGAAGGACACCCCAATATTGTGAAGCTACATGAAGTTTTTCATGACCAGGTATTTCACAGACCCCCTTGATCCATGCACACGGACTAGTTCTTATACAGGCTTCAACTCCTTACCAGTTTTATTGGTACTGCTGAGAATCAGACACATGTACCATCACCTAGCCTCTAGGAAGAGAAGAGAAACTAGCACACATTCTCTTACCTGTGGATCAATTCATCCTTTCACTTCAACCTGCCTCCATCCATTGTTGCCATATTGACATGGGTAGATAACGGAGAGGCGTGAGCTCAATATGCCACTGTCACCAATGCAGTGTGCTTATTGTGAGAGCAGCTGCCACCCACCGTCACTTAATCACTGCACAGTCAGAGCTTGGTGATTGTAAGCCTTCAACATTCTTTTCACTTCTAGCATCAAAGACTCTTAAGCCCAATTGCTGCCAGAAGTTAAAGGACAGATGGGAAGCAGAAAGACAAAGATGCTTCCTTTCCTCTCGTTCCAGGTGGCAGCATCTCCTCAGCCCCCAAGATGGGTCTTTCTGTGCTCTCTTCTGCTCTTAGTTCTGTTTGTCTGCAGCAGTCTCTCGTGGAAGCCTGTCACGTGGACATGGAGGAGTATCACTGTGGCTGGTCCATAGCACCTCTCAGCTTTGTCTACTGCCACTTCCCATGCCTGGAATTGCTCTGTTTCAATAGTCTGTTCTCTGACACTGAACATGTGTCACAGCCTTGTCAGGAGAATTAAGGCACAAATACCAAAACTAGCCCTGAACATGTTTTATTCTAATTTTAACAACAGAGGACCAGAGATTCCTAAAGCTCATGAGACTTGTCCCAAGGTCACAAGTCAGAGGAGAACTAGTTGGGAGAACCTCTGCCAGACACTTGTCATTGTGCTGCCGTGACATTCTTGACTAGATGAGCTGGGACTCAGTTCTGAGTACCACCGCTAAGAGTGACTCATCATGGTGATATCAGGTGGCAGCAGGTAAACATTGTAAATATAAGTTTTGCTGCCAGTTATGCAGTTAGTGGTCCAGGTACCGTATCATAAGCTCTACATGTATCATCTTGGTCCTTACCATAACTCTGAAGCCCAAAAACAAAAACCCAGAAGCTCAGTAAGTTTCAGTTTGTTAATGGTGAGACTGGTATCTGAACCCCAGCATCCTAACTTCAAAACCCAACAAACTTTTAATTACTTTGCCTATCTTAGAGGAGGGAGGTTCACAGCCTGGTTTTTATGTCAGGTAACAAACATCTAAAATTGGTTTCATCTTCTCCTTCCTCTGGTTCTCATAAGAAGGGATGCTTTTGAAGCAGGAACTCTTGAGAATACTCTCTTTACTCCTCCACTGCCTTCCACTCTAATTCTCATGGGAGCACTGAGTCCCCTGTCCATTCGAGGTGCACACTAAAAGACTGTGTTTTGTTGATGCAAATACAGAGAAAACTCACCTGTCAATCAAGAAACTGATGGATGACCTCACACACCCCCACATGTAGTTTTGCGTCTGTGACCCTCACTGTATCTCAGCCCAAACATTGAACCTTGGAACTTCTAACTAATGTCCTATCTCAAGAACTCCATCCCTAGTTTTTCAATTTATGTTACATTGGCAATTTTTAAACTCAAGAGTCAGTAGAATAAAAATTTTCTTATGATATAATGCTACATGTAGTAGTATAAATATTCTACTATACACTTGTTGAAATACGTCTTTAGTTTTTCTCATGATAGTTGATCCTCATATCTATACAGCCCTATTTGTGGCTAGTGGTGATGTTGATTGAGAGTGGGTCTTTAGCATTTGATCGTACAATTGTGCAGCTCATTTTGTGTGCTGTGATCTCTTACATCCACTGTGTGGTCCTAATTGCCTCTATAAGAAATTACCACAAACTTAATATGTTCGCTGTTGAAAGAATGAATGGAGATAACAAGTTTGCCGTCCGTCTCACTGATTTACAGTCAAGGAGTGGACAGAGCTGGCTCCTTGTGGAGACCCTGGGACAACTTGTGTACTGGACTCTTAGCTTCTGGAGGCCACTCATTTCCCTTTCTTGTTACCCTTCTATTCAGTACTCTGATCTCTTGCTTCCATAGTCTAATGTCATACCTAGATGCTGGTGAATAATTCAGAGTAATCATCCCATCTCCAGATTCTGAATCATGGAGGTGGAGATCTGGCACAGGGGTTAATAGAACTGGCCACTCTTCCAGAGGCCCTGGGTTCAATTCCAAGCACCTATGTGGTGACTCACAACCATCGGTAACTCTTAAGTTCAAGGTCTGCTGGTCTACATAGTGAGACCCTGTCTCAAAAAAACAAAACAACAACAACAACAACAACAACAATAAAAGAACCTTAATTACAACTACCAAGACCCTTTTGCCATCTATGATAAGAAAATACAGGTTTGGAGGTTAAGGCATGGCATTTGGAGGCATCATTCAAGGTGCCACCTGTAGCTTCCTTATCACCTATACTTTATTGATGAGTCCTAGAGTTTATAAGGGTAAAACCACATCCTGACGATTGTTCTTTGAGAATGGCTGTTCTCGTCATAGAGATAATGCCAAGCATAGTAGATATATAACAAAATATTGAATCAAAGGAATGACCTCAGAGTCAAAAGCAATTGTTTTAAAAGAAACATCTACAGTGAGTTACGGATATTTGCAATAAATATTCTCAGAAATCCTGTAATTAATCATTGAGCCCTAAATGTATCAAACGGTAACTTTCTTTGAAGGGAAACTTTCCATTAGCTAAGTGGCAGCAGTTTCATGTAACACTACTGGTAATTCCTGGATTATTTACCATAGATTGCTGTCAACTTGGTTCATAATTTTAAAATGAAGATATAAAAACTAGAGAGATTAGAACAGAGTTCTAAAGAAAGGAAATGAATTAAAGGAAAAGATTGTGAAGATTTTACGGAAATACTTGAAATTTTTTCATTGCCGAAATAGAATTCTAAAAACCCACATTATCCTTTAGGTTTTTGCTCTAAATACAGGGATTGTTATAGGTTGTTTAAGCAAGGGATTATTTAAATTTACTGATATCTATGCAGGAACACATGTCTACACCTTTCCAGTGAGGCCCTACAATATTCTTTTTTCTTTTCATCTTTCTAGCTTCATACATTTCTTGTGATGGAACTTCTGAACGGGGGAGAGCTGTTCGAGCGCATCAAGAAAAAGAAGCATTTCAGCGAGACTGAAGCAAGCTACATCATGCGGAAGCTTGTCTCAGCTGTGAGCCATATGCATGATGTTGGGGTAGTACACAGAGACCTGAAGCCTGAGGTGGGAAAGCATTCAACCTGCTCTCAGTGTTAGCCCCCAAGTAGCTGCCTGGCTTTAGGAGGGTTGCTTTTTCTCTAGAGCCGTAAATAAATACTGGAAGATGTTTCTTAGGGTTTTTTTTTTCTTTCTCTTCTCTTTTCTGTGTCAGTCTAAAATAAATTTGTCCCTTTTTTTTTCCTTCTTACTGGCTGATCATCTTCAGGTTATATTTGTAAGTGTGAGAACCTTTTATGGGAAAAATGCTTCAGGCAACAGTTGTATACTAAAAATAGCAATGGAGAATTCTGTAGCAAAAACCAATAATAGCTCTGCTATATGTATTCCATCTTGGGGAGTTTGTTCATTTAATGATGCATTTTGAAACCTTAGTTTTTACAATTTAATCAAATTGATAGCTCCTAAACAGTAATGTTCATAATTCTGTTCTACACAGTGACACATGAGACAGCGTCTCAGTTTAATAAGCTGTCGCCTGTGCATGTGTGCTTCTGTACACTCACGCTCTGTGGTATTTATAGACCTGGAGACCGTGCAGAGCAATAGACTTTTATATTTCTTTCAGAAGGTTTTAACTCAGGATGATCCCTTTTTAGTATCAAAAATATGAAAATTCCTCCCTTTTTAAAAACAAGTAGTAATGAAACTTAAAAAACAAAAACCAGTGACTTTTAAAAAAAACAATCATTCTTTGCCATATGAGAAATTATATATATTTCTGGTCTAAAGTAGGACATTATTTTTAGTTCCCATGTGATTATATTTTCTTTTTGTGTGTGGGTGTTTGATTTTTTTTATTACATGTCCAGGATTACAAGTTCAGTTACAATTAAAATACAAACATGACAGACTTTATTATTATTATTATTAGTCTTATAGCTCCAATTAATATAATCTAAAGAATGTCTTCTCCAAAGCAAACACATTTAATATATGACATCCTGCTTTTAGGCTGACAATGTCTGCAATTTGAAAGCATTTCAAACAGAAAATGTCTGAACTAGTCTTTCTATAAGTAGCAAATACTAATACCCAACTTCTTTTACTATATCATCTTTACTATAAAATAGGAAAAGTTTATTTTAGTCGATCTATCTTATTTACTGAGATTTTTTTTATCCCCTTTAGGAGTATACCTGGTATGACCCCCATCTTTAAACTACATTTTTAGAGATTTCTGAGTCTATAATTAAAAAAAAAATACCTTGAATCTGTAACTTACTCTCCTGGCCAGTTACAGTTTGTCAGTTGTATCTGTTTACTCCGCACCAATATACTGTTTGAGTTAGCTCAGCAGCGGTTGCCCAAGAAGATTCCTGGAGTAATGTCCCCATCAAGCTGTGTGCTTATCTGTACTTACTGATCTCAGGGTGTGGGAATTTCTGCTCATAAGGTGGAAGTCTGGCTTCACTGGAAAGCCCCCTGATCTCTGTATGAAAGAGACCCGACTCCCTTTTCCAGAGATGAAAACCTCTCTTTCCTCTGATTTGGGGATTCCAGATCCCCTGGGACAAGTCACATGGCCTCACCCTCCCCTGACTTCCCAGGCTAATGAGGTCTGTTGGTGTCAGGGCTTTTAATCTCTTGAAAGACTTTTGGTCTAGGCCTCTAGCCTCCCAGAGTTTTCCCCACCCTCACTGCCCACGAATTAACTAGGCAGTCTGTTTTCTTTCTTTCTTCTTCTTCTTCTTCTTCTTCTTCTTCTTCTTCTTCTTCTATTATTATTATTATTATTATTATTATTATTATTATTATTATTATTTCTTCAAGTTACATCTCAATCGCATTCCCCTCCTTACTCCCTCCTTTGGTGCTATCCTCCCAGCCTTTTCCCCCTTGCCCCTCCATCCCCCCCTTTTTTAAGTTTAAGGTATATCTTTTTCCCCCAACAGCTCCCCTTTTCAGTCTAACAAATGGCTCTTTCTCTTATAACAACAAATACAATACAAAACAACAGAAATAATTAGACCACCATTATGAGAATTTTCAGTTTTAGCATACATTCCCAATGTCCAGTCCATATATATTTGGCAACTGACTTTAACATTTTACTATCCAACCATCTCCATGAGTTTAAAGTTCTATATCCAACTTGGCTTCCATCCTAACTTGCATCACAATTTTAACAACCTCTTCTTAGATCCAGAACACCCCCTTAATTCCTAAACAACTCAAAGTTTAACTAGGAGACTATAACTATGTAGTCTTCAACCACATCAGAGACCTGAGAGGAATAAATATATCTGATTATACAGGAAGTACAGAGTCAGCAGCTTCCAAAACTAAGAAATGACATACCAGTGGCTGCCTGGACAGTTCCCAATTTCTCTCTATACATTACAGCATCAATCTTCAGCCATTTGGCCCATTTTTCTGACAGATATTGACTGTAAAGCAGGAATTATGAAGGACTTGCCTACCCTGTCTTGGCAGAGCTAGGCTGTCGACTTACCTGCTTCCAAGTTTTGTCCTTTTTGGACAGCATTCTGTCTACAGTTGAAGCAAGGAATTTTTCTTGGCAAGTGACAGGCTTGCCACTAATTCAACCATCTCCAAGTGGAGATTCTTTGATGTTCATCTTCTACTTGGAGTAGAATACTGGGTGCTGTCAGGAGCTGACATGTCTCGATATAAAAAAATCTTAAGAAAACATTTTTGAATGCCATATTCTGCAGATCTCTTGAGGTTTTTGAAGACCACCCTATGTATCTCCTTATATTTGGATAAGCAAATGTTACTTGTCTCTTAGCAACTTGATTTATGATTAACTTAGAAATAAGTGTGATAGACTGCCCTAATACCTAACAAAATGACAGTCTTGAATGACTATTAGTTTGCATTTCTTAATTATCCTAAAGAGTTTATGACAGTTACTAACAAAAGGCCAAAACTTCACATTTCATTTTTTAAGCGTTACCTAGGTACAATACCTTAAAAAGAGTTAACCTTAATTTTGAATCAATATACAAAGATCAATACCAATGTGGCCAAAAATAATCTTAATTTTGTATCTATATACAAAGATCAATACTGATGTAGCCCAATATAATCTTAACTTTGTATCACTATACAAAGATCAATATCGATGTAGCCCAATATAATCTTAATTTTGTATCAATATACAAAGATATAAGAGCATATTCAATAATCTGTCCTTTTTGCTTTATCATTTTTATATTATGTCTATATCCCATTTTTTCTGGTCTTTTCACCCCTACATAGGAGAGAAAGAAGGATACGGAAAAGAAAAAGAAAGAAATCCTTGAGTCTAACCTCCAAAACCTATTTAACAAGACCATTTAACAGCTTGTAATCTCTCCCCATAAATAACAATAAGTATCTACAACCCATCAAATGATCAAAGGGGAGAAAGTCACCCACCCCACCTTCTGGAGATGGGACATCGCTCTTTTAAAATGACTTCCTGCTGATTTGGGACATAGTAAACCTGTTTGGGGCCCAAATAAGAATGGAAAAATGGTTAAGCGCGTTAATAGAATCATTTGATGTTCAGTCCTTTTGTGCTCAGCTATTTAAATGTCCTAAGAAGTTTGTAGACAGAAGCTGAACTTCAGGGCTTTACTGAAGTTCTGTCTGGAGCAGTCTGGAGCTGAACTATCTTAGCGATTATGAGTTGTTGTGGTTGTAGACTTTTGAGGAAACAGCTATTGAGGAGGTCTGCGAGGCTGGATCATCTGGGCTACTTGTCTTCTTTGGTGTCTGATCCTGTTTTCTTCTGAGGTTTCCGTTGTCCAATTGTCCCTGGATTCCTTAGATGGATGTTTTAAATCTCCTGGAAAGATAAGAACAGAGCCCTGGCCTAATCCTAAGTCTGGGACACTACCTTTTTTTTTTGGGGGGGGGAGGTAATATTTTTCCTGGAGCAAATTCAGTTTTTTGACAATATAAAAAGTATTATCTTTCAATTGAGATTAAAAACGAAATTATTTTAATATTTTGGAACTAAACAAACCTTTAAGTATATATATTTTGAGAACTCAAAGGACAATTCACTTTGAATTTCAGCATGACTTTTGTGAGTAGCTTTTAGACCGAAATCATTCCAAATCCTATGTGCCTGTCTCTGCATTCTAAGTATTGGGATCAAAGGCATGTGCTTCCCAACTGATGGGATTAAAGATGTGCACCACCACCACTGGATCTAAGTGTTTCTCTTTTTAGAGCTTGTTTTGTGTCAGGCTGACCTTGAACTCAGAGATATGCAGGTTTCTGTCTCTGTGTGTTGGGATTAAGGGATATCCTTCTCAAAATGTGGGATTAAGGGTGTGCACCATCACCACCCTGTTCCCTGTAACTCTAGAATTTATAAGACAACTAACTCTGTTTCTGCTGGAGTTAAAGGCATGGGCTAACACCACCCTTCTCATATAATTTACCTTAGCTCCAAATTTTTTCAACTCTTGGAAGTTTAGAAAACCAGGTTGAACTGTAGTAACCTTCAACTTATTTTCAGCATTTTAAACCTCTTACCTGCTTTTTTTTTTTTTACACATAAAAAGCTGAATGAACTCATTTAATTCATATGTTATGGAAATACATTTATAGAAGAAAATAATGAAAGGTTTGGTTATATCTGTTTAACATACACTAATCGAGACCCTTTGTGTTCTCTTTCATATATGCCAGGCATTGCTTTATTTTTTTTTAAATACTTTATTTTTTTTCTTCAAGTTACATCTCAGTCACAAACCCCTCCCTATTCCCCCTTCCTATCCTGCCCTTCCACCCTCTTCCCCCCAGAAGTTTCCCCTTTCAGTCCAACAGCTGGTTCCTTCTCTTATAACAGTAAGTATTATACAAAACAACAGATATAAATATGCCACATTTGTGAGAGTTAAATGGCCCAGTATACCTTCCCAATGTCCAGTTTATACACATTTGGCCCCTGACTTTAACATTCTACTATCTAACCATCTCCATGAGTTTAAAGGTCTGTATCTGACTCAACATTCATACTAACTTGCAACACACTTTTAAGAGTATCTTCTTAGATCTATAACACCCTCTTGATTCCTAAACAACTCAAAATTTAACTATGAGACTCTAGCTGTCTATTCTTCAACCACCTCAGAGACCTGAGAGGGATAAATATATCTGCTTATATAGGAAGTGCAGGGCCTGCAGCTTCCAAAACTAAGAAAGGACATACCAATGACTGCCTGGACAGTTCCCATTTTCTCTCCATACTTACCTGCTTTTTAATGCAAAACCACAAAAAATATCCTTTATATCTATAAAAAAAACTTTTAAGCTGATGTGATTATATTTTCAAGTATTTAAAATATTAAATGGTTTGATATTCCTTTTTTATTAAAATAATTTTTCTGTAAAGGCAGTTTTTTTTATCTTGTGTTAAAATTATTGAAAGATGTTTTAAAAGCTGGGCAGTAGTGGCATATGCCTTTAATCCTAGTACTTGGGAGGCAGAGACAGAGGCAGGAGGATCTTTGAGTTCAAGTCCAGCCTAGTCTACAAGGCGAGTTCCAGGACAGCCAGGGCTACACAGAGAAACTGTGTCTCAAAAAAAACAAAATATAAAGACGTTTTAAAAATGGTCACTGAGTCCCCTGCAGATGTCAAAGATGTCAGTGTCTTGTGTAAAACCTTGTATTATTTTCATATAATCTATATGATCCTTTTGCATACTTTAAATCCTCTCTCTGGATTACTTATATCTTATTTGATGTAAATGATATGTAAATAGTTATACTGCATATTTTAGGAAATAATCATAAGAAAAAGAAGTCTTGCATTTTTTATGCAATTTTTGGAGGGTTTGGGAGGGAGTTTGTTTGTTTTTATAATTTGGGGTTGGTTTTTTTGTTGTTTTGTTTTTATTCCATAGTTGGCTGAACCCACAGTTGTGGTCCTCAGGGATACAGAAGGCTGGTTACAATTAGTTTATTCCTTTAAAGGTTTTAAGTTTCTATGAGCACTTTCAATTACTGTTATCTACATTGCTAGTAATTAATCAAGAGGGACTTGTGTCTTATGAACTTGCAACTGTGAAAGCTCCTCTCTGCTTCCTTCTCCTCAGTTCTCACTCTCCTCCGGAACACCCACTGAAAACATGGTGCTCTGTGCCTCGGAGATTAGCTGTCTATTTTTAAATGTGAAAGCACACCACTTAAATGTTTGCTTGATAGACAAGGAACAAGCATGTAGCTTTTTAATGGAAAAGATCTGTTCCATGACTGTATAGAACTCATTTTCACATGTTTTATTCTTTGATAACTGGCCATCTGTCACGTCATGAGTCTCAAATGAGGCACATGTCCTCAGCAGCAGATTTTAGTTTGTCTTCTTAGTTTCCCAATAAAGATACTTCTGTAGCTTGAAATGAAGCAGAATTGTTGGATTATAAAGCATGTTCCACCACCATTTTATTCTTAAACTAGGTTTTAGGAAAGTAAAAATGTACCTTTGAACTAACATTTTCCTAACCATAGCTCTCACTTTGACTTTTAAATGGCAGAGTGTATTATTTCCAAACTAAAAGTTTCATCCCTTTCCTATGTAACATTTTAGTTCTGACTATTTTTGGTAGATGGTTAGATGACATTCTTTTTCTGCATAGATATAACTCTAAGTTCTAGGTGATAATCTGACAAATTTAAGAGCTGGCTGACATTCTTAGTAGACTACTTTGTAGTCTTCATATGGATCCTCTTAAAAGATTAAGAAAAGTTCTATATGTGATAGTATTTTCAGGCAGAAATAAACGGAGGATAGAGATGGATTGAGTAGTCCTTCCTACCATTCCTGACCATACACACTCCATGGAGAACTGTCCTGACACTTTGCTTTCTACCGTGGGCAAAAGGTAGGAAGTAGCAGTGTGCTCTCATTTTACATGGTCCATAGTAGGAATGGATTAAAGCCATCAGTTTAAAGTAAATGCCCTGCTCCCTCACTTCCTCCAGGAAATAAGACCAAGGAATTCCTTCATTAGCCTTAGTGGAATAAACTTGTCATTTCCAGAACCTTGGCAAGCCCTGTGGAGATGGAGCTGAATGTGCTTCTCATAAGCACACTGCCTGGCACTGCAGACAACCTTAGGTATAATTGCTGAAGGACAGATGTCTCCCAAGAAAACACCCATGAGCTGTGACTTCAGTTGTCAAAATTTTAAGAAAACCATTCGATTTTTTTCTTTCTTTGCTTTTCTTCCCACTTCATCGTCTCTTTTTATATTAACTTACATTTTTTCTTTTTTAGAATTTCATAAATTAGTACTGTATTTATATTATTTTCACTTACCTTCCTATCACTCCAACTACCATGCCCCCCCTCGCTCCCTCTCTGACTGCTTGAGACCGAATAATCTATCAGGGGCCTCGTTCCTGGAGAAGACTGATTTTTCCCTTTCTGAGCAACCATTAATTGCCTGTAGCTCTTCATCTAAGGCTAGCTAGGACTTTGTAAGATTTCTCTCATCTACATTTGGTGTCACTGCTGGTCTTGTTTAGGCAACCAAATTGTTAAGGTTTCATGGGTACAGCTCCCTGTCATATATAGAAAACATTATCTTGTAAAACCAATTGAAGATGAGCTTCCCACAGCTCAATGTTCTCTTTATTTTAGCCAGTTGTAGATTTGTGTGATGGTCTCTGACTGCTGTAAAAGAAAACTTCTTAGCTGGGCATGGTGGCACACACCTTTAATCCCACCATTCAGGAGGCAGAGACAGGCAGATCTCTGTGAGTTTGAACCAGCCTGGTCTGCATACTGAGTTTCAAGCCAGCCAAGGTTGCATCATAGTGAGATGCTGTCTCAACAGAAAGTGACAAACAGGGAGACAGACAGAGAGAGGAGTAAGGGGAGTCTTCTTTAATGAGAAGTGAGAGCTATACTTATCTGAGGATATAAGCATGTAAAATGCAGTGAAGAATTACATTGGAGACTGAAGCACCAACCAAAAAAAAAGCACCTACAGACTGGACCTAGGGCCCTACACATATGTAGCTGATAGGCAGCTTGGTCTTCATGCAGATCCCTTAGTAAGTGGCAGTGGGGTGGGTGGGGAGCTGCCTCTGACATGGATTCTGTTGCCTGTTCATGGAACACCTTACACTATCTGGGCTGCCTTGTTGGGCCTCAGTGGAAGAGGACACTCTTAGCCTTCTTTCGGCTTGATGTACCAAGATGGGTTGATATTGGGGTGGGGGCTCCCCTCATCCAAGGAGGAGGAGAGGAGGGAGAGGGGGAAGAATGGAGGGAGGGAACTGCGATTGGATGTAGCTTGAATAAATAAATAAATTTTTTAAAAAAGAATTACATTGGTTTAGGAATGTGCCATTAGCAGGTTCTCCTTTGGGGCCCTTGACCAGCCATAATAGGTGACTAGATTTACAGTATCAACCATGAATTCCCTCCTGTTGAGTTGACCTTAAGTCCATTTAGTTGGTCATTGATTATTCCCAAGATACAGATGCCACAATTGCACCCTCGGGTATATATTGCCATGCTGATCATTATTGTGGTTCACAGGTATTACAGATGGGCAGAACTGCTGATTACTTTCCTCTCTTGGCACTTTGAATAGCAGCTTTGAATATTGTGAGATCATTTCCTTAGGAGGCACTTCCCGTGTCTGTTTCAGCCTAATTCCTCCAAGTCCTGTGTCTGAAGCATAATATCCTTTTTTTTTTTTTTTTGGAGACAGGGTTTCTCTGTGTATCCCTGGCTGTCCTGGACTCTATTCATAGACCAGGCTGGCCTCAAACTCATAGTTCACCTCCCACTGCCTCCCTAGTGCTGGGATCAAAGGTGTGTGCCACCACGCCAGGGAATTATAAACAGCTGTGAACTGCACTGTGGGTGCTGGGAGTTGAACCAGATCCTTTGGAAATTGCAGCCAATGCTCTTAACCCCGAGCCATCTCTCCAGTCCCTGAAGTCTAGTGTCTTCTTCAGCAATAGTCTTAAGGCACCAACAGCAATGGCAGTAGCCTGTGTTTTGGGAGTCTGTTGGACTGGAAGAGAGGTTTCCCATGGTTGCCTTTAGGTTTTTGTTAGTCTGTGGATCTTAGGGGAGATCATTATCACCCCAAGTGGCATAACTTTATTTAAATTATATATTTACACACATACACTTGTATATGGTTTTTGTTTTGTTTTGTGTGTTTTCTCTCTCTTTGGCTTCTGGAGACAGGGTTTTTCTGTGTATCCCTGGCTATCTTGGAACTCACTCTGTAAACCAGGCTGGCCTCAAACTCAACGATCTGCCTGCCTCTGTCTCCCAAGTGCTAGGATTAAAGGCATGTTCCATCACTGCCCAGTAAAATCTGAGGTCTGTTTTTTATATATTTACTTTTTATGTGCATTGATTGGTGTTTTGCCTGTATATATGTGTTGAAAAAAATTAATTAAATTGCATTGGGTGCCATTTGTAGAAATAATTAATTAAATTGTTTACTAGTACTTAGATTATTGTTAATTGGTTCAGCAGACATTAATCCTTATTCCGCCATTATAAATGAACACACAGACACATGATGGATTTTAACAAGCCTTGGCCTGAATTGTGCAATCCTAGCCCATCTAAGCTAACTCCTAATTCTATTATCCAAATATGACCCCATATATACATATGTCCCATTGATCTGTCATTCTCAACGCTATGCGGATGTTCCTGGCCATGTGGAATGAGGTTCTTTTTCCTAACCCATGGTGTGTGTCCTCCTCCTTCCTGCTCCTGGCTGCAAATGCATTTAATCCTCTGTCTAAAGCGCAGGCTTCCTGTTCTAATCTCAGGATGTCCCACCTTTCTCTGTCTTTGCCCAATCTCAGGCCTCAGCATTTATTTAACCAAACAGAGACAATGTAACAGACAGCAAACAGGACCAGTTAACATTTAGAATGCTTAACACTACCCCATCATATATGTATGTGTGAAGGTGTCAAATCCCCTGGAATTAGAGTTACAGACAGTTGTAAACTGCCATATTGGTGCTGGCAATTGAACTCAGCTCCTCTGAAAGAACAGCCATTGCTTTTTTTTTTTAATATAATTTATTTTTTATTTCTTCAAGTTACATCTCAGTCACAATCCCTTCCCTACTCCCCCCTCCTGTCCCACTCTTCCACTCTCTTCCCCCTCAACCCCCCCATCCTCTATCCTTTTTTTTCTTTAGTCTAAGGTAGGTCTTTCCCCCCCCCAACAGCTCCCCCCTTCAGTCCAACAAATGGGTCTCTCTCCTATAACAATAAATACAATACAAAACAACAGAAGCAAATAGGCCACAATTATGAGGGTTATATGGCTTAGCATACATTCCGAATGTCCAGTCCATATGCATCTGGCCCCTGACTTTAACATTCTACTATCTAACCATCTCCATGAGTTTAAAGTTCTATATCTAACTCAACTTTCATACTAACTTGCATCACAATTTTAAAAACATCTTCTTAGATCCAGAACACCCTCTTGATTCCTAAACAACTCAAAATTTAACTATGAGACTCTAGATCTTTGTATATTGATACAAAATTAAGATTATACCTGGCCACAATGGTATAGACCCTTGTATATTGATGCAAAATTAAGATTGTATTGGGCTACATAGGTAATGATCTTTGTATATTGATACAAAATTAAGAGAATATTTGGCCACATTGGTATTGATCTTTGTATAGTGATACAAAATTAAGAGTAACGCTTCTTTTTTTTTAAACAATTTATTTATTTTTATGTATATGGGTGTACACCTGCATTCCAGAAGAGGACATCTGATCACATTGTAGATGGTTGTGAGCCACCATGTGGTTGCTGGGAATTGAACTCAGGACCTTCGGAAGAGCAGTCAGTGCTCTTAACCGCTGAGCCATCTGTCCAGCCCTGAGTAACACTTCTTAAAGGTAGTGTACCTAGTAATACCCTTTTAAGAAAGTTAAAATGGCCTTAAGTTTTTTTAGATAGATGTTAGAGTGTTTTTAGGTATTAAAGTACTTTTAGATAGATTATAGATTTTAGATTATATGTTTTAGGTTATAAGGTTTAAGTATTTTATAGATGTTTGTTAAATATTAATAAATATAAGTATTTATAAATAAAAATATTCTGTTACAGGGATGCATTAAAAAAAATGAAATGTGAAGTTTTGGCCTTAAGAACAGCCATTGCTTTTAATTGCCGAGTCATCTCTCCAGCCCGTGTATATGTATTTTTAATAAACATAAAATAATGTTTCTCTATATCTTTTCTAATTATTGCCTCCCTCTCCCTCTGTATTGCTCTCTTTTTTTCCCCTCCTTAGATTAACTCCCCTGCCTGTTTTCCTTCCTCCTTTGTAATGCCTGTGTCCTGCTGTTCTCTTCTCTAGAGCTCCTCTACCCTGGTGGTCCCATTTACTCCCAATTTTCTGCAGTTACCGCAGCTTATGTACTCCACATCTGAAATTTTGGAGCTAGGATCCTCAGATCAGAGAACATATGTGACTTTTGTCTTTCTGAATATGTAGTACCTCACTCTATGTATTTTCTAGTTCTATTCATTTACCTGAAAAATTTATATTCTATAGCTGAATAGAATTTTGTTTTATATATAATATATATATTATATATTACACATTCATTATCCATTCATCAGGTGAAGGACATTAAGGCTGTCTCCATTTCCTGTCTATTGTGAATATAATGGCAATGATCTCGGCTGAACAAGTAGTGGTGGAGTAGGACATAAAGGCCTTTTATTTTTCTCTTTAAGTAAAAAGTTTAGTTTGAGTGTGTCCAACCGCAGGATAGCTGTGAATGTGGCCCAACCCAAAACAGAGAATACCTGAACATATTTTAGATTTCTCTGTGTGTGTGTGTGTGTTGTTGCTGTTTATTTTGTTTTTTTTCTTTTTTATCAAAAAATTTTTATACAATATATTCTAATTATAATTTTCCCTCCCCCTTATTCTCCCAGATCCTCCCCTGCTCCCCTCCCACCCAAATCCATACCCTTTCTCTCTCATTAGAAAACAGATATCTAAAATAAAATAGAGTAAAAACAGACAAACTGGGCTAAGACAAAACAAACAAAAGTAAAGGAGCCAGACAAAAAGCACAAGGAACACAGAGACACATATGTTCGCAAACATTTTTATTTTGATCAGTACATTCTCGACGATGAACTTTCTAGATGACAGCATTGTACTGTCAAAGGCTTGGACAGGAGGTTTTTCTTCTTTTTACCAGTGAAAGATGAAATATTCTTTTTTTCAACTAGATTAGTAAGAAGTTAATGATTTTCCAAAACTGGAATCATCACTGTAAGAGCTTAACACTGTCTGAAGCCCAAATAATCAGATTCACTTACCGTGTCAAGTTGTGGCACTTGTTTGGTACAGGGATTTAAACTGTCTGCATCAATGCAGTTAGCATTCTCTAAGCATGTAAGGAATACAAAAGTATTGCAGTGAGGCTTAGCAGTAGGTCCCTGAATGAATGAATGATTCAGAGTAATAGTTTCTGGATATTGGAGGCAGATCTCTGAACATTGGAATATTTTCTCTTTTAGCAAAATTACTTCTGAGTATAATACTGTTTTCATTGATAGGCTATAGTAGGTATGTATTTATTTTATTCATGTGGTTTTTGTATTTATGTTTGAGGTGGTATTCACCTGTGAGCATGGAAGCAGAAGCTAGAAGAGGATGCCTGGTGTCCTGTTCTGTCATTCTCCACCTTATTCCCTTAAGTCAGGGTCTCTTACTCAACCTGGAGCTAGGTCAGTGACCTGAAAGCTTCAGCTCCCACGGCACTGAGATCATAGGTGCACACATGGCAGCACTCAGCTCTTTAATGTAGTCGCTGGGGATTTGAATTCAGGTCCTTATGCTTGCTGTGCAAGCATCTACCCCCCAAGCTATCTCTAATAGCTCCTCGTTTGTTACTTTATTCAGCAGTCCCTTCAAAGATATTGTGGTCTTGATTCCACAATAAAGCAAATCAGAAATTTTTTTTTACTTCCTGGTGCATATAAAGTTATATTTATACTATGTTGAGTATGAAATAGCTTTATGCCTTTTAAACAATGTACAGACCTTAATTTTAACTGTTTGTTACTGTTGTTTAGCAATTCTAGTGCTCATTGAGTTTCAGTGAGTCCTGGTTATCTTGTTCGAGGATGATTTGTTACTGCAGTAGTTGACTATGCCTTTCAGGAGATTTCTCTGTAACGTGTTGATAGCATTTTACTCCTGGTAGAACTTTCTTCAGAATTTGAACCATCTTTTCAAACCCTCCCACTGCTTTATCAACTGAGTTAGTGTGATATTCTTAATCCTGTGTTGTCATTTCAGCAGTGTTCAGTGCATCGTTACCCCAGCAGACACCGTCCTAAGAACGCCTTTCTCGTTGCTCTCGTGCTCTAAGGTGTTACTGTGAGCCGCAGCAATTGAGTCACAACTTCAGGCTCAGTTTCTATGACAGCTCTCCTGCTATTTCTACCACATGTGCTTTTACTTCCTCCACTGAAGACTTGAACCTCTCACAATCATCCATGAGGGTTGGAATCAATCTCTTCCAAACCCTGTTAGTTATCTTTGAAATCGCAAGTGTTCTTGATACCTGGGACAGTGAATTTTTTTAGAAGCCTTTCTGTCTGTTTTGCTCTGATCCATTGGAAGAATTTTGATCTATAATAGCCATAGCCCTAAGTGTATGTCTTAAATAGTAAGACTTAAGCCTAATAACAGTTGACACAGGGCTGCCAGATGGGTGTTGCATTAGCAGACATTTGTTTGATGTGCCTCTTCAGCGGGGCTCCTGGGTGACCCATTACACTGTTAAAGAACATCAGCATTTTGAAGGGGGTCTTTTTCTAGCAGTTAAATGTTCAGTAAACCATATTATAAGCACAAATGCTGCCTGTCATCAAGACTCTTTTGGTCCACTTAAGCACCTGGGCAGAGTGTATTTTAATTCTTAAGGGTACCAGGATTCTCAAAATGGCAAATGAAAGTTGACTTCAGCTTACCGCCACCAGCTGTGCCCCCCTCTAACAATACTACCCTGCCCTTTGGACCTCTGAAGCCAGGCATTGCTCAGTTTCCTCTCCAGCTGTGATGGTCTCCTAGGTGTCACTGACTTGTCAGTGAGCTCAGCTGCTATTCTAGATAACTTGCTGCACCTTCCACAACAGCGCCTGCTGCTTCAGCATGCATGCTAATCTTATTATGGAAATGGCTTTACTCCTATAAACCTTAGGAGCCAACTCTGCTAACTAGCTTTAAACTTTTCTTCTACAGCTGACTCACCTCTCTGTCTTTATGGATTAAGGCCTTGCTTTTGGTTTAGCTAAGGGAATGCAGTGACTGGTTTGATTTACCCAGATTTTCTCCATGTGAACATTTTACTTTTAGTCACTTATTTATTCACTGGAGTTCTACTTATAATCTCCTTCAATAACTTTTATTTTACATTCATAACTTAGCTAACTGTCACAAAGGCCTTTGGCCTCTGCTGTCTGTCTTTTCTACATGCTCTTCCTCACTGAACTTGATCACTTCTTTTGAAGTTAGGGATTGTGACTCTTGATTTCATTTGGTCACTTTAGAGGGCTATTGATTGACCTAATATCAGTATTGTGTCCCAGTGATACTGTGAACACGTTATTGATTAAATCCATTAGCGTGTATGAAATTCATGGTTTCCAAAGCAATGACAATAGTAATAACAAAGATTCCTAGTCTCTGGGACTGGAGAGACGGCTGAATGGTTAAGCTCAGTTGCACTTGTTGCTCTTCCAGAAGACCCAGGTTCAATTTCCTAGCACTCACATGGTGGCTCACAATCTTCTGTGACTACAGTTTTAGAAGATCCAAGCCTTTCTTCTGGCTCTGAAGGCACCAGGCAGAGACACTCATGCGGGCAAAAAATGCATATGCCTAAAACAAAAGTAAGATCCCTGGCCATAGACCACCACATAAATGTAATAGGACTGAAAAAGCTTGGCATATTGTGAAAAGCACCCAAATCTGACAGACAAGGAGTAAGCACATCCTGTTGGGAAATGGTGTTGAAAAGTATCTTCAGCATGGGGCTGCCACAAACCTAAAACAGTCTAATAAAGTGAGTTAAACTTGTGTTTACCTGTGCCAGGCTCCAGGGACAGCATTATAAATCAAGTGGACACAGAATCCCTGCCCTTATATAATTATGGTCTGACAGAGGCCAGAACATCCAGCTGAAAATAGAGAGACGATACGTGCCTTAAAGGAAAACTAAAGCATGATGAGAAAAAATAGGGGAAACTGGAATGTTAGTGTGGTGGGATGGTGGGGGCGGCATCTCGAAATGGAGTAACACGCAGGAGTCAGGCAAGTGTGGTGGGATGGTGGGGGCGGCATCTCTAAATGGAGTAACACGCAGGAGTCAGGCAAGTGCACGTCAGATGCTAGAGGAAGCGGAAGACCAACATAGACAGGAAAAAGAGGAGACAAAGCGTCTGACTTGAGCAGAAACGTAGTGCGGTTGGAAAGCATTTGGCATGACGCTGTAAAAACTGAAGTGACACAAAGCAGTGTAAGGAAGAGCTAGTGGTGCATTGACATGTGACACGCAGGCCCCAGATTGTGCCATGAGACTGTGTTCCCGCAAATCCCAGAGTTCTCAGCAAATCCCAGAGTACACAAACATTGTTCCACAGATAGAGCCGCAGATCTCCTGTGTTCTAGCAAATCCCAAAGTGCACAAACATTGTTCCATAGATAGAGCT
>CAJQZJ010001511.1:6201286-6228175 GCA_907164525.1 Lophiomys imhausi | reverse complement strand
CCAGAGTGCACAAACATTGTTCCATAGATAGATCCGCAGATCTCCTGCCACTTCAATGAGAATCTAACCAGAGTATTGACATCCTACAGAACTTATTGTTCACTGATGAAAATGACAATTTGGAAATTAAAGTAATTGACTTCGGGTTTGCACGCCTCAAGCCCCCTGACAACCAACCCCTCAAGACCCCATGCTTCACCCTTCACTACGCAGCACCAGAGCTCTTGATGCACAATGGCTATGATGAGTCCTGCGACCTGTGGAGCTTGGGTGTCATCTTGGTGAGTCTGTCCTAACAGCCATTAAGCTGGGTCTGTTCTTCGGTGGCCTTGGTGCTTAGCTCTCACTGCTGTTTTCTTAAGTTTATGAAAAAGCTGGGTGTGCTGGCCTGTTTTCTACATAACTGGAAGAGGCCCACTAATGTATACTTCTACTTCTTAAAGCCTATAATAGAAAAAAAAGACATAGAATTTTGTTATTTTGGAAGATTTAACTTGCAGTAGTTCATATAAAGTATATATTCTTGTTTTGAAAGAAGCTAGTTTGTGATTACATAAGATATGTACTATGTTAGAATATGAAAAAAGTGGCTCCTTAATAAAACATGTATTCTCTGAAGTTCCACACTAAATGTGTAAGTAAACAAGATTGTTTAGGATAAACTGACACATTAATAGATAGAACTAGAAGTATATATATATACTACCTTACAGTATTATGGGGTGCATGCTTTTCACAAAATGTGCATGATGTGAAAATAGGGAAATCTCCACATATGTTCACCGCACCTCAAAATAGCTTTATTTGGTTTTCATATATTCCATAATGCAGCATGTTAGGGAGGAACTTGCAAACACTGCAGAAAGATAGAACTGAAAATCACATCTTGACAGTCAGAGATGATATGTGGAAGCTCCTTTCTCCCACCTCCCCTCACTGCATGGATGTGGGTTTTTAATATGCCTCTGTCTACACAGTATATGTATGTAGGGTGGCTAGGTTTTGTTTTGTTTTTTGTTTTTAAACAAGTGGGTTATGTTATACCTGTAGTTTGAGTCTCCAAAATTTATTGAACCATTTTTGGTAGTGAACAATTAATATTTCCTCCCTTTTTTCGCTAATTGTGCACTGTGAGGATGAACTTTTTTCATTTACACAGTTGCATTTGTCTTGCAGTTTCCTTTTCTTACAGAGAAATTAAAGCTCTAATAAAGATTGTTAACCCTTGTGCCCATCAGTAATTGGAAATGTTTCTCTGGCGAACCTTTACTTTGTTCATTTGTAGAGACAGGATTATGGTAAATAGGAATTTGATTTTATTTTTAGAGAAGTTTAAAGAGAGAAGTGTTTTTGCTTTTTAAATTTCTATGTGATAAGGTATGTCAGTCTATGGTTTTGATGTCATATTATCATTACCCCTGCCCTCAACTCAGGATTACAGAAATACTCTTCTAAACTTCCTCCAGAATCTCTGCCTTATTTTTGTACTTCAATCTGTACCCCATCTGGGGTTTATTTTGGCGTCAGTGTGTCCCTCCCTGGCTAGCCACTTGTCCCGGCAGGACACTCTTTTATCTTTAAGCCTTATGTAGCTTCCATCTGAGCAACTTAAGTCATCATTCATCACCTTCAAACTAAACTTACATATTTAGAGATAAGAATTTTTAATAAAAGTAAACAAGCAACTTTGGAGAGTTTTAAAGACTTAAATTGATGACATTTTTACTAGTAACAATGTCCTAAAAATATATAAATGAAAAGAGCCCTTCATTATTCATATTTTCTTTTTCATTGTAAAAGAGAGAGTTCTTTAATTTAGGACTATTGCGACCAAAGAGTCTCAGACATACAAAGAAATTTAGTCAAGCTCCTAAGTATATCCTATTTCATATATATATGTACATATGTACATGAAAACAACCTTCTGGAAGGGCAAGGGTGGAAGCCATCCTGCCTGTTAGATCTAATGGTCAAATGTTTAATAAAAACAGAATAGAAATCAGGTTAATGGTGTCATAGAACATAGTCACAGTGTCCAGACTGTGACTTGCTATTGTACAGACAACCAGTGTTTTTCAGTAGTTGATTTATAAGAAAATAAAAGATGTTATGAAGCCAGGTTTCGTGACTCATGACCATAATCCCAGCACTGAGGAGGCTGAGGTAGCAAAACTTTCAGGTTCCAGGCCAGCCTGGGCAACAGTGTGAAATCCTGTCTCTATAAATGAACAAAGTAAAGTTATAAACCTGTGCATTAGAAACCCTGAAGGAACAGAATTTATGTACTACTTGAATCCTAATTCCAGAAAAACCTAATTTAAATTGTTTGTTAAATTCCCTTTCTAAATATAATTGATACACATAATTACAACTATTGCCTCAGTGTATATAATACAATGAGGAAAATATGAACATTGATTAAACATTGAATACTACAAAGAATCACTGCTAATTTTTTAGGAGTGAGAAACAGTATCAGAATGTGGTTTGTTAAATTGTTGTCTTTTGTAGATACATGAGAAAATAGTCACAGAAGAAAATGAACAAAATCGGCAGCTAAATTAAAGGATCAAAACACTTCTGCCAATTTTCCCATAGAAATGAAAATGTCTCAGATGTCCAGACCTCCCATACTCTGCAGTAAGCTTGCCAAGCACAAAACTTGTCTGGAGTTCTTTGTTTTACCTTGGAATTAGATGCCCCTCTTTCATTTTGCATTTAATAAGTAGGAATGTTTTTAAATAAAAATAAATTATATTACCTTTATCGAATCAAATAAATTAAGGAAATGCATCCTATGTAGTTTGATGGTATTTTTTTTTTTTTTTTTTGTTTTCGAGACAGGGTTTCTCTGTGTAACAGCCCTGGCTGTCCTGGACTTGCTTTGTAGACCAGGCTGGCCTCGAACTCACAGAGATCCGCCTGCCTCTGCCTCCCAAGTGCTGGGATTAAAGGCGTGCGCCACCACACCCGGCTCAATTTGATGGTAATTTAATATACACCAAGAATGTATAGTTCTTTTTTGAAATGCACAGAAATTTAATTAAAATTGTGCTATTCATAATACTGCAAACTGGCTGGGTGTGGTGGCACATGCCTTTAATCCCAGCACTCCGGAGGCAGAGGCAGGTGGATCTCTGTGAGTTCAGAGGACTCCTCTGCTCTACAGAGGAGTCCAGGACAGCCAGGGCTGTTACACAGAGAAACCCTGTCTCAGAAAACAAAAACAAACAAACATAATACTGCAAACTGATAAACAACAGAAACTTGTTTTCTCATTGTTTTGGAGGCTGGAGAGTGCAAGAGCACAGTGTTAGGATTGGTGTCTGGCGCGGACTCCCCCTCTGGGTTACAGCTGCCTCCCTGCTAATTCTCTCCATGGCACTTGCTCAAGTAGACAGAGCTCTCTGGTGTCCATTCTCTTAAGGGTACTAATTGCATCAGGTCCTTCGTGCATAACTTCCTTTTCTATCACTACCTCCAGAAAAGCCTTTTCTCTAAATATAGTCATGTTGGGTATTTAGCATCTAAGTTTAGGGGGGAGCAAACCTTCCACCCACAGCACACTATTTATAAAACAATTTCAGGACTGATAGCATGCCTATGAAGTAGTACATGATTCTATTTAAAACATTTTTCCAAATGTTTTTTTCTTCACCTCATGTTTTTCTTTGTTCACTAGTTTTTACTCTTAATTTTTTTTTTTGTTTTTTCGAGACAGGGTTTCTCTGAATATCTCTGGCTGTCCTGGACTTGCTTTGTAGACCAGGCTGGCCTCGAACTCACAAAGATCCACCTGCCTCTGCCTCCCAAGTGCTGGGATTAAAGGCGTGCACCACCACCGCCCGGCATTTACTCTTAATTTTTTAAACTAGAGAATTTAAGAGAATAATACTGTGAATGTTTATGATTTTGCTGTGTTTGCTTTTTATCCCCCATGTGTATGCTCTCTGTCAATATACATACACATATGTGAGACATTTGTTGAAACAGACTTACATGTATATGTATATAATCACATGTATATAGTTATATCTTTGATTTTTGCTATACTGTTTGAAATTGAAGACAGAAAGTTGTTCTTTATAGAATTTGATTGGTAGCTATTAAACAAAGATTGTGACATCTCATCCCCCATTGATGGGGGAGCTGCTATACTTAAAAATAATTTTCAATTTTGTATGTGATAAAAGCCATGCTACTTCATTTTGCAAGTCTTTGAGATGTTGGTTACTTTGGTGATAGAAGTCAGTCTCTTAAATCCAGTACTGCTTATGGGATGAACTACACTCTTGACAGTGTTAGCCTGTGCATGGCTTGACAGTGCTTTTTTTAGTTATTCTGGTTTTTTACTTTCTTTTTCCATGGCAGTATACAATGCTGTCCGGGCAAGTACCATTCCAATCTCATGACAGAAGTTTAACATGCACCAGTGCTGTAGAAATCATGAAGAAAATTAAAAAGGGAGATTTCTCCTTTGAAGGAGAAGCATGGAAAAATGTATCACAAGAGGCTAAAGATTTGATTCAAGGTAAGACACTCAAGAAATCTGGCATTCTGCATCATATGTAGTGACTGAGTACAACCATGCCCAGTACACAAGTCTGCTAACTGTTCCAGAAACCCATAAGGGTTCCCAAAATCTTACCAAGTGGCTTGTCTTCTTCTTTCTGGAACTCTCCCTGTATAATCTCATCCCCATTGCCAGCATGAACTACCACATGGCTCCTGCTGACATTTCAACCTAACACATATAAAACAAACCTTGTCTTTTCTCCTGTGCTTTCCCCAAACATGTTGTGCTTCTGGCTCTTTTCTTTTGAATGATGGCCCTACCCCAAGGCCAGACCACAGAAACAGAAGCCTTGGTGTCACCGGGCTGCCTCGCTCCCTCCTTTCTACCCACGCGACTTTCCAGTCAATCCTGTACCTGCAGAAGGACAAAGCTCATCATACCTTTTCTCAGGGGAAGAATCCTTTGAAGAATCTCCAGTAGCTTTGCATCCAACGCCTAGGCCTGGCCTTCAAAACCAGCCTTTCATGTCCTGGCTGGCGTGCCTCTTCTTCCCCTATGTCTGCTGTTTCGGAATTCTCATGGATCAGGCTTTCCTACTCCACTGTTTCTTCACACATGGCCCTCGTAGTCTAGCTCCTTCTTCTTGTCACGCGGGCCTTACTTCCTAGAGGCCCTGCAGGCAAAGCACATTCCCTGTGTCTAACTCATATGTTGTGGTGCACTCGTCCTCACAGATAAGACTTAGCTCTATGTCTCTTGTCTCTCCTCCTTGAGTGTCTACCCATAAGCCTCTAGTGCCTTACCACGTCCCTTAGACTAGAAGATGCCTAGTGTTTGGTTTATCTGACGCTAAGTAAGTTATCAGTGAAGTCTGTTTGAGGGGTGGTAATTTTCTCATACTTGAAAAGCCAGTTGGCTTACGCACAGCCTCATAGAAATAGGCTCTTGTGACCTTTTCTTAAGATCCAGTGTCCTCAAGCAAGATTTAGGTGTATGTGAAAATACATATGTAGGCCGTAAAAGCTTGTTGAAACTATCACGTCACAAGAACATAATTGGCCTTCATATCTGAGACTGATTGTTAAACTGTTTAGAGTGGAAAATTATAAAATTGAAATGCCTTATTCTCATAGGACTTCTTACAGTTGATCCAAATAAAAGGCTTAAAATGTCTGGCTTGAGATACAATGAATGGCTTCAGGATGTCAGTCAGCTGTCCTCCAATCCTTTGATGACTCCAGACATCCTGGGATCTTCAGGAGCTGCTGTGCACACCTGTGTGAAAGCAACCTTCCATGTAAGGTCCCGTTCTGTACCCAAACATGGTTTAAAAAGGCTCTTAATCATGTGTTCTTACTGGGTAGCTTTGGAACATAATCTCCATCAATACATTTAAAACAATTGTATACTTTTAATTTTAAGTGTGTTTTTACAGACTGCTTCATATTCTGAACACATGAACAGAAAGCACATGACAGGCTAGAGTTACTGCTGACTCATAAAACACTAGCTATAAGAATGGGTTTATGGAAGGGGACAGTAATCTGATATTTGAATGTCTGAAAATTCAAACAACATGTACAAGAACTCTGTCAAGTGAAAAATCCTAGGAAAAATATACAACAGACCATCGGGAACTAAGACCTGTGTGAATGTCCACTATCTAGCAGCCCATTAGTGTGCAGCAGCAGGAGCAGGAGGGATGTGAAGGAGATGAGCTGTGCTGAATACAGATTGCATCTTGAAAGCCTGAGACAGTATATTACTAACTTCATCCCAAGCAGATGCAAGTGAGTTCAGATAGTCAGTGGAAGATGAGTTGAAAGAGGCAGAGTCTGAAGGGATCGTCCTGGGAAGGAGAAGGAATAGCCCTTCTTCAGCTACAGAGTAGGGCTTGAGAAGGTGCTAAGTGTGGAATGTGAAGGAGTGGAGACAATGGCTGCAGGGACCCAGCTCTGCTCAGGGGCATGTGATGTGGGGCCAGGACGCGTCGACGGTAGTGCTTCTCATAACCAACACTGGGGAAATTCGGGATAGAGCTGAATGTGGTGGCGCACACCTGTACTGTCAGCACCTGGGAGGGAGACAACGGAGGATCAGCCCCAGGTCATCCAGTCTGAGGTCAGCCTGGGCCGCTTGAGACCCCATCTCAATAATTAACCTAAGACAGGAGCTGGAGACATGAGTCAATAATTAATAGCACCACTGCCTGTTCTTGCAGTGGACCTGGTTTGCATTCTCAGCACTTGGATGATGGCTCACAGTGGTGTGTAACTCCACTACAGTTCCAGGGTATCCAGTGCCCATTTCTGGCCTCCTCGGACTCAGACATATATGCAGGCAACACACCTGCTCATGTAAAATAAGATATTTTATTTAACACAAAAAGCATCAAAGAGAAGTGATCATGACTCTGAGACAGCTCGACTGGTACAGTTCACACAGTTGCTTGGTGTGAGAGCACTTGCCTGCCATATGTGAGGCCCTGTCTACACACTGGAGAACTTTGTCCCCATCTTGAGGGATGGATGGAAAAGTTCTCAGAGTTTTGTTTCAAGAGCAACTTGGAAGTGTGGTTGCCAGAAAAACTGTCTTCTGCTTAAAGTCAAAACTACTAGAAAATGTTTAGTGCTGTTACCCTCATGCCCCTGCCCTTTCTCCACAGGCCTTTAACAAATACAAGAGAGAAGGGTTTTGCCTTCAGAATGTGGATAAGGCCCCCTTGGCTAAGAGGAGGAAAATGAAGAGGACAAGTACCAGCACAGAGACTCGCAGCAGCTCCAGCGAGAGCTCCCGCTCATCCTCCTCCCAGTCCCACGGCAAAACCACGCCTACCAAGACGCTGCAGCCCAGCAACCCCACAGACAGCAGTAACCCAGACACCCTCTTCCAGTTCTCGGACTGAGTACTGTGGGAAGGGTAGGATGTCCTCACTGACCCTTGCACCTTAGTTCCCTCAGCATGTGCCTGAGGTATGTTCTATGCTTTAAAAGGATGTGACCCGTTGTTCTCATTGGAATCTGCCTCGTAATGAATATTTTTGGGGAGACCTGTTTGGTTATTCTTGTCCAAAAGCACTGGACAGACAACATTACTGTGAATACAGGACACGTGCTTTTTAGCGTATTAGCATAATGCCAGCTCAAGATTCTTCTTGAAACAGCAAAGGTTTCTGTAATTTTAGTGAATGGTTAGTTAAATCACAGATTTTCACATGTCTGCCATGAAGACTTGACTTGTGCCCTGCCTGGTGGACAAGGAAGGTTTTTAAGAGACTTGCAACCCTTTGAGTAGCGATTTTGCAGAGAAAAAGGTCTGTTTTCGAAAAAGATGCTATAGTGAATTTTATGTGTGGCTTGTTTCTTAAAAGTGAATTTTAACTTATTGTTTTTATCTTATGGTTATTATATGCTGATAACCTGCTATTAATAATCTTTTTCTAAAAGGTGAAAAAAATATTTAAGAGCTTAAAGTCCTGTGCTCTGCACTTGAGACCCATCTGAGATGCATGCTAAGCTATGTTTAATTTTGCACTGCCCTTTCCTGGCAGTTTGTTTTAATGGTTATTGCAGGAATTAAGGTACTTATGTTTTGGTTTTATGTAATATGGCACTTTATAAAATAGTGTGAGTGTTCCAGTCTCTCTTACAAGCTGCACTGTTTAAAGCGTATGTACTGTGTTTTTGCCATTCTTTTTATTATCTTCTTTAATTTGTCCTCACATCCCTCTTCTGCTTTCTCTGCAGCAAGTAGAAAGGGGTATGCTATATAATGACTCACTAGCTACTTATGCACCAAGTATGAGGAAAAGTAAAGGGAAATTATACTCAACACTGTGCTTCATATCTGTACACTGTGTCACACTACAGGGAGGCATTTTCTCCTGTACTCATATATTATGTACATACTATTTTCAAACCATACCTATACTTGTTTTGAAATGTTTCTTTTAAATTTTAAATTCACAAAACATTTTATAAACTTATGCAGGACACTTTTATTGCTCAAAAGTTCTGAATTCATACAGACAACAAGTGCTATGTCGTGAAGACATTTCATTGAAAGACTGCTGCATTTTAAAATACAAATGAATTAATTCCCTATGCAAAAAAAAATCCTAGGATTTGTATTTTTTTTCTTTAAAGTCATTACATGGAATGTCAGGACTGAGAAAAAATGATCTTTGCTATGTTTACAAGAATCTTGCTTAAAAAATACTGCCCAACGTGTTTATTTTACAATTTTGCTAGTGATAACCTCTTCAGCATTAGTTTGGAATTTGAACACAATTACCTATTTATCTCTTTCTTAAGGTAATAGCAGCATTAATTTCAATCATTGATGAATACTAAAAATACTGCATTCTGTGTAATGGTAATATATTTATTACTAAATAAATGTACATATTAATAGTATAGGCAACAAAATGGCAAATATTAAAATATTTTCGAAACATATTATCCTGTTCACTTTTTGTTCACAGTAGTTACTGGGGATATTTTTTTGATACATTGGCCAAATGGCTCCATAATTCTCATTGAGTCAAAAATTTTATACTCCTAGCTTTCAGTCATTTCTAGTAATGACAGGAAACTGTGAATTATTAATAAACCGTAGCCTTTTCACAAAATGTGATGCCCTTGGGCACAAGTTTTTAATAAGAATATATCCACTTATTTTTACACTGGATATATCTGGGTTATATTTGGAAATGTGTAAGTTAGCTCTTGAAGTTATTTGTAAATGTTTGTTCTGGTAGGAAATATGAGTTGCAAAGTACAGACTTCAAGGAGACTGTTGCCCACAGGAAATAATCCAGAAGAGTGCTTTAACCCTCCCTCATGATTGATTAGTTCATTGTGAATATTGGAAATTGATGGACTTCTTCACCTTGTATCTTCTGGAGGATTTGATAGACACCGAAATGGGAAAAAGATGGGTAGACTAAGAAGAAGTAATGCTGTCTAACTGTGAGCCTGAGTCGTCCAGATGGGGCTGTGAACAGACCTCAGGAAGCTGCAGTAAGATGCTGTTGCTGTCCCCTCATTTATAGGTGCTTGAAAGGCGGTACCTAATGACCCTCTGCAGACTCTGTGGTAGTGGGCAGCACACTGTCCTTTAAGAACCACAGAACTTCCATTTGGTCACACCAAAATAAGCAGTGAAAATGCTACATACAAAAATACTAAGTGAGGGGTGGAGGAGACAGCAGTTAGAACAGACACTGCTCGTGGCGGAAGGGAGTGAGTTCCGTTCCCAGCATGTCACAGCTCACAACAGCCTGGAACTCCAGCTCCAGGGCAGCACAAGCCCTCTCTGGTGCACAGAAAGATTAAGTGAAATGACTTTTGATTTTAGGAGTAAAATAGAAGTAGATCAAAGAAAAATAATTAGGTACTTTAAGTTCCCTTTAGGACAATAGTTTTTGGGGTAGAGTCAAGTCATCCTACCTTTCTTTATTGATTACATTGTATATAGTTTATGCCACTGTATATCCCGAGTCACACTTGTGTAATTGCATATGTCTAATATATTGAAAGGCAAGGATAATAAGAAAAGGGATGTGAAAGGGGAACAAGACTAAAGTAGATCAGTTTTTGTAATTACTATGCCAGATCCTGTTGCTGAATGAACTAATTTAGCTCTCTTGAAATCCATCAGTTCTCCCAAGCCTCTATAAAAACCATTTAACTATTGGAATGAAGTGAATTTCAACATGATTATCTGTCTTGAAGTTGCAGGCTGGTTTGTGCATGAAAATTGCCTTTTTCTTTTGAGATTACTGTTAATAAGTAATTATGCAAATGGATATATTTTAAATGTAAGGTGATTATTTAAAGAATCCTGCTAGGGTAACAATGAGTGATTTGTTTTTTTTTTTTTAAATAAACAAAATCCTTTACCTAAATATCAACTCAAGTATTTTATAAAAGCATATAATTTATTGTCTACTTGTTCACTTTTCCTTCCTCTCTTCCTTTCTTCCTTCCCTCCTTTCTTTCTTTCTCTCTCTCTCTCTCTCTTTCTTTCTTTCTTTCTTTCTTTCTTTCTTTCTTTCTTTCTTTCTTCTTTTTTTTTTTTAAGTCATGGTTTCTCTGTGTAGCCCTGGCTGTCCTGGAACTTGCTCTTTAGACCAGGCTTGGCTCAAACTCAGAGATCTTCCTGCCTCTGCCTCCTGAGCACTGGGATAAAAGGCATTCACCAACATCGCCTGGCCACTTTTCTTCCATTTCAGACATCTTTTTTTTTGTTGTTGTTGTTGTTAGATTCATTAAGAACAAGCTGCTTTAAAATGTTGGGAATTTCTCATTATTGGCTCTGTATGCCTTAGAGCTCCTGCTCACTTTCAGGTGTTTTCCCAGAGACCAACAACAGCACAAGAGGTGAGTGTGAGCAGCATCTCTAATATTCCTTGGTCTACTGAGTTAAATTCTAATGTGCTACTTAAATTCTGTCAGAATAATTTTCTCCTAGATGAATTATTATAATAACATATCTTCAGTCTGCACTGCTTGGCCTCTCAAATATCTTACACCCAAACACCCCAATTTCTAGTCTTTAATTATACTATGCGAATGCCTTTTGCCACTTGATACCTTCATCCATCACTAAAATGAACATAGCAAGCTCTCGTGAAATACAAGTCACTGTTTTGGGGGGTTTTGTTTGTTTGTTTGTGTTTGCTTTTGTTTTGAGATAAGGTCTCTCTATATCACCGTGGCTGCAGGCTGGCCTCAAACTCACAAGAGATCCACCACCCAGTTGCTGGGATTAAAGGAATTACACCAGCATGCCCAACCCACATGAGGCACTTTAAGATTCAATGATGGGGAATCCAAAAGATTCACAGAGGAAGAGGAAGTATGTCTCAAATGTTATAAGTATAACCTGCTTGAAGAAAAGAGCTGCTACAGCAATATGGGATTTTATTTACATCTTAAGTAAGTTCACTCTCGATTGTGACATTCTTTGGAGAGAATGCTTTCCTTAAGAGTAGCAATTTAGTAAGCATGGTGTCACATTCCTATAATTGCAGAACTCAAGAGGCTGAGGTAAGGTTATGAGATCCAGGCCTGCCTAGGCTGTTCAGTGAGACCTTGTTTGTTGCCTGTGATCAGCAGATCACCCTGGCTGGGGCCAGATGTTGTCTGTACTGTCTGACCACCCCAGCTCTGGGGACAGTGGGTAAGAAGGTGCAGAGGCAACACACAGACCCTGGGAGTTGCTGTGTAGAAGCAGACTCCTTTAAGAGGAATCCCCTTTTTTATAACCTCCATCCACTGTCCCATGGGCCCCCGGGCTGCAAGCTGCTGTGGTGGCTCCTCCCCATTTCCTGGTGATGTCATCATTCTCCAGGCAGGTATGGACATGGACCGGCTCTATTTGGAAGCACAAAGCACAGCCATGAATATGTGTTATTTAGCAACAAGCTCATGCCTGCTAGGGTAGGGCATACTACTGCTACACATTCCTAACTTGTTTCTATGAGGGAAGAACTAGGTTTTCGGGGAGACAGTAATGTAGCATATTTGATGAACCTCTTTTCCATCATTGTCAGGGTCACTTGATTTGGAGCTTTCAAGGAATTTCTGCTGAGCCTTTGTTTATACACCCAGCCTTATACCCTTGTTCAATCAGAAAGACTAGCTCATCACTGTCCCCTACCCGTGGCTTGCTGTACATCCTATTTGGTAAATTTGTGAGGTAAGCAAGTACCAGTTTCCTTGTCTCCCTAATGCTGGGCTGGAAAGAGTAAGAAACTACATCCGCCCCATGGTGGGTTGATTGACAACCAACTTTTCCCTTTCATCATGTCTTACCGTGTGGAAACTGCTAATGTTTTGTGTTAGTAGACTTACATTAAAAGACAGGACTCTGGGTAGCGATGCAGCAGACTATTTTCCCTTGTGCATGGGATAAGAGAAAGGGCATGTATTATTTTCCTAGTTAGAGTGTTTCTTGTCTCATGTAAGTCTTAGTTCTTAAGAGGAGTGAGATTTTTATTTCTTGCAGCAAGCATCTCCTTGTCAGGAACCCGGGGTACAGCATAGCTTTGTGTTGTTTACTTCATCCTTTTTGATTGCAGAACACTTGCCATCTTTTTGCGTTCATAAAAATTTGTCTATTTTGAAAATAGAAAATAGTTTTATTCTTGTCCCTTTTTACATTAAGAGGTTTTTTTAAACTTTGAAGTCCTATGTTTTTAAAAAAGAAATGTAAGTAATTCTTCAAAAAATACCGTGGCTTTATCTTCTGACATTTATTTTTGTGACAGATTTGGAAATTATCATTTATCTTGTTTGCTTTGCTTTAAAATCCAGTAAGGTTAAGGCACCTGGCATTTTACCTACAGTGATAATTTTCATGTTCAGAGGTTGGCTGTAAACAATCAGCCCCACTTGCTGGAATGCATAGGTGACAGTTGTCCTCATTAAACACCCGTGCTGTGGGGAGCTTTTGATCATTCTTCACAGTGTGCTTTAGGTGCTCCACTCCTATCCTGTTGCTAAGTCTACAAGCACGGGTCAAAGGACTAATCCAGTATATAGTAATGCTTGTCTCTTGGCGAATGAGAGAGGAAACGAGAGATGCTGTGGCACATAAAACATGAATCCTCAAGTACCATGGTTGGGAAAACATCTCTAAAAGCCTTACTGGTACAGCTTTTTTTTTTTTTAAGAAGAGAAAACCACATGTACACATAGAGGAATTTCTAAAGCTGGCGTTCCATGTGCAGTTGGCATAGTTCTCTTAGAGATGGCACACACCTGCCGATGTGGGGCTGCAAACTTGGTAAGAATAATTTAAGCTGTGATCATTGACAAATTGTTCTCCCTCAGCTTATGAAAGGTTAAAGGTCCATCTTACCAAAGGTAAACAAGAAGGGAAGAAGGTGAGAATGAGTGACTTATATTCTGTGTGGCTAATTAGGAACAAAAGTCCAGTCGAGCCGTAGATCAGAGGAGTGCATTCCTCTCTGTGACCCTCTGTGCTGGCTTGCTTCACTGTACTGGAGTTATATTCCCATACTTGATATATGTGCTTTTTCTTGCATCATCTTTCCATTTTTGAGTTATAAGTCTGGGTACAGTAATGAATCCCTACACTGACCTCAGTGAGAACGGTTTTGTGTGTATGTGTGTGTGTGTCTGTGTGGAAAATTGACCCTTGATTGAAGTGTGTCTAAACTGTTTATAGTTAATGTGATCATTGATTACTGATTTTAAGTATACCATATTAACAATTTGTTTTCCATTTGTCCTATTTCCCCTTTGACTCATACTTATTTTTCTTCTATTAAACAAGACAAGATTTTGTATTATGGGTTTTTTGGGGGGTTGTTGTTTTAGTTTTTGTTTTTTTGTTTTTCTTTTTTGTTTGTTTGTTTTTTGGCTTTTCAAGACAGGATTTCTCTGTGTAATAGTTCTGGCTGTTCTGGACTAGCTTTGTAGACCAAACTGGCCTCAAACTCACAGAGATTTTCCTGCCTCTGCCTCCTGAGTGCTGGGGTTAAAGGCATGAACCACAATACCTGGCCGTTACAGACAGTTTCGAACTGCCATGTGGGTACTGGGATTTCAGCCCAGGTCCTTTGGAAGAGCAGTCAGTGCTCTTAACCACTGAACCATCTATCCAACCCCCTGAGACTATCTTTTCTGCCTGTAGAATTCTTTTAAAAATCATGTTAGGTGGGTTTGTGGAGAAAGCTCAGTGATGAAGAGCACACACTGTTCTTGCAGCTCACAGCCACCATAACTCCAGCTCCAAGGGGGACCCAGTGCCTCTGGCCTCATGGTACTTGCACTTATGTGCAGGTACATACACACAGACACATAACTAAAAATAAAAATAAGTCTAAGAATGGGTTTTAAATGTGTGAAATGCAGCTATGTGAGTTCACCATTATATATAAATCGGCATATTTTACATGGATATGACAGCTGTGACATCATACATTGTATCATCTTACAGGACTACTATCACATGTGGTCTCTCCTTGACTAAAACTTAATTACATGACACATATACTGTTTCTTTTAATGCCAAATCTGCCACCAGTGAATTCTCTTGGCCTTTGACTTTTTAAAATGTTTATTTTGTGAAATACTTTGTCAGAATAAAATTTGCTTATCAGTAATAATCAAAACTTAAAATGTATAGTTCAGTGTTGCCTTTATTTTTGGAGGATAGTTCTTCTGAGTATGAAATCCTAGGTTTGCCACTTTTAAGATGTTGTTCCATTTCTTAAATTCTGTGTCAAAGTCAACCCTAAGTTTCAATATGAAGAAAAGGTATCTTTTTTTTCTCTAGCCTCATGGGAGGCGGACAGTTGAAACAGGGTCACACTGTGCAGCCTAGGCTGGCCTTGAACTCGACGTCATTCTGACTCAGCCCTCTAGTGATGGAATTACAGGTATCACCATCACTCACTGCTCTCTGGCCACCTTTAAGATACCTTCTTTGTCTTTGGTTTTCAAAAGTATGAGGTGCCTTTTGTGTGGTCTTACTCTTAAAAGGATAATAAACTTACAGACTCTGTTGATCGGTGATTTTCCTTATTGGAAGTTCTTAATTGGTTATTCGTCACATCATTGTTCAGAACCCATCCTCTCCATCTTCCTGGTTAGGATTCCCCGAAGCCTCTTCACCATGTTCCCTATTATCTCCCCATCTTTGCTGTTTTCCATCACTTTCCCCCTGTACTTGAACCCATATAAATTTTAGCAACCTGTCTTCTAGTTCACTTGATCTCTCTTCTCCTGTGGATTGAATTTGAAATTTAACTTTATATATATGTCAAGTTCTAAAATACTCATTGACTCTTCCATATATGCCAAATCCCTAGTAAATTCCCAATCTTTGTTATATTCTTCATATTAATTAAAATTATTTTAGCTCTCTGGGGGAAAAAACCAGACTGAATTGCTACATGTCGATTGTTTCTGTTGTCCACATTTTCTCTTGGGTTTCAGTCATTTTGTCTTGTTTTTGGCTCGCCTTGTGAGTTTATCAACTACCTTACATTGTGTTTTTAAGATCACAGAGACTCTTGGCTGTGTGGTCTTCCCCCAGGAGGGTTACGTTTTCTTCTGGCTATCAGATGAAATGCAGACAGCTGCTGGACTGCATCCGGGGTCGGTGCTTGGCCGAATTAGGGCTCACATACCAAATTTAGCTGTCACTCCTAGCAATTGGAAACTGTGGGTTTCCAACTAGGGGATTTATCAGGGCCACTTTATCATGATGATCCTGAATTCTCACATCTGTCTCCTCAGCACCAAGAGCTGCTAAGGCCTCTCGCCAACCCCTTTAGCTTCCATTTGCTGCCTCTGCTGGGCTTCCTGAAGCCTGGCCTTGTGCGTGTGAGTTTAGGGTTAATAGGCACCTCCAGGGATCTGTAGCACTTAGTACCCCTTGTTTACTTTATAGGAGTGGTCTCCTCTCTGGGACCTTGCCCTCAAATCCTACCCCTAACTCCAACTTCAGTATCTTAAACTAAGTGCACTGCTGCTCCCTGCCAAGCTGTTTGCTGTGCCTGCAGCGGGGTGACAGTGACTGTGGTGCCCACCTCAGTGCTGCCTGTGTGTGTTTGCTCCCTGGTGCAGGTTATTGATGTTACATATATCTGTTAGCTTTTGTGGTTGTTTTCAATAGGTTTTCTACCTCAGGCACAAACGACTGCAACTATGGCCAAGAGCAGAAATCTGCTGGTAATCATTTTCAGTCACTGTTGGGCTGTGAGAAGGCACCAGGTTCCTCTTATGTTAGAGGTCTTCATTAAGGTTTTGTACCTCTGTTTTCAGACCAGATAGAGACAGACAATAGTTCTAGACACAGGCAATATGATTAAAAAAAAACTAAGATAAGACCTTTTGTGTTTTTGTAGACAGGATTCTAAATGGTTTCTGATTTTTTTTTCACTGCATGCTAATTATGTGGGCTGATGGCCTTTTACTGTTACAATTCCACATACTAGTATCGTGTGCTTTGGTTGTATCCATCCTCCCTACTACCATTGTTTTTCCCTTGAAGAACTTCCCTAAGAATAGTAGTCATCCCTCTCCTACCTTCATGTCATCTTTCCCGTCACATGTAATACTTTCTCCTCTGGCTTGTTAGACAGGATATTCTCCAGTTCCCTTCATTTTCCTGTGAATGACTCGATGTAATTTCTTCTTTGTGGGTGAATAGTGCGCCCTTATATATATGATGTTTTCTTTATCTGTTCATCAGGTGCTGATTGTTCCTTGTAGTAATTATCATTAGCTATTCTGAAACACATGTAACGGAGAAACTGGAACCTTTTGGATGATAACACTTTGTTACTTTTTGTTTGTTTGTTTGTTTGAGACAGGGTTTCTCTTGTAGCCCTGACCATCCTGGACTCACTTTGTAGACCAGGCTGGCCTTGAACTCACAGAGATCCACCTGCCTCTACCTCCCGAGTGCTGGGATTAAAGGCGTACACCACCACGCCCAGCCCACATTGTTACTTTAAATAGTTCTAATATTTTGTAATTATATGGGCTGGAGATATAGCTCAGTGTAGATAGAATGTTTGACTAGTGAGATGTGGTCCTGGGTTCAATCCCCAATGCCAGAAAAAAAATTACATGAAGACTAACCCAGTACATCAGATTTGTAGACCACTTGTTGAAGGCTAAAAATGCTTAATTACTATATATATTTAAGTTGTGACTTCTGACATAATTTAAGCACATGAAAAGCTTCCTTTGAAGCATGAGTGTTGAACAATTTGAGCTACAATTCTAGAAAGTAGCTGTGGTGTCATGACACGTACCTGTGATCTCAGCACCCTGGAGGTTGAAATAACACAATTGAGAGTTCAAGACCATCCTGAGCTGCATAGTGAGATCTGCCATCAAAACCAGAGGCTGGAAATGGGGGGCTCCATATGCAAGTGCATGCTGCACAAGCATGAGGAACAGGGTTCGGGTCCAGGCACCCAGAAGTGTGCATCTAACCCCAGCACTGGGACGCCAGAGTCAGGCTGGTCCTGGGTCCCGGCTGACCAGACAATCTAGCAAATGGTGAGCTCTAGGCTTACTGATAGACCCTGCCTCCAAATAATAATAATAATAATAATAATAATAATAATAATAATAATGGTGAAGGAACAATAGAGGAAAATGCCCAGTTAGCTTAGGCTTCCACACACATAGACACACAGAGACACACTTTAAAAACAAGGGAAAAAAGTACTAAAACCCATAGGAACAGATTTATGGAGAACAAATGAATCTCTGGAAGGAATGCCATTTTTGTAAGTGCTAACATGAGATCAACTCATCAGTACACTGTGGTTTCCTATTTTAACTTCAGTTTTTGAAAAACATCTCACAGGTGACTAAGCCCTCATTAACCGCACTGAGAATCTTAAAAGTGGTTTGGTGTTCTTAGTTGGTCTTCCAGAATAGCTTCAGTGTCAGTGTTATCAAGGGAAAATGCATCCTGGCATGTACCACTATTAAACACTGCAGTCAAATGAAGTATTTCATTTTTTTGTTTTTTCTTATTCTTCCTTCAGAAACTGCATCCTAAGCCGGGTGGTGGTGGCGCACGCCTTTAATCCCAGCACTTGGGAGGCAGAGGCAGGCGGATCTTTGTGAGTTCAAGGCCAGCCTGGTCTACAAAGCGAGTCCAGGACAGCCAGAGATATTCAGAGAAACCCTGTCTCGAAAAAACCAAAAAAAAAAAAAAAAAAAAAGAAACTGCATCCTCTCTGGGATGTTTGCACATTGAATCCCAGCACCTGGGAGGTGAAGGCAGGAGGATCATGAGATCAGTTTTCTCATGTAGGAGCTGGAAAGATAGCTAAGCAGCTCAGAGCACTCGCTCTTTCAAGTGACCCAGGTCCAATTGCTCGCACCACTTGGCAGCTCACAACCATATATAAATCCAGTTCCAGGGACTCCAATCCTCTCTCTGACCTCTGAGGGTACCTGGCACACACACGGTGCATAGGCATATATGTGAGCAAAATACTTATAAAATAAATCTTTTAAAAATAAATAAAACTTTTAAAGAGCGATCTCATCTACTTAATAAGTGTGAGACCAGCTTGGGTTAAATGAGACCCTGTTGAAAGAAAAAAAAAGATGAAAGAAGGAAGGAAATAACAAAGAAAAGAAACTAACTTCATCTAAAAGAATTATCTTTCTACTCCAAACACAGAGTCAAAAGATAATTGCATGTGGTCCTGGGGTTTGAACTCTGGGCGTTTTGCATGCTAGGCAAGGATTCTGTCTCTGGGCTACACACCCAGCCTAATGATTTGTACTACTGATTGTAGTCCATTTTCACATGATAAAAGTCAGTCCAAAAAAACTAGAATTTCATTATATATGGAAGTTCTAAAAAAAAAAATCCAAGATGCATTTCAAGGGCCAAGCAACAGATTTGAGCACCCTGGGTTTGGTGCTTGAAAAGGTGGCTCTCTAAACACAAATGCGCTGATACTGCATGGTGCCATTTATATTAAAGACACAGAGTGGGCAGAACCATAGAGGTTGGAAGCTCTGTGATTTCCACAGGCTGCAGGAGTTAGAGGTGGAGGAGACCACTTAATAAGTTGAATGAAGTAGCAGGACTTGGGGTGATGAGGTAGTCTAGAACTGAGTAGTTGTGAATACCCTAAAACTTCTGAATAGTACATTTAAAACAATTGTTGGAGGGGGGATGAGTTTTCTAGAGCAGCTTCACCTGCGCTCCAGAGGAGCCTCCCGAGTCCACCTCCCAAATAGCCATAAACTAGAGGTGGCAGTCTTTTATTTTTATTTTTAAAACTCTGCAAAACAACAAAACTCACCCCCTAGAAAGGATACAGTCACTTGAGAAATTGCCCAAATACCTGACTATTTGAAGAATGTCACCCCAGCCCTTATTAGCACGATGGATATTATAGGTGAGTACAATAGTCTCACACGTGATACCAATATTCTAGTATCAAGGGAGGGAGAGGGGACATGTTATCCCCAGTGCCTAGCAAGCCAGAGTGCTGTGCTTTACTGGTGGCCATATCCAGCTTCCTGCTCTTAACAGTTAATCACTAGATCTCATTGTCCTACTAGGGGCACTGGAGTCTCATTTGAGCTCTGTTCCTCTTTGGTGAGTGCTACCTGAACTCTCTCTGACCCTGTGTTTACTGAAGCTCTCAGCAGCAGGTTGAAGTGTACCCATTAACTGAAATGTTGCTTCCTCATAGAGCCATTTGTACCATTGGTCTTTCAAGCAATCAAAATACTTTTTAAATGTTGCAAAATTATCTCATCCCTCATAACTCTAACATTTATCTTTTTTGTTTAACAGTTCTGGAGATGAGAGACCAAACCTAAATGTTTGTGAATGACACAAGCCCCTACCTCTATGCCACATTTCCAGCCCAAAAAATGTCTTTATCTTGGATAATTTATACTCATTAGACCTAAAAGTTCATCAGTATAAGACTGAACTCAAAGATCTTTTTATCTGGTGGCTGGAGAGATGGCTTAGTGGTTAAGAGCTCTAAGTGCTCTTCCAGAGGTCCTGAGCTCAATTCCCAGCACCCACATGACAGCTCACAACCATCCACAATGTGATCTGATGCCCTCTTCTGGCATGCAGGTGTACATGCAGACAGAGCCCTCATATACATTTTTTTAATGTTTATTACTTCAGGTTACATCTCCATCACAGTGCCCTCTTTCCACCCCTCCCAGCCCCACCCTCCCATCCTCCACCCCCTCTCCTCCTACTTCTACCCTTCAAGTGCTAGGATTACAGGTGTGCGCCCAGGGCCAGCTCTGATGTTTGCTTTCTAAAATAGAATAATCAAATTATTGAAAAATCCACAAAGCTTTTTCAAATGATGAATACATTCAATGAAAATTTGAATTTTTGAGAATGCTAATTAGGATGTTAATTTGAGCAGAATATATGTTATGAAATCTAAAACTATGAACATTGGTGACTATAGAGGATATGTAATCTTCCTTAAGTAGGCTTTTTAGAAATTGCCTCTGTGTTGGGTTTGTGTATAGTTTTCAGTGTTTGAGTACAGTGGCTGTAATAGAAAGTTGTGTTTTAAATCTGGTTGCATATGTAGAGATTAAAATTACACATGAAATGTGAAAATCATGCTTCAAATGAGGCTCTTTGCATTATAAGTATTTAAAATTCAGACACATTAGCACTTTACTTTTTACTAAAGAGTAAAAAGTTTTTAGTTACTTAAGTAATAGATCAGTATTATGAAGTGTACATTTGTGTTTATATGTATACATACACACATTTAGGGACTAACAACATTCAACCAACCATCTGCCCTGCCAGGGATCCCCTCCTGAACTGAAGTCTGTGTGCTGAAAATGATGGGCAAGCTAAAACGGTATGAGAAATTCATGTCAGTTTCTCTTCTATGCAACGTACAGGTACAAACAGTTCACTGTAGTAACAGTACATTGGTTTCTTATATTTTTGGTTGTGAGCCTAGCCTTTAACGGCTGAGCCATCTCTCCAGCCCGCACATTGGTTTCTTAAAGACCCAATGGACTGTAACGGGAGATAATTCTCCAGGCTTATTTACACTTAGCATCAAAGGCAGGATTTGAATTTAATAGAGGGACTGCATTGTTAAACTCTCAGTATATGAAACACACAGAATAGGAAGCACTTTGGTTTGAGTTTTGTTTTTTCAAACTGAAGTATGGAATTATTTAGTTGATTTTATCTAGACACCATAAATGTGTTGCTTGCTTTCTTTATAGTTGATGGGAATTTTTTGTTGGGTTAGTCTCCCTGCCAGGTTTAGGGTTTATGTTGTAAACCACATCCAAAGTGCATGTTGGAAGATAGGAAAATTAAAGTGGCATAACAGACTCTTTTAAGAAAGCCCACTCTGTGACTGACTGACAGGGATCTTGACCACTTTCTTGATCTCCCTCCTTAAGGGCTGTTTGCAGACTTCATAACCTTTCTTCCAGCAGAGGCTTCATGAAATGTTTTTACTAAAAAAAAATAAAATAAAATAAATTAACATGGAGGAAATAAAGTTACAGGCATGCCTCTCAGTGTCGAAGGAAATGCCTGTTCATCTCTTGCCGTGGTAGATGTGAGCAGCATGCACTCCAACTGGCTGTTCTTCAGTAAAACGTAGAACCTGGGAAGTCTTTCTTCTTAGTGACTTCTTGTAATTAGATTAATAAGTAAATATTTGCTTCCTGCACCCTCTAGATTTGGTTTGGTTTGAGGAATCTTTTAAGATAAGTTTTCTATTTTTAAAGAAAAAGGCAGTTTTGTACTGACTGACATACTTGGTGACTCTGAGTAAATCACCCAGCCATTTTGTACCTCCATTTCTTCATCTGCAAAATGGAGATAATTGTACCTGACCAATCCCTGAGGACCAGTTCAGGAAGAAAAATGTCAGTAAGGTTCTTTGATTCCAAAGACAGGCAGATCAAAGACCTGGATCTTAAAGAGGAGACTTGTTACATAGCAGGTCTATTTTAGAAGTGCAATGAATACTGACTAGCATGAAGCAGGATCTGAGGATATGTATGTCAGGTGTAAAGTAGGTCAGTCTTCAAAAACTCAAATGGCAGCACATGCTGACGAGGCTGTAGAGAAAGAGGAACACTGGTGCTGGTGGGAGTACAAGCTTGTACAACCACTATGGAGGTCAGTCTGGCGATATCTAAGAAAACTTGGAATAGCTCTACCTCTAGACCCAAGCCATACCTCCTCTGGGTATACATCGAAACAATTCCTCACCAAACCACAAGGACATATCCTCAACTATGTTCATAGCAGCTTTATTTGTAATAGTTAGAAACAACCCAGATGTCCTTCAACAAAAGAATGGATAAAAACTGTGGTACATCTACACAATGGAATACTACTCAGCTATCAGAAACAATGAAATCATACAATTTGCTGCCAAATGGATGGAACTAGAAAAGCTCATCCTGAGTGAGCTAACCCAGACTCAGAGGATGCACATGGCATCTATTCACTTATAACTGGATTTTAGCCATATAGTACAGGATAGCTATCCTACAGCCAACAGACTGAAAGGAACAGGAACATAGACTTTATTTGCTATCAATGAGACACTTTGCCCTAGTGGAGCTGCCATATTGGCCCCAAGTGCAAGAGGAAACTTAGCCCTCATACTACTGCTGCACTGAGGGGCTGATATGTAGGACACCCCACTCCTGAGGAGTAGAATAGGTGGGAGAAGGGGGAGAGGGTTGGTGGGTGGGACTAGGAGGGGTGGAGAGAGGGTACTGTGATGGAGATGTAACTTGAAGTAATAAATAAATATTTTTTTAAAAAAGTAGGTTGATCTTTAATATTCGTCATTGAATATACATTAGTAAAGAGTTGTATGTAGTATGCATTCTAGGTCTGAGCATGGGTTTAAAATTCATCATCTCCAGTAAATTTGTAGAATGTCTTGTCATTTGAGTTGGCTGTACACCAATACAATTTCCTGCCGGAAATAGGGTTCCTTCCTGGTGACATCACTAAGGGGTGCCCATGTGATCTCTTCCTAAGAACCTTCAGGAGAAGGTTGAGCTGCTCCCACACTCTGATGTATACCTTTGGTTCCACAGTGTTCTAAAATGTGGACTTAGTCATCTCATTTAAAAGATGCAAACACTGAATTCCACCTTCCTTAAAAGGCCTAGCCCATGCAGTATTTTCTAGGCTTTTTTCATGATTTCTTCCTTTGATTGTTTTTTTTTCTTAATTTCTTTAATAATTTGAAAATAGTTTCTCTTTTTGACTTTTCTCCTATATAATATTTATAGTGGCAATAAAGGAGGAGATGGAATGTCTTTTTTTATTTTAAATAATCTGCATTCATGCTTGACTTGTGCATGCTGGGACAAGGATCTGAAGGTAGTTCACTGATGGAATCCTTGGGAAAGGAATTGAGTTGGTTAGTACCTATAGAGGGCACAGAAGGCCAGATCCCTTCCCGGGTCAGACCATCATGTTAAAATGTTCTCAGCCTGTGCTTCCATCTAAGGGGTGTCGTCCAGGAGACTCAGTTTCTAGCCAGAGGTCTGATGCCAGACTGAGACTATGAGCTGCTCAGGTTTGGGGCTGCCGTGCAGTGTGGGTGTTTAATCCACTCTTTGTTCCATTTGGGGGAAATTATAGAACCTTGGTTTTGCTTACTGGCCCTGAAATACCATCAACAAGTAAATCACTTTAATTGTATCTTTTCTTTGGATCTTTTACACACGCACGCATACACACACACTCTGTGGTATTTGTTCCTTCTCCCACCTAAGGGAAGCAATGGTTCATCTGCACCCCGTTCAGGTTACCACGTAACTTATTGTGCCATATGAAGCCATTAGCAGACAATACCCATGTGTCATCACTCTAAACCATTTTAAACAGTTTTCTATACGATCTCACCTGCCTCCTACAGTCCATGAAGGTCTGGGGCAGAAGCTTTTGCAGCTAGAATGGGTACATTTATAAAGCACAAGACCTGTACTTGCCAGTAGGCCTTTTAAAAAGTTTGTTTTCAGTCCATTGAATGCACATTCATCTCATGCCAAAACTGTCTTGGGTTTCAAGGGCTAGTGTTGAGGGTGTGTGGTGCTGAGACTGTCTCTGGAGTGTTTTTGTTTGCTGGCTCTGTTGCTTCCTGATAAGCAGGAGCTAATTCATCATGCCCCAAACAGGAGCAGGGTACCCATGCAGGCTCCCCTGGCAGACTGAGCCTCTTCCTCACACCTTGCCAGTGGGCAGAACTGCTTTTGTGTTTTTCTTTCACTGATCTTTGGCATTTCCTACCTAGCATGATGAGATTCTTTGCAGGCCTGTCTTCCTCTCCCCTGTTCTCTCACCCTTCCCCATTTTGCTTTAAAAAGAAACAAAAGCACCCTGACAGTATATACTAGAATCTGTGAAGGGCGTAAGTGAGGCTGGCTTTGGGTGTACATTCTTTTATTTCATTCTTACTGTTTCAGCAGAAGAATCAGTTTGGATTGTCTTGAGAGTAGGTCTTTGATTTCTGAAAGCTGGTCTAGGGGCCTACCTTTGACAGTCACTCAGTCCACGACACTCACTTCCCTTTTGCACGACTTGCTTTCTAAGTGTCCATGGAAGAAAGAAGAAACTCATTCTTACCATGCGAAGAAGAGTTATTCTCGTGTCAAGGATCAACTTTATTTTAAAGTCCATGGCTCTTCCATTATTTTTATTAGTCTTTTTTTGTTTGTTTGTTTTTTCAGACAGGCTTTCTCTGTGTAGCCATGGCTGTCCTGGACTCACTATGTAGACCAAGCTAACCTTGAACTCACAGAGATCTGCCTGCGTCTGCCTCCCAAGGTCTGGGATTAAAGGTGTGTGCCACCACACCCTGCTGTATTTATATTTTTTAGGGCAGATTTCTTAGAAAAATTGGTCAATTCTAGCCGGGCTACAATCTCCATGCATTAGTTTATGATGAACATTTCCTTTCTGGGATCATTTAGGAGGGCTGCACGGAATATGTTCTTTTGTTGCTGTAAATACTTATGTTGTCTTAGTGTGTTTGAATGCTTTCTTGGTTAAAGGTGAATTGTCTGGAGCTAAGACATTTTATACTGTGTTGCTAACTTCTCTTGATTGTGATAACAGGGATGTACTTTACCCTTTCCGGGTCTAGTAGTGAGTTTTTCTTTTGTTCAGGCAGGTCTGGTCAAAAACATGAGGCGAAAACCAGATGTATTCTTTTTTTTTTTTTTTTGGTTTTTTGAGACAGGGTTTCTCTGAATATCTCTGGCTGTCCTGGACTCACTTTGTAGACCAGGCTGGCCTCGAACTCACAAAGATCCGCCTGCCTCTGCCTCCCAAGTGCTGGGATTAAAGGCGTGAGCCACCACCGCCCGGCCTCAGATATATTCTTGATGTGTGTTGTGTGCTTGTTTCGGGGAGTTGGTGGGAAAGCTTCATGCATGGGTTTCATTTTAACTAAACACGAAGGGCTTCCTTTTTAACCAACCTTTGTGTATAAAGATGTATTTGTTCAAGCTTTAAGAAAATAATAAATCTGTCAATGTATAAATACCTGATATCTGGCCTGGATTTGTGAGGATTTTCTTTGGGGAGGCGGGGTAAAGAAGTACAAGGGTACATGGGGCAGTACTTTTATATCTTATAAGGCTCCAGTTACTGTGTGATTGAACTAGTGTTGTTTGTGGAGAATGGATAGCAGTTTCAGAACCACAAGGCCCCTCTGCTCTTAATGTGCTTTCAAAGGACCTCCATCCATCCATCCATCCAATCCTTTGTTCCTTTCTGCCCATATTATGCACCCAGCAGGTGTAGGAAGAAAATCTCCAAGCACACTACAAGGGGCATCTAGCTGGGTCTTCTCAGCACTGCTCAGTAGCTGGTTGTCTGGACCCTTAGCTTCCTCCCCACCCAATCTTCCTCAAACCACCCTCTGCCTCTGCTCCTGTAGTCACTTAATCTTCATTTTTGTCACCTGAAGCTCACCACCTTCATCCCCCCCAAGGCCGAGTTCTCTCAGTAACCAAAGAAACAAGACACCTTAACTAGATGATTTGTGAGGTGGCATGAGTTGACAGAATGAGCCAGACTTAGGCCACATTAATAATCTACTGCTGTATCACAAATTGTGCCCAAACTTGGTGACTAAATAAGCATTTGTTATTTTGCAATTCTTCTATGAGTAGCTTAGCTGGATTGTCTCAGAGTCTCTTAAACTGCAGTTAAGATGGAGATATAGACCAGGAAAAGACCTTCCTCCACTGTGGCTTGGTCAGTTCTTTATATTTCCAATTGAGGATTCAGGGAGTTTTTTTTTATTGTCATAAACAGTGTAAATAAAAAAACAATAGGTTTGGTTTCATTTGTTTTGTTTTGTTTTGTTTATTTGCTGAGAAGACAGCTTTGCAACAGTCATGCTTCCTGCCATTGTCTTTTTCTGGGTTTGTTTCTTTAGCAATCACTGGGCTGGAGAGATGGCTCACTGCTTAAGAACACTTACTGCCGAGCCGGGCGGTGGTGGCGCACGCCTTTAATCCCAGCACTTGGGAGGCAGAGGCAGGCGGATCTTTGCGAGTTCGAGGCCAGCCTGGTCTACAAAGCGAGTCCAGGACAGCCAGAGCTGTTAAACAGAGAAACCCTGTCTCGAAAAACCAAAAAAAAAAAAAAAGAACACTTACTGCCCTTGCAGAGGACTTGAGTTCAATTCTCAGCACCCATATTGGGTGGCTCACAACAGCCTGTGACTCCACTCTGGGAGATCCAACACCCTCTTCTGGACTCAGGACATCTGTACTTACACGTGTGTGTGTGTGTGTGTGTGTGTGTGTGTGTGTGTGTGTGTGTGTGTGTGT
>CAJQZJ010001511.1:6189042-6201276 GCA_907164525.1 Lophiomys imhausi | reverse complement strand
TGTGTGTGTGTGTGTGTGTGTGTGTGTGTGTGTGTGTGTGTGTGTGTACATACATATATATATATATATGTACATCATTTTAAAATAAAAATAAATCTTAAAAAGAAAAACACACACACACCCTTCCTTCCTGTTTCCTTGAGTCTCCAGACTCAAAAGAGTCTTGCTTTTGGCCCCTTTTGAACTTTCTTCCCTCTCACTGGGACCTGAATTCTTCCCTGATGAAAGAAACTACTTTTGCCACAAAGAATGTGTAGGTGGTAGGGGCCACTTCTGCAACATGGTGGGCTCTTACACAGCTTGAGGGATGGGAGCCCAGAGGGAGATCATGGTTACTCCGCAATGATTCTTTAACAGACACCATTGTGATTGAGTCTTAGATCTGGCTACAGACTCCAAACAGCCTGAACTTGTTTTGTACTTTAACTTTGGCCAGATCAACTGTGTGTGCTGCCTGTAGCTGATGTAGGCAGGATTCTGAAATCTTAAGAGCCAACCCCATGGATTAGCAACCAATTCAAACATATCCTTAGCTATTTATAAGACCAAGAAGCAGTAATCCTGGGGTTTAAACCTAGTGGTGCTGCAGGCTGGGACTAAACTGCCACACAGAGATATGGAACAAAGTGGCTAGCCTCAGACCATCCAGTCACCCACTGAGGGGTAGCTCAGGCTGGTAGCTTGCCTGCAGCAGATGTCAACTATGTAGAATGATAGATGGCGGAGAAAACAGAGGTGGTTTCTAATTTGTCTGCATTCAGAGCAGTTTTTCTCTTGTTCTCAGTACACACAGCTCCAGGGCCTGGGCTGCATTTTGACACTTCTGTCAGACTGCTTAAATGCTGGTCATCTTCTCTATTCTCTTCCAACTCTGATGCAGCTAGAAAAAGAATTTACTGAGTGTGCCACTCAGAGAGTTGGCTGGAGGTGTTACCTCAGACACCTTGGCACATCAGTGGTCGCCTGCCTGATCTCTTAAGAGGGGGAGATATTGCGAGCAAGGATGATAATTTGGGGTGAAGCCATTTTTAGTGTCTAACATACCTTAAGAGTTATTGCTTGCCTTGAATGACTTCATCATCTGTGCCATAAAAAGTGTAAGGCCTTGTAAAGACCTGCAAGTGGCTGTGCTAATGGGGTGAGTCTGTAGAGAGAGTTTCTGAGCCAGTAGTGGGGAACATGTTTAGGGGAGTCCTTGGAGTATGATGGGATTTGGCAAGAATGGAGCCCCAGAATTCTGGTCATGTAGGAGATCTTGCTAAGAGTTTCCCTGGTCCCTGCCCTCTTGGGGACCAGGGAAGTACATCTACAGGAACCAAATGTTCCCTGAGCCCCTGGAGCCCTGGCTAATGGACAAGTGTGTAAATCTTAGAATGATTTGGACCCTTACCTCCCATCATAAACAAAAACCTAACTGAAAGTGGATCAGACACCTAGTCATTAGGACAAAAATGACAAGTTCTTACAAGACATAGGCATTAACTTTTATGACCTTGAATTAAGTATTCATTTCTTGAGTAGCATGTCAAAAGTATAAGTGACAAATTTTCAAATAAGCCAAATTTGATGAAAATTAACATTTGCACCTCAGTGACCATGAAGTAAAAAGTGACCCACAGAAGGGAAGATGTGTACAATTAGACAGCTGATAATTGATTTCTTCCTAGAACAAAGAACTTTAAAATTCAATTTAAAAACAATGATAAGTAAAGTCAGACTACAAAGACAAAAGGCCAACAAGCATGCTGGATATCAGTCATCAAGAAGATAAAAATCAAGGCTGCAGTGGAGTACTGCCGTATACACAGGATGCTAGAATAGACCCCACAGCCATGAAGGACCAGAGTGTGATGTTAGAAAATACACATTTGATCTTCATCTCAGGTTCCTGGCAAAGAACTAAAATCCTTGGACTCTTCCCAGTGATAAATGTTTTTGAATGCTAATGGCTCTGGTAGCTGCCACCCCCAAAAGGATGCTGTTTTCAGAGCCTTAAGATAGCTGATTATAGGAAGTTCCTGTAGACAGACATACCCAAGATGGCATGGAAGCACCACATCTTTTCCTGCATGCCTCACCCTGAGTGTCTTCTCATCTGAATTCTTGGTAATGTTCTTTCTAATAAACCAGAAAGCATGTCTCTTTGAGTTCTATGGGATACTTCAAAATTAATCAAGATCAAGATAGAAGTTGTGGGACCCTGATTTACAGTTGGTCAGAAGTGCAGGCAAAACAACCTGGGGCGCTTCAGTTGTCATCTGAAGTTCAGAGCTGGGAGTGGAGGAGGACAGTCTTGGGCATTGAACCTTCAACGTGTGTAGGAACTGATTGATCCTTTTATCCAGTAGATGGTGTCAGAGCTGAATTGTCCTGGGGGACTGCTGAACTAGTTTCTTGTTTGTTAATGGAGTTCCACATTTTTTTTAGGTCATAAAGTGTTTGTCAATTTTAGAGGTATGAGAGAAGGAGAAGAGTAACTCATGTTTTCTTTACAGAGGAGGACATTGAAAGTCTCTTACCTTGCTGGTGAGAATATAAAATTGTAGGCATAAGGTTATTGTATAATTCAAATTTTGATCTCTGTACCTTCATATCTGTTTGCAATCCTTGTTCTGAGAATCTCCTGTCTTAATGTTGTGTAAACACTGCTCCCCAATTATCCCTGATATGCCAATAAAGCAGTTTACAGCCAATCACTGAACAGGGGGAAAATAGGACTGGACTTCCTGCCCTACAAAAAGGAGGAGTTAGAGGAAGTTATTATTCAGCCACAGGAAAGGTCCAAGAAAGATGAGGGAGCAGCTGGAGCAGAGAAAGTCCTAAAATCAAGTATCATGGAGATTTTTCAAAAGAGGGAGTCAGACTAGCCTAGAGGGTTAAGAATAGATCAAAACTGCTCAGATTCTGCTATAAATTTTACAAAACAAATAATAATTAGAGTTTCAATTATTTGAGTTCTAGGCTGGTTAAGAGAGAAACTGCAAAACAAACTCAACCTTATATAAATTGGCACTAACATAAAACGACACAGGTATTTAAGAAAACAGGCTGACAGTTCTTCAAAAAGGTTAAACCCCAAGTTACAACATCACCCACTGTGGTGGTTTGAATGAGAAATGCCCCTACAGGCTTGTGGTTTTGACCATGTGTTCTTCAGTTGGTGGCACTGTTTAGGAAGGTTACGGAACCGTTAGGAGGTACAGCCTCTCTGAGAGGAAGTAGTCACATGGGCTTTGACAATTACTTCTTACTCATTTTCTCTCAGAGTACCAACAAAAATGCCATGTCATGCCAGCCTCCTGCTTATGTCCTCACACTGTGTCCCCCTCTCCATGATGGACTCCATCCCTCTGGAACCATAAGCCAAAATAAACCCTTTCTTTCTCAGAGTACTTTTGGACGTGGTATTTTATCACAGCAGCAGAAGAGCAACTAATTCACCCTGCAGTCTCGCGCCTGATTGGAGTGAGAATGTACAATCAGACAACATACACAGTTGTAGACAGCACCCTCACTCACAGCAGCTCACACTGGAAACAACCCAATAACATCAGCTGATGGATGGATGAGCTGATGAGGTATCCACACAAAGGAATGGTACTTAGCCATTCAGTTAGATGAGGTTCAGGTGCGTGCCACCACATGGAGGAACCTTGAGACGATTAAGTGAAGGAAAGCAGTTTAAAGTGCCCATTTATTGTATGATGCCATTTTTAGGACATGGTTAGAATAAGTAGTCTATAGAGACAGAAAATCCTAGGTGTGGGGAGTGACTGCTCTTGTGAGGTTGGCAAACTGTTCTAAGACTGATTGTGGCAGCGACTATTCTAACAGCTGTGGAACTGTGCATCACAAGCTGGGAACTTGTGCTAGGAATCTTTTAACATCTCAACAAGTGCTTTTAAATTACATGATTCTAACACACACCCCAAAATGTTGTAGAGGGGTAGGTGGCCTCTTGGTGTGAGAATTTCCCACAGTGTGTGCCTCTAGATTCAAAACCTGGATGGCATGTTTCGCACTTGTCAGATGATGTGGAAAATAGAAAGTGGCCAAGACCCTTTTGAAACTGCAATTTAATTATCAATTGTATTTATTAATAAGTATAAACTGTAAGATTAGGCTGGCAGAGCAGCCAGCAGCTTGGCAGAGCAGTGGGGAGCCTGGCCCGCCTTAAGTGGGCGGCCTGGTTTATCCTGGGGAAAGAGCCCCCAACCAAGGGTGGCCTACACCACCTGTAACCTAAACTCTGTTAAGTAATATAAGTTGTTATATTAGGCTGGTAGAATTACCAGTGGCTTGGCAGGAGATTTGCTGGAGTTCAACAGGAGTCTAACGGCCCTGGATTGCATGGACTGACAGCCTATAGATGCCGCAGTCCTTTCCCCAAGAATTAAATACACTGAGACCTTTTCATGTTTTAATGCTTAGTTAGCCCTTAGCTGGGAAGACTCTTGATTAACTACTCTAAGTTAACCCGGATCCACCTAATCCCAAACCACCATGTGCCTGTGAGTACCTTCCAGTGTTCTCAAAACATGTCTACCTGCTTCCATGTCTCCTGGTGGAATGAATTGTGTAAAGTGCAGAGTTCCTGTTCTAATCTCAGGAAGTCCTGCCTTCCTATACTCTTTCTGCCCAGCTAATTGGCTATCAGCAACTTTTATTAACCAATCAAGAGAATGCCTCAGAAGCGGCAGTAACCAGATCTCAGCATTGAAATCAGCCTATCAGAAGCAATGTTATTAACCCCAATACCCATTTGCTGGGAGAAGCAAAAACATACCCAGATGCCTCCTTCAGGGGGATTATGGGTACTTGCTGTAATAAAAGCACAAAGCCTAAGGAAGAGGATGAAAAGAAAAGGCTAACACTACCAACCTCTCCTTCCTTGTGGTGAGTAGGAGTAGCCTGGGTAGAAGGCAGGCTCTTAGGTAGGCTTTCCCTCTTTCCTTGTGGGCTCTTCAAAGACAATCCCACTGAGTGGATGAGTGGACCTTCTAGGGACAGGCTAAGTCTCAGTCCCTGGGTGCTGGGCATCTTGAGGACACGAGGAGGCAAAAGCATGGCCAATGGTTCCCAAGGGTCCCCAGCCCACCAGGTCTGGGTAAATTAGAAGGTGCCTTACAGAGAGGAGACCTGGCAGCCATAGCTGGAGATGGTTACTGGCTCATGGACCTAGAGTGGTAAGTGCTGAGGATAGCTATGCCCCACTTCACTTTCTTTCTGGATTGTGCTTCTTAAATCCTAGTCCCCAGCTAGTCCATGTGCATTGCACTGTGACATCTATGGTGACAGACTAGCAGCTCAGGCCCCAAGAGCCATTTCTCTCTCTTCCTCTTTCCACCCCAGGCAAGACTGAGGAAGCTGAGGGTGAGAGTTTGTCTTATCTACAGGGAAAGGTGTCAGCTCTTAGCCCCTGGCAGTGGAGAGAGAGCAGGGAGGCTTGCCTTCTCTTGTCTCTCGGCTTTCTCTATCCCCTGGTAACTGTTGATTTCTCAAACCCTGTTTCCAGGAAAATCCTGTCCTTGCCCCTGCAACTGCAATATGCCCCAGAGCTTCCCAAATGGGAAGGATGTGCTCAGACTACAGTGTCCTGATACTCTGGGTTCTCTAGGCGGGCAGAGCTGTGAGCTACAACCTGAAAAGCTGCATCGGACTAGGGAAGTGTCGCGTCCCTCTTGACCGGCAAGAACGACGCAACTCGCAAAAGCTCTTCTCAAGCAGTTTATTCAGGTCCCTTGAAAACAGTCTTCCGAATGCCCGGGCAGACCCAACCCACAGGCTAAATACTAAATGAACAGCCAATCAAGTAAAGCCACGTAGTGCAATCTTAGAGGCCCACGTATGCGGAAGCAAGCCAGATCAGCGGTCTTTGCCAAATATGGACTTGTTTACCACCGAGAGCGCTCACCGTCGGGCTGGTGGAAGGCGGAGACCAGCGCCATCTTTAAGGCGCGGCACGTCGCAGCTCTCTACAGGGAAGGGCATTTAAATCCTTACCTTCAGTGTAGACAGGTTTTTCCCTAGCAGAAATAGTACTTGAGGTGACAGAGGACTGTCAAGGTGGCAGCAGAAGCCTCAGAGCATCTGGATTAAGCCATCCGAGCTTCCTAATTCTTCCCTGCACTTGCCCATCGTCCTCTGAGGGAAACAAGCACATGCATCTTAAAACACCAGGAAAGCAGAAAAAGGGAAGAAATCCACTTTCAGGAAGACTTACCACTTTAGCTGTTGTTCCCATGGCCCCTTACGACCCCTGAAAGGAGCTGCCGGATGTGCCCACATGGCCTGGCTGTGACTCACTTCCCCTTACAGCCTCAGGACTTTGTCTCAAGTAAAACTTCAGAGCCTCCTCCTACACAGCACTATTCCCCTCCAAACCCCTTTCCTGATACCATTTCCCCTGCTCTGGCCTCTTCTTGCCCATCTAGGGACTGTGGCTCCATCAGGAAACCTCTTCCTTCAGCCCAGGCTGTGCTACAAAAACAATTTAGGTAAACAAGAATAAATAACAGGGGGCCCACCAGCTCTGGATGAGCCCAGGCTAAGCAGCTGTGTAGCCAGGACAGAGTTTTAGGCAGCCCTTGGGACCAGACTGTCCGAGAGAGCACTGCCTCTCTGCTGGACTCCATTGCCATGATACTTCCAGAACAGCTTTGGCCCAGGAGCCTCCAGGGCAGAACACACACCTGATCCCTGAGGGGCATCAGCTTGATGGGCCTGAGGCAGCCACAAGAGTGTCTGACATGACAAGTGTGTGTCAACTTCAGCTTCTAAAGAAAGGGGTCTTCGTCATCCACCTGAGAGCATCCTCATACACAGAAGAGATCAAGGTCCCTGGTGGCTAAAAGCATGGCAAAGGCCTTACCATCTTCCTTGGTCAGCACAAGTGCTCTGGTGGCTGTGACTGCCTCTCTCAGCACACTGTACTTAAGACTGTTTCCTCTGGTTCAAGACAGAACTGTCTAGGGCTCTTCCCATCCACCTTCCCTCTTAACTGTCTGTCAGCTTTTTCTCCTTAGGATCCTTAGGACCACAAATCAGTTGCCCTGTAAAATGAAGGCATCACAAAGGTTCTAGATACACCTTTTTAAAAAGAACATTTAGGTGGGGAGAGCCCGTGTAATGCCTGCCACAGAGATTCACACCCTCCACTCCCACTGTCATCAGGAAATAATGTCCTAAAATAGACAACGCTGTCATCTTCTAGTGACCACAGACTATTCTGGGCAGTACTTTGAAAGGAAAATGATTTATTAAAAGCAACGAGGCCCCAGGTTTTTGCTGTTCTTGCTGTGGAGAAAGACCTGGGCCATGACTCAAGGTTGTGAGTCCCCTGGGTAGGCAGAGATCTGGGACTCACTGCTGTTGTCTTCGCGGCCCCACTGACTGGCCAGGTCACTTGGGTTGAGTTTCCCTGTTTACAAATAACAACAACAAAAACAAAGCCAGTGTTGGGTGTTCTCAAGATGAGGAAGAGGTCACCATAGAGAGGGCAAAATGACCAGACATGGGTGTCTTTGTGTCTTCAAACGGTTAAAGTGTGTGTGGTTGGATTAAAACGCAAAATAAAACGAACCCTCCAATTGCACCAAAAAAAAAAAAAAAGTCTCAGGTTGGCAATAAGGATTTTTTTTCTTTCCCGGAGCATTTTCTTTTCTGGATGGCTAGACACCCTCGTGACTCATCCCCTTAACTGATGGTGGGACTGGGAGAAAGCTCTGACCCAGGCTCCAGTTCTGGACCCGCCCCCCGCACAGTCCCTGCCCCTCATCCTAAAAACCACCAATAAAACGGCGATGGACTCTATGACCTCATCAGAGAGGTCTCTCGTTGGCTGTCGCTGCCGCTCCTGCCCATCCCATTGGGTCTCTAGAAAGCTCGGTTAGCCCAGCCTCCTAGCTGCAGGCCTTGGAGTTCCTAGGGAGGTCTGCAAACCTGGGGCGTGTGTCTTTTACCAGTGGGTCCCAGAGCGGGGTGGGGGTAGGGGAGGACTCCTTTCAGCCAACCAGAGTGCAGGTCTACTGCGCTGTTGCTGTCATCTTCCCTAATAACAGACAGATCATGTCTCAATTTATCCCTATATCCATGTATTTAACAGTGAGTGAACTATTAGTGGTAGAAGGTTTCGGGTGAAATTTTCACAACTGTTGATGTGTCTTCCTGGTTCCTAGTTTCTCTTTAAAATCCTGGATGTGAAATCAGCCTCATTTGTGTTTATATGTGTGTGCACATACACAACCACCGGGGATTAAAGTCAGGATTAAAGTCATGCACCATTACTGAGCTACACTTTCAGCATCATTTGCCTGAATTGCATCATGTAAAGCAAACCATTCCACATGTGTGCTTCTGAGCCTGATTTGCTAGGAGGCTCAGAACCATCTGCTGTCCCACTTAGGAGCTCCGCAGTGTATTCTCCCTGGTGTCTGAGTAGTTTCTGGTCTTTCAGTTCATTTACACATGCAGGTGTGAACTTTATTATAAGTCCACTCTCCACTAAGGGAAGGTTAAGGCAGGTGACAAAGAGCAACGGAAAAGTGTCCCAGTGTTACACAGGTATTCCTAACATGCAAGTCTTGTTCTCACTCTTCTTCCTTTTTTAAAAAACAAGATAGGGCTCGACGAAATGGCCTAAGTTGGCCTTGAACTTGTGATCCTGCAGCCCCTACTTCTTGAATGTTGGCATCACAGGCATGTGGCATTACACAGTCTTGAACAGATAACAGCCTGATGACTATGGGGTCCAAATGCAGTGTAAGGTTAGCATGGCCGAAGATGAGAGGTGTAAATTCAGAGCTGAGCCAGCCTGGGTCTTCTCAAAGGACACAGACTTGTGGCTGGAGAGGCAGGCCCAGAAGTGGGACCAAGGTAGCTCACAGTGCATTACAGAACTGGATCATGGCTTTCTCAGGGTTTTCTTCTGATTATCCATGCTTGTCAACTGTGGATAATTTCAGCTAAGGGCCATTTCAGCTGTCCCCACATCCTGACAATGGCGCTGAGGTCTCTTGGAGTGGGAAACTGGAGGGTCTCTACTTTGTAAATGGAGGTTGGCTGGTTCAGTTGTCTCTGGTGAGCCTTGTGAGTGTCATAGCACCCTGGAGCATTCCACATGTTTCTAGAGTTTCAAAGCTAAGGACACCCTTAGCTATGGTTTCCTCATTCTGGGTCTGAGCAGCTTGCCCCTTTCTTCATGTAGCTACCCAAGACAAATGGCAGTGGGTGGTGACTTAGGAGGACCTACTAGCTTGTCCCTGTGGTGGGATCCAGGGCTCTAGAAGTTACCTGTGGCACTTGAGGGAGGAGGGGCCAGAGTACTGCAAGGGGAAGGGACACAAAGCTATGTTCATTTATCCTTAGAAACCCTGCTTCAAACATCAACATAGGTGTGGCTTTTATGAACAGCAGCCTTGTTCACAGAAGTTACCCTGGGCACTAGAGACTTGATCAAGCCAACGATGTCTTGTGGATTTGTGCATCACACAAACTGGGGAGCTCCTGTGTGTGACATGTGGAGGGGTTCAGGAACCCCAGATGAGCATAAAGGCGAGTTGCACAACATGCCACAGTTTTCCAGAGCTCAGAAACCAACCACCCAACTGCCATGTGTAGGGGGCACACACTACACTTACAAAAAGTAGCAGAAAGTTGACTTACAAACAACGAAAGTGGGTACAACAAGTGCCAACCCTACAGGCAGTTGGCACTGGGATAATCAGTAGCCTTGCCTTGCCAATGTGCTTCTTATTGTTTCATTATGTAAGTTTTTGATTATATGTATTTTTATGTGGATCAAACACAACATAATTAAAAGCCAGCCAAAGGCATTACAGCCCTCATTACTCATACCCAGAGCCTTCGAAACCTCCGTGAACCGACTCAGGCCCCGCCTCTCAGCAGCTCCCCCGGGGCCTCGACTTCAGGTGAGTCAGACCTCTCAGGGCAGCTGAGAAGCTCCCTAGCTGTGACAGCTAGGTGACACGGGCCCCTGCCCTGGCAGTGTGAGGTCAGAGGTTAGAAGTGATTGCCCTCAGTTAGCATGCATACATCTTGCTGCTTCTGTTTAGATTTTCATCTCACCCTTAAACTCAATCCATGTGCTTCAGTTGGTAAGTACCCACTCCTCTTGGGGTATATCCTCAAGGAGACTCAAGCCTGGGGTGTCTGCAATAGCTCACCACCTTTGCTCCTTTCATTTTTTTCTTTTCCTTTCCTTCCTTCCTTCCTTCCTTCCTTCCTTCTTTCCTTCCTTCCCTCCCTCCCTCTCTCTCTATTTCTCCCTCTCTTTCTTTTTTTTTTTTTTGGAGACAGGATTTCACATGCCCTAGGCTGATCTCAAACTCACTATGAATTAACAGCTGAAGATGATCCCGCTGCCTCTACCTTCCAAGTGTTGGGATTATAGTAGTGTGTTATCAGGCCTGCTTTTATGCAGGGCCGGAGATTGAACCCAGGGCTTTGTACTTGCCATGCAATCACTCTACGAAGTAAGTTACATCCCTAACCTTTTTTTGGGTTTTTTTTGTTTGTTTGTTTTTCGTTTTTCAAGACAGGGTCTCTCTGTGTAGCCAGCTGTCCTGGACTCACTTTGTAGACCAGGCTGGCCTTGAACTCACAGAGATCCACCTGCCTCTGCCTCCCAAGTGCTGGGATTAAAGGCGTGTGCCACCACGTCTGGCCCTTTTTTTTTTTTTAAATCATGATTAATTTATGTTTACTACATGCTAGGCATTCTTCCCCTGAATGGGGACACATTTGGGGACAAAGCCATACAAAAATCCCTGCTTGCCTGCTGCATCTCTCCAGTCAAGGCAGGTCAACAATCCATTCTAAATTAGTGAGTACAGAACAGCTGGTGGCAAGAAGAAAAAGCAAGTGAAGTCAGGGAAAGGGTGGAGGGATGGTGGGGAGAGTTCAGGCAGGATGGTCAGAGAAAGTTGTCTGAGGACATAATTGTGAGGCAAAGTCCTTAAGGAAGGGATGAGGGACCACATGGGGAATCTGGTAAAACCAGATTTCTGGCCTACCAGGCCCAGGCAGAAGCAAGGACAGAAGCACTGACCCCGCTCTTGCCAGCACGTAATCCTTCCTAGGAGTACCCTCCACACTAGCCCAGCCTTCAATGTCCTCACCCTAAAGCTCTCTTCCCTCAGCTCAACTCTTCTCCAGGCTAGTGGTTCAGGGGCTCCAGGTTCTGAGGCTTGGAGTTCCTTTACCATATCTACCCATTAGCCCTGACCTTCTGAACCCATATCTATCTTCACTGCTCCTGGAAACCTCTTTCCTAGGGATCTTGCCCGAGGTCTGATTTCCCTCCTAGCTTCTTCTGTGGCTTCTTTTCTGACACTGCCAGGCCCCAGGCAATAATTCTTTACAAGCTTGCCAAACTTGTAATTCCAGAACGAGTGAACAGAGAATGAGATGTTGGCCATATTGATGTTATATTAGCATGAATAACATCCTCCTCCTGAACTTAGCAGTGTACCACCTGCCAGTAATCTCACTTGTAGTTTTCTCTCATGAGTCATGTATGCCTCTTCAGGGCTGAGGTGGTGATGGCCAGCATAGGACCAGTGATGGACAAAGAGGAAGATATTACCTAATTGTGAAGGATCTTGGAGACCTCAGGGCTCAGCTCTCAGGCTACACACACTGAATATCAGAAGTTTCTTTCTCTGTGCTGGATTGAGTTGACCATGTTCATCAGACTTTGCTGCTAATCTCTGTACCCATAAATTTTGGCACTCAAGAAGACCTGAAAATTCTGATTTATGTCAGCTCCAGTGAAGTCAGAAGTCTGGGCTGTAGTCATGTGTTATCTCACGTTTCTTTACTATAATGAAACACCAGAGGCAAGCTAACTTTATTTAAAAGAAAAAAGAAAAACATTTAATTGAGGCTGGCTTACAGTTTCAGAGGTTTAGTCCATTATCAAGCATGGCTGCATGCTGGCAGACACAGTGCTGGAAGAGCTGAGAGTTCTACATCTGGATCAGCAGGTAGCAGAAGGAGCTGGCTTCACTAGGCCTAGCTTGAGCATGTAAGACCTAAAAGCCCACCCCCACAGTGACATGCTTCCTCCAATAAGACCACACCTACTCCAACAAGGCCGCACCTGCTAATAGTGCCCCTCCCTATGGGCCAATACCTATTGAAACCACCACACCCTTCTATAAGTCTCGTGTGTGTGTGTGTGTGTGTGTGTGTGTGTGTGTGTGTGTGTGTGTG
>CAJQZJ010001511.1:6162502-6178810 GCA_907164525.1 Lophiomys imhausi | reverse complement strand
GTACTCAAATGAATAGCAGGGACAACCAACTGTGGGGATCTGGGGACCTGGCTCAGTGGGAAAGTGCCTGCTGACGGGCATGAGGCCCTGAGTCCCAACTCCTAGTGCCCATGCAAAGAAGCTGGATGTGGCAGCATGCATCAGTAACCTCAGTCTTGGGAGCAGAGACAGGTTGATCCCTGTCTAGTCAAAAAGGCGAACTCTGTGTTTAGTGAGAACCTCCATGTAGAGTGATTAAGAAATACACCCCCGTGTCAGCCTCTGTCTCCAGATACACATGCATGGGTGAGGGTATCCACATGGGCAAGCACACTTACATATATGTGCATGTGTGCACGTGTACACACACACACACACACACGTGCGTGCACACGCACACTAAAATAAGCTTCTGATTTTTAGAGAGTTCTTGATTTCAGAAGTTACTGCTAATGTACTATGACCTGTATGTGTGTGTGTGTGTGTGTGTGTGTGTGTGTGTGTGTGTGTGTATATATATATATATAAAAAACTTTGTTACTTTATGTGGATTCTTCTCCTAAATGTCTCTTATCAATATCTTCTCTGGCTCAGCTCAGCTTCCTCTGGCTCAACTGTCACTGTCTTCTCAGTCTGCTAGCTTTATTCACTGTCATCTGTCTCCTATTTTCACTCCACTCAATCTCTTTTCTTCTCTCTATCTAGCCCTACTCAGTCTTCTTTCTTCCTGCATCAACTGTCTTCTCTAACCCTAGTCTTCCTCCAGCTGGACCTACTCCTGCCTACTCCCCAGGCCTTCTACTCTCTCTCTCTCTCCTCTCATTTTCTGCTGGCTCCTCATATCCTCTTGTGTTCCCAGAAGTCCAAGAGCCATAGGGTCATTTAAAGGGCCAGGCACATAAAATATTTCATACTACAGCCTGTAGTAGAAGTGTCAAATCTATAAGGTAGCTGTAACCTAGAATTCCTAATAGTACTTAGCTCAGTGCCTGGTCAGAGGAAATGTTACCATGGCTCAGCCATTTTATCCTGGTGGTGCCAGTTGTTACCCTCTCCCATTCCCTGTACAGGCTCTTTCACTTCCCCACACCACCTTTCTTGTTTTCTGCACAAGTGATTTTTAGGGTCTAGTGCTATTGTTTTTCTGGCCTCAAACTGGCATTGGGCTCACAGCTCACTAATGGAGTGTTGTATTAACTTGGCCCATCCATAGGCTTATGTGTCCAATTCTCTGAGCTAATAGAGCAGACTTCAGAAACTGAGGTTGAGGGATTCCGCATCTCCAAAGCACCACCACTTTCCCCCCCTGTTCTGCCGTCCAGGCCACTTGTGCTGAGCATTTTACTATGGTTGGGCCCGGATTTGTGGTTCCAACTTCTTGCCTATGATTGGTTCTGAGTTTTTGCTACCTAATCAACGATTGGCTGAGGCGTAAACACGTGACAGCTCTAGTCAGCGGACTAGTAGTGGATATTTACTTGGTGCAGGGGCTTCTGGGAAAGATTTCCTCTTGCCGAAGAACCCCTGTACTGCTTATAAGGGAAGAAGAAGCACATTTCTTGCTGGGGAAAAGCTATTGATGCCTTTGAGGTCTGGAGCTGCTTCTGTCTTGTACGCATTCATAGTGGTTCCTGGCCTGAGTGAGGCCGACCTCGCTGCCCCATGGAGGGTGGCAGTATAGAGAGACAAGAGGAATGTGGCTCTTGCTCGGGTTCCTGTTATGTGAAATAGTATGTTCCTCCACTGGACCGCACTCAGTCAGGTGTTTGCTTATTACTGCTGAAGGTATTTCAGTGATTCCTCCTCTTCACTGCTCTGGGGCTGCCTGGCCAGCTTGGTCGGGGCACTTTGGAAATAGCCTTAGCTCTTCATTCTTATTGACCTCACATGGCAAGATTCCTCTCCCTCTGGGTGATCTCATGCTTGGCAGCTGATGTGTGTGAAAGCTGGTGTTCCATTGAGAAGCCCAGTAAGAAGGAGGTTTTCATACGTATTCCAAAACCATACTCCTCAACCACCAAGTAAAAGGATAAACAGTGCTATGTAAAATGTGAAGACAATCGCCAAAAACCTAGTGCAGGGGCTGCAACCCCTGCCACCTTAGGGCTTGTCTATCCTTGTTTATTAGGTGTGGCAGAGGTGAAGGTGCCAGAACCAGAGCAGATCTTTTGGGTTCTTTCAGAGACCTGCCAGGTCTGGAGTCAGCATCTTCATACACTGCCCCACCCACCAAGGTCCTCTACATTTTGTCCTCTACAGCTAGTTTTTCTGAACTGCAGCTGTTAAAACAGTGTCAGTAGGGACAGAGATTGGACAGTATTCCTTAGGCTTCTCCTTTGTGTCAGATGCTGGGTGTGAACTTTGTGTGAATTCTTGGTAATTGCCCTAGCAGCCAAGTGAGGCCAGGGTCATAGTACTTCTCATTCATGGTTGGAGAAGACCAAGGCCCAGAGATGCTCACTGAGATGGAGTCTAGCTCCCCTGTGACCAGTTTTGTTATCCTCCTAGCACTAATGTTTTTCTGACCTGGTTGGACTAAAGAATCACTGAGACAGCTCTTAGAGTTCAGGTTACCAGGCTCCACTCCTGGAGATCTTGTGCAGCAAGTCTTGGCAGGTTCGTATTCTTAACAAGCCAAGGGTGCTGAGCCTTGGTATGGCTTGAGAAGCAGTGAAGGCAAGGTCTCCAGACACAGATCTTCAGACAAGTCCTGGAGAGGCTTCTTGACAGGTGGTAATCCTCTTAGCTAAAGCAGGGGCTCAAACTGCATTTTTTTTATTTATTTTTTTTGTTTTTTTGAGATAGGATTTCGCTGTGTAATAGCCTTGGCTGTCCTGGTCTCGATTTCTAGACCAAGCTAGCCTTGAACTCACAGAGATCCACCTGCCTCTGCCTCCCCAGTGCTGGGATTAAAGGCATATGCTACCATACCCGGCAAATTCTACACTTTTGTGTAGTCTTTTGGCTTGAACTGACAGCTGTGAGGCCTTTGCTTTGAATCATAGTAATTAATGAGCACCTACTTTGTGCAGATAAAGCACCAGGTGGCAGAGGGACATCAGAAAAATAGGACAAGTGGGTCACCCTCAACAACTCTCACAATCAGGTTAAGGACTCATATTTCTGCAGCTGACTGAGCTTCTGCTTCAGGAGGTACATATATATCTATGTATGTATGTATGCATGCATGCATGCATGCATGTATGTATGTATGTATGTGCACTACATGCATGCCTGGTGTCTGCAAAGATGAGAAGGCTTCGGATCTCCTGGGACTTGAGTTAGAGACAGTTGTGAGCTGCCATGTGGGTTCTGGGAATTGAACCCAGGTCCATTGCAAGAGCAGCAAGTACTCTCAACTGCTGAGCTAACTCTCCAGCACATGGAAGCTTGGCTCTTAAGTAAAGATATCTGGGATACAGGGACTCTCTGGACCAGATGGGAGAATGATTGTTCAAGTGGTGAGACACGACACCCTGCAGTCTAGGAAAACAGTGACAGTCATTAACCACACAGGGTGTGTGGTTGGTTTGGAGGGCTGAGGCTGGTTTGGGCATAGGTGGCAGTGGATAGGCCTGGCAGAGTTCAGGGGGTATGATTTTGAGCAGGATGATGGTAGGACCTGACACACTGTCTTAGTTACTTTTCTGTTACTGTGATTTAAAAAAATATATATACTGACAAAAGCAACTTAAGGGAAAAAGCAACCATTTTTGGCTCACATGAAGGTGGAGAAAGCATGGTGGCAGGAGCAGGAGGCCAGCTCTTCACATTGCATGTGTGCTCAGGAAGCTGAGGGTGAGCCTTAAGGCCTGCACCTAGTGACCTGCCTCCTGTAGTGAGGCTCCACCTCCTAAAGGTCTCACAACCTTTCCAGACATCTCTACCAGTTTAAAAACACATGAGCCTATGGAAACATTTCACATTCAAAGGACATCATCCTAGTGGACAGACTGGGTTAGCACTGAAAGCCCCAAGTGTGTTGTCAGGGACACAGTGGTGCACAATTAATGAATAACCTACCCCTGAGGAGTTTTATATGCCAGACCTGGCAAACAGGGCAGCCAGGGAGTGAGGAGCCTGTTTTGGGAAAGGAAGATAGCTTAGTCAGTGTTCCATTGCTGTGAAGACACACCGTGACCAAGGGCAGCTCTTATCAAAGAAAGCATTTAATTGGAGGTTGCTTACAGTTCCAGAGGGTGATTCCCTTATCATCATTGCAGGAAGCATCAGGCATGGTGCCTGAGCAGTAGCTGAGAGCTTTTTACACCCTGATCTATACACAGCAGGTAGAGAGAGGGACACTGCGCCCTGCATGAGCTTTTGAAACCTCAAAGCCCCCCCTAGACACATACCTTCTCCACCTATTTGAACAAGGCCATGCCTCCTAATCCTTCCAGTTAATCAACTAAGCTTAAATATATGAGTCTACATGAGCACTCTCCTCCAGACCATCACAGAAAGTGCAGGGGTCCAGATACCTGGCTCTTCAGAGATGCAAAGGGAGCAGGAAGTATGATGACAGTAACAGCAGTATTAGCAAATGTGAGCAAGGGGTTCGCGTGGAGCTAAATGTGACAAAGGCCCAAAACTGAGGACAAATGGCGCCACCTGGCTCATAGAACTTGGACTCCTACCCATGGCTGACAGACTCCACATGCCTCCTCTTCCAGCCACTCAACACTTTGGTGAACCCAGCATAGGATGTTGGGAAGTTGTATATGTAGTGGGAATGCAGTAAATGTCACCACTAGACTGTCAGGTCCAAGGGTTGGGCCTTTCGTTTGGTTTTGTACATTGCTATATATCCCAAGCACCAATGCCAGGCACAAAGCTGGGACACAGTTAATGATTTAAGGTACCTCAAGCCCTAGTAACAATGTCAGGTACACAGTGGTGCACAGTTAATGAACAGACTATCCTTAGGACTCTGAATTTACTCTTCAAACTCTGAATCTCCGCTGAGGACTGCCCACTGCCCTGAGGCCGTGGAGTGACCTCTGAGATCTGTCCATCTGTCCAGGCATAGAGTTTGGAGACAGGGTAGATGCTGCTCAGGTCAGGACTGGTTGTGGTAGTGGGATGAGGGCCATGGCGGCCTATAGGAGGGAGTGTGAAACCTGATTCAAATGCAAGACTGTTGGTGTTGGGTGATTTCCCTGGCTTGCTTGCCTGGGGCTCTGTGCATATCCTGGCTGATGGATGCTGTTAGGGATGACTGAACACTCAAGACATTTCCTCCCTGGGGATCTTGTGGGTATATGAGGAGTCTTTCCCAGAGGTGGTTCTGGGTCCTTCCTGCTGCCCTGCCCTCTTTATCCCTCTCTCTGCTCTGCATGCTTTTGAACTGCTTAGCCTGTCCTGGCAGGCTGGTTACCTGGAGGCCCTGCCCTTGTGGATTCAAAGGCTTTCTCTCAAGCTTCCTAGTGCCCAGGAGTGGCCAGTTGATAAGGACATCCTGCAGGGCATGCCAAGCCCATGACCTGAAGCAAATGCCATTTTTCCTCTCTGGCCCAAGCCAAAGGAGTTGACTCTACTGAGTCCTGGGCCCAGAAGCTTGAGGATAGGGTCTCTGAGAAGCTATGCAACTTGCGTCACTTCCCATGGAATCGCCTGCCTGCCTCTGCCCATTGTGCTGATATTGAGGTCTTGCTAGGGTTGGAGAATTCATCAGCCCCAGCTCCTTTGTTCCTTCACTCTACGTGAGTACCCTCTGTGCCAGGACAGGGTCCCTGTTTCCTCACAGGCCATGCTCCTTGTGGATGGACCTGACCTGGGTTTTGACTCCTCTGGGACATCCTGTCAGCTCTTTGGGTGTGTCTGGCTTGTGTATGTGGTTTCCTGAGAAGGTCATTTCCTCTGGGCTTGCTGACAACATCCTCCGCCTTGTGCTTGCTTCCTGCCCTCAGAGCTCTGGAGACAGGCTAGATTAACCCAAGGCAACTGGCCTGGAGGTTATCTTTCTTTTCCTGCATTGGATTTCTCTAGAAGAAATATATGTTCACATACATGTGGTATGTGAGTGTGTGTATTAGAAAGTATGAGCAAGTATGTATTAGAGACTGTGACAGCAAATGTATGTGTATGTAAGAGTATAACTGATTTTGAGAGTGTGTGTATATCTGTGTATGAGTGACATTGTAAATAGAGTGTGAGTATGAACATGTATGTGAGTGTATAACTGAGTCTGAGGGTATGAGTGAGAGTGTGTATAAGTGTATAACTGAGTGTACATGTGTGTATGAGTATGTAGCTGAGTGTGTCCACATGAGTATGTATATAACTGAGAGTGTGGATGTGTATGAGTATGTAACTGAAGGAGTGCACATATGTATGACTATATAACAGAGTGTGAGCATGTATGTGTGTATATGTAACTGAGAGTGTGCTCATATGTATGAGTATGTAACTGAATTAGTGCACATATGTATGAGTGTATAACTGAGAATGTGCACATATGTGTGAGTATGTAGCTGAAGGAGTGTTCATATGTATGAGTATGTAACTGAATGAGTGCACATATGTATGAGTGTATAACTGAGAGTGTTCACATGTGTGTGTATGTAACTGAGAGTGTGCACATGTGTATGAGTGCATAACTGAGATTTGGGACCAGCAAGTTCTCTCTTTCCCCAAGTTGCTGCCTCCAATTCTGTTTTCTCCCATTTCTGTGCTGTGTGTGGAAGGGAGGAGGGGTTGGCATGGAGCCTGGCCTGTGATTACCAAGATTTCCTTAGAAGATCATTTATTCTGACTTCTTCTCTTCTTCTGGGCCCATAATCTTTGACTTTTGCCATCTTTGCTTTCAGTCAAGAGTTCCAAATACTCTCACACTGTGAGCTTGGTCACAGTTTAAACAAAGACAGCTAGAGGAGTTGTCCAGTAGAAGCCCTGAGGTAGGTACAGGAAGATCTGGATTTTGGTCAGCAATTGTGACCAATGTCTGGGAAAGCTTTGGGGGAACAGTTTCCTGAGAATCCTGTCTAGGGAGGGGGAGACATATGTTAATTGATTTCAGAAGTACTTACTGAGCACCTACTGTGTGCCAGACACTGGAGTCGGAGCAGAGTGACAGGAGTGAGTGGTACTGAGGGGATAGGCTGCTGTTCACGGCAGGGAAGAGCGTCACATAACGCATCTCAAGTTTTAAAACTGGGAGTAGACAACAAATCCCTGATTTGTAGTAGACATGTGTGCCTTCCTGCTTTACTGCTTGATGCCTCTGGTCTGACGCCCTCTGCCTATCTAGGCAGGCTTTGCTGCCGCGTGCTGATCACAGAATGCTAGCCCCATTGCTCTTTTGTGGGTCTGCACTCCCACTTGCCAAGACAGACTTGTCCCTCTCTCAACTCATGACCTTGCCTCACACTTACCCAGGGAAGCTCCCTGCCATCCTACCATGAGATCTGACAGCTTTCCCTCCTGTCACTGCTGTGGACTCAGCTCCTTGAGAGGCAACAGCCCTTTTCCTCTGCTCATGAGCGGCCTCATTCCCCCTGCTCAGGCCCCATGCTGCTTTTCTCCCTGCCTCTTGGGATTGTTCCCTCCGCACACACAGGTGCCTGTGCCTTCCTCTAGGCATTGTTAGTCCTAGCTGCAGCAGCCTAGTCAGTGTCCCTGCTCTCTGTCCCATCGTCCAGCAATGACTTGCCCTCTTACAGACTATACTTGTTCTCAACACCCTCGAGTCCCTGTCAAAGTCATCCTCTGGTGTTGACGCCATGTTGCTAAACGGAATGGTTATACCTGCATGCTCACTTCGGTTGCTGCTCAAGCCTTTGTCACTCTCTTGGCCGATCGCCAGAAGAGTAGCCCACTCCTGCTGCATTACTGGTGATACTCCTCCCCTCCCCTGAGTGTTTTTCCACAGGTCTAATTTTGGTTTCTGTAGTGAACATGTCCTGATTTTTCTTCCTAGGACTTGGAAACTGACTATCATTGCAGGTTGGACTTGACTTCATGCTTCTCCTTCCGTTAACGATGCTATGGTACCACTGCCCACCATAACATAAGGTCTACAGTCAAAGAGTCTTTAATCCTTCTCCTTTCTCATAGGCTGTGTACTGGATAGCTTCCAGTGGCTGCTGGGACAAGTCATCCCACAGCTGTATCCTCTTAGCATTATGGAGGTGAAGAGTTGGAACTTGGGCCCCATTGGTTAATCAAGGGTCAGTCAAGGATTAATTCAGGGGTTAATCCAGTGATCCTTCTGGAGCCCCACAGGTGGGTCTGTGTCCCTCCTCTGCCTGGATCCTGTAGCTTGTGGGCGTCGTGTGGCTCCTACCGCCTTCTTCTCCATCTTTAGAGTGAACAGTTAGCCGCCCATCTCTCTCTGCCCTGTAGCCACATCTCCTGGATGCTAACCTTCAGCTGCTCACTCACACAATCCAGGATAATTCTTCCATCTCCAGGTCTTCACACAGTCACATGTGCAGAGTCCCCTTTGACTCATAAAATGCATTCACACCTTCCTGAGATCAGGGCATGGAATCACTGAGGCCATATCCCCAACCCAGTCCTTGAGTAAGTCTGGTTTGTTGTGCCTATGAATTATGTTCCCATCTGGTCTGTTCTCACCTTCTTACCTCACTGATATCTGAACTGCTGTCACCTCTCACCTGAGCACTGTAGGGATCTATTTCTGCTTTTTCCTTCTCACTGAGTTCACTCCCCACACAGCAGATGGAGGGAGCTTGCCGAAACTCAAGTCAGAGCATTTCATCCATTGCTTGCACACCCTCCCAGACCTTTCACTGAGAGCGCACGTCACCGTCAGCAGTGTCTGCCAGCCCCGCTGCCATCCCTCTGATCTGACTGCACAGCTTCCTTGCTGGTCCTAGACCGTACCTGCTGACATCTTCCCATCTCTAGAATGCTCTTCCCACAGGTCTTTGCATTCCTCACTCTGTGTTGTCAAGAGCTCCCTCCCTGGAGAGGCATTGGCTGCCAGGCTTGATGACCTGAGTTCCATCCCCAGGATGTATATGGTGGAAGGACAGAAGTAACTCCAAGAAATTGTCCTCTGTCCTTCATATGTATACTATGATGTGTGCACATGCACAAAAATAAAATAATAAATATAATGAATTAACTGGTTAATGTTTTGTATAGCAAATGAATGTACATAGTAGTAAAAATGAAATAATTCAAGAACATATGAATGTCTTTTCACTTGACAATGGTTGTCCTGATAAACCTTGTATTAGTTACTGTTCTTATGGCTGTGACCAAATACCTGACAAGAACCAGTTTATGCAAGAAAAAGTTTATTCTGGCTCACAGCTTAAGGAGACACAGTCCACCATGGTAGGGCAGGCATGGTGGCAGGAGCAGCTTGTGACTGTGGCAGTGGCCACTTGGTCATATCTGAGAGAATCAGGTTGTAGAGAGAGATGAATGCTGACCCTCTGCAGACCGTTTCCCTTTGACCTTTTATTCAGTTCAGGACCCCAGACTGTAAAATGGTGCCACCCACATTCAGGGTGAGTCTTCCTTTCTCTGTTAAATCTGTTAGAATCATTTCACACCACTGTTAAATACCCTCATACATATTTCCAGAAGTGTGTCTCTTAGGTGGTTTTAAATCTAGTGACGTTGACAGTAAATTTAGCCATCACACCCTGAGTAAGTTGAAAATAGTGTTTATTTAAAAATGCATTTAGTACACTCAGTAAACCAAGAGTCACAGTGTAGCCCAGGAGCACTTAGATTAGCTTACAATTAGACAAAAATCACCTAACATAAAGTCTGTGTGTGCGTGGCTAACTGAGAGCCACCCAAGCATTTTGAAGGAATCTCCTACTATATTAGTAGTAAACTTGGAAATGATATTCACAATCCAGAGTGTTGGGTTTTACTTTACACAATTATCAAGTTGAAAAATTATTAAAAATTCTACCATTGTAAATGAGGGACTTTCAGTAGTGTGAAGATGACTGTCCATCGCATGTCATCTGTCTTCTCACAGCCTTTCACCAACATAGCCACTCCTGCAACTTTGTCGGGGTGTTTCAAAGTAGCCTGTCCATATATATAATATAAATTTTATTTATTGGAGGGGGCATCCATGTGCCCTGTTATTCACGTAAAGGTAAAGGGACAACTTTATGGGTTTGTTTTCTTTTTCTACCTTTCCATGGATCCCAGGAATTGAATTATTAGGCTTGCATGGCTAGTACTTCACCCAGGTCCCCATTCATTCATTTCTTCTTCTTCCTCTTCTTCTTCCTCTTTCTCCTCCTTCTTCCACACAATAGTGCCATGCTATACACCCTCTTCTGTATCTTGCATCTTAAACCCTCTGCCTTTGAGATTATTGGCTATTACAATGTAACCAACCAGCTCAAAACACAGTCTCCCAGTAGACACTTTGGATCATCAGGATTCTGGGCTCACCAGGACTCATGGTGAGTAGCTGCAGGGTTCAGTCTTGTGCCTGCTGCTCTTGGATGGGCTCTCACATGTGAAGGTGGCTCAGATAACACCACTGTGTTTCTTGTGGCCTCCAATGGCCTAGCCTCGTCCAGATCTGCCCAGGCCCAAGCAAGTCCTCTGGTGACCACAGATAGCCAGACAGAAGAGGAAGTGAGTCAGCCCCTTTGTAAACTTCTGTGTACATCACAGCTTACACCATCCTGTTGGCCAGGGTTGGGGAGTGATAAAGACAGGGACATTCATATACTCAGATGAACACACAGATGTGCTTAAATAATGCCATCTGTTTAATTTGTTTAATGGATGCCTCGTGTTGCATCGGACACATCAAACAGGTTCCTATGTATATTGTTTTCTGACCTTTACCACTTCAGACAGGGCTGTGTATAGGAAACTGTCTCTTTATTATGCATGTATGCTCAGAGATGCGAAGATCTGTGGGGAGAGTTCCTAGACCTGGAATTCCCAAGACAGATCATACAGGTCTATAAACTACTGCACAGAAGTGACTAGGTTGTCCCTGGAGACACTTGTGCCAGGTCACATACCTGTCAACACGACTTGACTGTGACTCTCATCAGTGTACTTAGGAGTCACAGGGGGTCACAGGCACTGAAAATGCTGCTACCTGTCACCAACAAAAAGCCTGGTAAGTGGAGATGGGATCAATATGACACATGAGAAGCAAAGAAACCAGCTGTCCTTGCTGAGTGACAAAAGGGATGTTGCAGAACCAGCTCTTGTTGAATAGAGCTCCATTTTTTTCCTCTTGAGTCACAGCCACACCAGGCATTGTTTGAAAAGAGCTAAATGACATATGACCTGAGTGGCTGAGATTTTTTGTGTTGGTGTCAAGGACTCCCCCAACCTGGCATTTTTTCCAGTATCTGATCTCTGCATACCAGCTGCTGATCCTACCAGGGAGCTGGTGTGAGGGAGACAAAGTCCACAGCCCTCGGTTCACTGAAGCTGATGCTTGCCCTCTCTTCTGCCAGGCTCCCTGCTAATGGTTTCTGTTTACATCTGGCTTTAGCTCCGTTTAAGTTACTGGAATTCTCTTCCAAACTGGCCTGACTAGGGCTCCTCACACCCCCTCCTCACTCTGATCCTTTGACGGGGCAGGAAGGAGATTCCAAACCACCTGTCCAGCCTGAAATCATAGACCAGGCAGGGCCTGAGTGGCTTGGAATGGAGGCTGAACACATCTAGATGCCAAGGTCCAGGCGGTTTGTGCCTGGCATGTTGGAGACATGATGTCAGGGACTACCCCAGCTCCAGAGTGAACTGGCTGTGGCCTTGGGCATGCTACTTTCTCTTTCCTGCTTGTTCTCTGTGTGAGATGGTGACAGTCTCAACATCTTAATTTTGCCTTTAGGAATTGCTTTTTACATAGCCATGTAAGAGCCTAAGTAATAGCCTGGTTTGGCTGGACTCTGTTAGTCTGTGGTACCCAGTATTCCTTTTCTCTGATAATGCTGCAGACCCGGGGTGCACAGGAGTAGACTTACAGAGTTTTTAGGCCCTTTCTCAAATGTTACTATTTTGAGACATGGTAGATCCTTCCTGAAAGAGAAGGCCAATCCTAGTAGCTGGCATTGCTTAGCACCTGCTGTGTGCTTTATGCATTGCATATCTTGTGTGGTCCTTAGAGTTGCCAGCTGAGGAAACCAATGTTCAGAGAGGTTAAGTGACTTGTCAGTCCCATGCCAGTGAGCCTGGATTCAGACTTCCTTCCACCTGGTGCTGCTTGGGCTTCTCTGTCCTCTTAGCCACAGGCCTGGCCACTTTGCAGGGTAACTACTCCCTGAGCAGCTGGAGACACCACCTGTGCCTTCCCTGCACCAGGGGAGTACTTGTGGGGCAGGAAGATGCATTGAAGGATCTAAGGCTTGTGGAAGAGTTCTAAGGCAACCCCCCCCACCCCGTTCCTGAGTCACAAGTGGAATTGAAGGCAGCTCTTTGTCTGTTAGCTGGCTCTCAGGGTCTCTGTGCTGCCAGTTTCCCCATCTTCTGTGTTGTTTGTGACTAAGCCAGAGGGAGCAACCCCATTTCCATGGCTCCACCCTTGAAAGAGTGAAAGTCTGTTTGATCCACTCTCCTTTATACTTAATTCTTTAATCCATCTGAAATTAATATTCCTGTGCCTTAGGGTGCCTTTCTTCCTTCTTGCCTCATTGTCCCGGCATGTAGCCAGGTACTTCTGGCACTAACAGCCAGTTTAGTGATGTCTGCCTCTTTTCTTGCCAGTAGATTGTGAGCTGGGGACCCATGGATCTTGACAGGCATAACCATGAAGAGGCCATGAAGCCTGGGTCTTGCCACCCAGGACTACGCCAGTATTAGGGCTGTTATCGCTGAAAGATATTTTGGCAAGAGTTCTTGATGTCTTTAATTCTCTGTTCTCCCGGATGGGAGAATGAGTGACAGGAAACGTGACTTTTTTTTTTAAGAGTACAAAGAAAACATAATTTGCTTGGCAGATTAAAAGGGAGTCTAGAGAGTAAAAACATTCAGGAGTGTTTTTGGTTAGTGTGCTAAACTTAAGTCAGACCATAAACTCTGTTGGCCAGGTGTGGTCAGATGAGTGCCTCTCTCTTTGACAGGTATTAGGACACTGTAACAAATGTCACAAGAGCAGTGACTTTAGCCAGGAACTAGAGAAGTTAGTGTTGCCTTCATATATTAACTGATCACTCCCATGCCTGCTTGCATCTGGGAAGAGTCGGTCTTCAGTGGTTTTCTGTCATTCTCAGTGGCAGAAAACTGTTATGCTGGTTCCCTTCCCTACAGATTCATTCCAGCCCTGAGGTGGGGTGGGGCAATAGTGAGAACAGGCCTGATGCACACTAACTTTCCTGTGATCCCAGCACTTGGAAGCTGAGGAGAAGGATCACAGGTTCCAGGACAGCTTACACAGGGGGATTTTGTTTAAAAACAAACTAATAAACAAAAGATTCTGTTCAGTGTACTTAGTTCAAGCAATAAAGATTTAAAAATGTAAATATATCCCTGATTTTGTTATTCAGACATTCTCATTAATAATTATTGTAGGCATCTTTATGGAGTCATAGACATATATACAGATGCGTATTGAGATATGCTTTTATGGTGGTCATCTCTTGTCCATTATGACATTTGCTAGCTGCGGGTAGCCTCTGACCACTTGGAATGTGGCCGACTTTGGCTGAGATGTGCTGACTTTGTGAAGTGCACACTGGCCCTAGAAAACTGTGACAACAGCTCTCCCTGCTGCCTGTTCTTTCCCACCCACCTGGTGTTTCAGTGGTTGCTGTCTGTGCCAGCTGCTCTCGGTGCTCTGTGCCCTCTGCAGACGTCACTTCATTCCCTTCTGGCATTGGAAGCTGCTGAAGGCCACCTGACTGTCTGTGTTACAAGAGATTTGTTTTCTCATGCTCAAGAACTAGCTTGGCTGTGTTCCGGGGTTGGCTGGCTCCTTCTGGGACTCTAGTCTCACACTGAGAACCCAGCTCCTTAGGACACAGGTGGAGCAGTGCCAAGACTTATTTATTGCTCAGGCAGCTTGTGTGGACTGGTACAAAGATGAGGTGTACTGGGCCTCTGGTGGGCCAGGTCTTCGTGGGTCTCCTATGGTGACTGTTTTAATTGTAAATTTATGAACCATAGACAAAGCTGTTCTCTATTCTATGACCAGAATATTGACCCCAAAGCAACCTAAAGTCCATTGTAACCACTAGACCCTGGCAATAAGAAGGTCCGTCTAGACCTTTTAGACCTTCTAAACCTTCTAAAACTGATTATTCTCAGTATTCCTGTGTCTGTCTACCACAGAGAAATACACCACAGTCCACCTGGTGTACGAGTTGTTCTAGGTTCATCCAGAACAGTCAGTATGTGTGGTTCTAAAGAACTGTTCCGGACCTCTTTTTGATGCAAATTAACCAGCAGCACCCCTGGAGACGATGATGACTACTGACACAGTGTATGCACTTTTATGAGCTGTCCCTCAAAGGTGGGCGGTACAGTTGTGCTTTATAGACTTCACTGTCACAGAGCTCTAAAACCTGACTAGGAAGATGATCCCCCAGGCTCTTTGTCCGTACCACACTCACAGCCATAGACTCTGGTAGAGCAAGGAATTTCACTGCTTTTCTCTTGGAAACAGATAACACTGGATTTTGTGTGTATTTTATAAGATCATCATATGTTTTATTATCACAGAATCTTTTCTCCTTCTTGAAACTTGAGTGTCCAAATTAATATATAACCATCTTTCTTGAGTCAGTAAACATGTGGCAAAGGAATGACCGAGTGCTTGAGCCGGCACACTGCCATGTTCCTTGCTAAGGAGAAGCCCCTCACATAGACCCAGTCTTAGGCTATAAGGTCCAGGGGAGCCTTGCCAGGAGCCTGGAACCTTGTGGCCTGAGGGTTCTGAGGTCCTTAGGACTTTGCAGCACACAGACCATTTCTTATTCCCATTTATTGTCTTGCTTGGTTTTGCAGATGATATGGCTGAACTTCTCCTAGGGGAGTCAAAGTTGGAGCAACACTTGAAGGAGAAGCCCCTGCGGCAGGGAACCAGTCCCCGGGGCCCCAGACCTCAGCTGACTGAAGTACGCAAGCATCTCACCGCTGCCCTGGACCGAGGGAACCTCAAGGTGCTGTAGGGCTCTGGAACCAAGAAGGGATGTTGCATGTGTGGGGGTGCTGCCATGACATCCTGGGGACAGTATGGGTTGGGAAAGATGCCTGTTGAGCAGGGTTTGTTGGGAGCACGTGTGTGCAGTGCTGGGGTTGTCTTCTATGACAGGCACACTCCATGCATGATCAGAGCATCGACCCTAGGCTGGCAGGCTGGCTGGCTGGCCTGCAGGGTCTAGTAGGGGTCTCTGATGAGAGTCTACAGTGGCACAGCCTTCTGAATAAGGGGATCATTTTCCCTCAGGTACTTGAAACAAAGTCTCATTATTAATTATAACTCAATATTTATGCATAGCTTCCTATTTAAATCATGTGGCAGAGCTGGGCTGGTACCAGTAGGTCAGGTATTGCTTTACTGTGGAAGGGAGCCAGGGACCTCCTGATCTTTTGCAGCCTCTTCCCCACGTCCTGGTCCCAGCCATCCCAGGCACTGCCCCTCCATCTATTCTGTTCTGGTCTTTATTGCTCAGCTTGTTCCTTTTCATGCACTTCTCCTTGCGTGTTTCCTGTGAACCTGGCCATCCCCTTTGCCTGTCACAAAGGCTGCTCTCCTTGCTTGTCCCCTCCCCTGCTCCTAGAGCCCAGCCCTTGCTGCTTTCTGATATTACTCTCAATGTATCAGTTTCTTTTCCTGGTGGTGTGATAAAAAATTAAAAAAAAAAAAAAGATCATGGCCTCTGTGGGACCCAGTATAGGAGTAGCTAAAACAAAAGTAGCTGAAGGGAGAAAGTTTCAGTCCATTACCGGAGAGAAGCCAATGATCGCAGCAGGAGCTTGAAGCAGCTGGTCACATCCACAGTCAGGAGGCAGAAGCGAAGGATGCTTGTGCTCAGCCTGCCTTCTCCTTTTTACACCTCTGCTAACCCCTCATACGCATGCCCAGATGCTAAATATAGCCACACAGGTGTGCCTGGAGGCTCATCTCCTGGCTGACCCTGGGTCCTGTCACACTGACAACACTAGACATCACACTGACTTAGCTTATGGCACTGCAGCTCCAGCCTGCTTATCTTAGGCTCTGTCCTTCCTGGAATATGTTTCCCACCGAGGACAGCAGTTTCTGGGAAACGTTGGAAGCTATGATTTCTTTTTCCTTTAATCTGGTAAGTTCCCTTCATCTTTCTCTTCCTGTTTCAGAATCCTCCTGGGCTGCCTCCCGGCCTTTGCACTTGTCAATACTCCTATACTGGGTCCCACAGAGGCCATGATCTT
>CAJQZJ010001511.1:6094576-6154711 GCA_907164525.1 Lophiomys imhausi | reverse complement strand
ATTCTTAGATGTCAGGTGTGTGTCAGTCTTTTCACAGCTGAGTAATATTCTACAGGGAGATGATGTCACTTGCTTTTGTTAGTCTCTTTTGTTGGTGGGCACTAGTTCACACTTTTTGGCGATGAAAAATAATACTATTGAGCCTGCAAGATGGCCCAGCAGGAAAGGGCATTTGCCACTACACCTGAGAGCCTGAATTCAATCCCCGGAGCCCACATGGGAAAAGCACTGACTTGTGCCTATGTCCTCAGCTCTCCATGTATTCTGTGGTATGCACTTGCACACACACAATTAAAAACATAAATGTAATAATACAATTTTAAAGAGAATGCTGCTGCTGTAAGTTGCTGTGTACGGGTTTGGGGTGAGCATGTATTTTCATTCGCCTTATGTACCTACCCAGAAGTATATGCTAGTATTACAGGGTCATGGGGTAACTCTGAGTTTATCATTTTGAGGAACTGAAACCCATTTTCCAAAGGATTTTCACCTGTGCAAAGGTTCTGTTTTCTCCAAATCCTTGTTAACATTTGTTAATATCTGTCATTTAATTTTTTTTATTTAGTTTTTAAATTATGGGTCTATGTATGTGTCTGAGTGTGAGTTTTTACATATGGCTGAGTGCAGTTCCCACAGAAGCCAGAAGAGGGCATCACCTCCTTGGGAACTGGAGTCCTATGAGGCTGTGAGCCTGCTGAGGGTGTGCGATCAAGCGTGGGTCCTCTGCAAGAACATGCACTCTTAACTACTGACCCATCTCTCCAACCCCTCTCTGCCCTTCTTATAGGACCATTATGTGGGACTGTATCTCACTGTGATATTTGCTTATGTCTCCCCAGTCACTGATGACACTAAGCAGTTGTCACACTTTTGCCATTTATTTGTGTCATTTTGAAGAGAGATCTACTTAGATCATTTGCTCTTTTTTTTTTCTATTGAGCTGCAGTAGTATTTGTTTGTTAACATTTTAACTATAGATCATTTTGCTGAGGTATGGTCTATAAATATAGTTCATCTCAATCTGTATTGTCTTTAACTTTCTGTTTATTCTTTTTTAAAAAAAATCATATAATATATTTTGACTATATTCTTTCACCTCTCCCAGCTTTTGCTAGATCCTCACCCCCTACTCACACAACTTCATGTTCTTTATTTCTCTTAAAAGACCAAACCAAAACATGAAGTCCATTTTGTGTTGGCCAACTACTCCTGAGCATGAGGCCTGCCCTAAAAGTATGGTTGATAGACCCACTTAAACTCCATTGAAGAAAACTGATTTTTCCCTGACCCAGCAGGTGTCAGTTGCAAATATCCTCTTTGTTAGGAGAGAGATTTTGTGTTCTCTCTTCCTCCTCCTCCAGGATGGGATTTTACCTTGTTTCACTTGTGCAGGTCCTGTGTGTGCTGTCAGTCTCTCTGTGAATTCATAGGTGTATCAGAGCTGTGGTGTCTGGATGACTCTGCCTTTGGAGTCATCTGCCATCTCCTGGATCTTAGAATCTGTTCACCTTCTCTTCTGCTTAGATCTCTGAACCTTGAGGGTGGGGAGGGGTTTGATAAAGACTTCCCCTTTAAGGCTAAATGCTCCAAAGTCTCTCACCCTCTGCACATCGTCCAGTTGCTGGTCTCCCTGTTAACTATCACATGCTACCAAAACTTCTCTGATGGGGCTGAGTGATTCTCTGATCTATGGTATAGCAACATGTTGTTAGGTGTCACTTCGTTACTGTGTTCCTATAGCACAGTGATGGGAGTGGCTTTTCCCCAGCCATGTCTTCTGAAATATAAAAGCTGAGTTTTTGTTAAGTACAATGTTTCTATGCTTTTGGTTTTGTATCTAGAACTCATTGCCTAATTAAGGTAGTGAAGATTTATTCCTTTGGTTTATTCTACAAAGAGCTTTGTGGTGTTAACTGATAAACTTAGGTCTCAACTCCATTATAAGTTAGTTTTTATTTTTTTTTATGAAGGCAGGATCCAAATTCATGTGTGTGTGTGTGTGTAGTTACAGTTGTTCTCAAACCACTTGCTAAGAAGACCATTCTTTTCCTACTGAGCTGTCTGACCATCCTTATTGTTGAACATAAATGTGATTGCTCATCTCTGGACTCCACTGGCCACTGTGTCTATCCTTTGTACTGTAGCCTTGTAGTAAGCTGAACTTTTAAAGTCTTCTGATCTATCTTTCCTTCTCAAGATTGTTTCAGCTATTTTGATTCCTTACATTTCTCTGTAAATTTTAGGACAGATTGTAAATTAGGGCAGGGAAAAATTTGATTGGGGCAATGTTGAATTGGTAGGTAAATTTGTACAGTATTGTCATCTTCTAATCCATGAACATGGAATGCCTTCTTACATTCAAAACATTTTGCCTAGGTTTTTTAGGTATACATGTCTTATATTCCCTTTAAACTTTTTATTCTAAATGTTTCATTCTTTCTTATGTTACTATAGGTAGGATTGTTTCCCTGATTATGAGATTGCTCAGTGCCATTGAAATGCATCTGGTTTTCTTGTGTTTGTTTCATAGTCTACAACCCAACTGAACTCTATTAGCTCCAGTAGCTTTTTAAAGGATTTTTTTAGTGTTTTCTATAAAATATTTTGAGTCTAGAAATACAGATAGTTTTATTTCTTCCTTTGTTTCTTTTTGTTGCACAGTTGCACAGGCTGGCACTTCCAGTACCTTCGCATTAATGGTGTTGAATTTTAAGTGATCAGAGCAGACATCCTCAGGGTAGTGGAAAACCTTCAGTCACTTATGATTAAGTTTAGGTTACCTACTGAGTTTTCATCTATGACCTTTATCAACTCCAAGACTTCTGTTTGTTGAATTTTAAAAAATTATGTGTGTGCTAGAGAATGCAAGGTACTTTTTTTTCTGTTATGAAGGTCATGTATGGTTATTTCCATATGTTAGATTAGTATTATATTTCTGGGACCCATCCCATTGGGTCATGGTGTCTAATTATCTTCTGTGTTTGGTGGGTTAATCTTGTTGAGGATTTCTACATCTGCATTTATGCAGGACACTCATGATGTTCATGTGTGGGACTTGAGTTTGTTATGAAGACACTGACATCAGAAGGTGGATTTGTGAAGCGGGCCCTCCACTTTGGCTTTGTGGCACTACTTTTTTAGACACTAGGATGCACCTGGGTTTTTCTTTGTAGCAGGTTTTTGATTGCTAATACAATCTCGTGTTACTCTGTTGTCTTAGGCTCTAATAGCCTTTACCCAGTCTCCACATTGTTCTATATATGTTGGCATATATAGAACATATTTGGCATATTGGTGTTTGTTATGGTGGTTTTTGTTTGTTTTGACTTTCTTTTGGAGACAGTTTCCCTCTGTTGCCAAACTTGCCTTGAGTTTTCAGCCTTCCTGCCTCAGCCTCTTGAGTATGTGGAATTAAAGCTATGCACTGCCAGCTGTATGGCACCATATACCCAGCTACACACATCTTTTTAGTGGAGCTCTGAGCCACTCAACAGTGGCAAACAACCTTGGCTGGTTTAGCTGGTTCCAGTTTCAGGGTTGACAGTTTGGCAAATATTCTCCATTTCATCCTTCAGTGATAATTTGAGTAGTGACTTGCCCGTGTTATAAAGCAGCCTCAGTACATATTGTAATTAAAGCAGACAGCACTTCCTGTACATACAGTTGATTGACAGCATCAGTCTAGTGGACAAATTCTGCTTCTTCTCTTGCCAGGAAGCTGCCAACTATTGGCAAGTTTTAAGCAGGAATAATGGCTTGAATGAATGTACAAGTAAGAATGGTATTTCTGGTGTAGGTCGAAGGACATCTAGGAAGGAATTGAAGACTGTGGGGAAGGAGGCTTGTGGGAAGCTGTGAGCTGGCTGTGAGCTGGCCCTGGGCGCTCAGGCTCTCACTTCTCTGCAGGCTGTTTCCCAGGGCTAGTCAGTTGATTCCTGCCTGGCTTTGGCCACTAGGAGGCATTGGTCGAAGGCATAGGGTAGGATCCAAGAAAAGTCAGGATATGTCCAGCTTAACTCCCACACAGTGGCCTCAGCTTCTGGGCTTTTTCACCTCCACCTCCTCCCTCTGGCCTTTCCAGCCTTTGTGATGGCAGCAGCTTCCTGCTGATGCTGGATTCTGGGCTGGGTGGGAAGCCATTGTTGCTTTTCTTCTTCATCTTTCATCTCTTATACAGACAGTTCCAAACATTAAATTCCCTTCATTTCAAAGACTAGCATGCTTCCTCTGTCCTCATTGGTCCTAACAGATACCAGCGATATAGCCAAAGCCTAGATTCTAAGTACAAAGAACTTCACTAAGGCCAGGGCAGACATGTCAGAACTGGGCTGCCTTTGAAAGACACTGTGAGGTGTTTGAGAAAGAGTGGCAGCTGGTAGAGACAAGCTGGATGTGTGTGTAAGGCGCTAGTGAGGCAAGCAAGTGTGGGAAGATTGAAATTGGCTGTTCAGCCCACTGGACAGGGAACATCTGAAGCAGTCAAGCCTCACAGAGGAGTGTTTCCCCGGACCATGAGGGAGTTACAGGGCTGGGGTTGAAATGACAATTCTGATCACCTGGGGGTGCTGTCCTGGGAACCCGCTTAGCCTTAAAGGGTTTCTAGGCCAGGATTGGTCAGGATTAAAGGGCTCTCTGCATATGAAGTGGGGAGGCTGACACTCAAACAGAGGGCTGCTGTGGGACAGAGAACAGGTCTGACCTTTTAGAACTTTGAGAGCAGGTGCTGACAGACTATCTGTAGGGCAGTGCTCATGAGGACCTGGGCCTAGGGAAAGAGCTTCCTTCCCCTGTGCATGTCCTTTGGTGGCAGGTGATGTTCATCTATGCTGATGGCAGCAGACAGACAGTGACCCAAGGGTCAGGACAAGTCGCGCTGAGATTTAAAAGGGACCATGGAGAAATCCAGAGTAAACTAAGAGTTTCCCCTGTGTTCAAAGCCTGGGTTCTCAGTAAGTTTGCTGCTAAAAGGAGGCACACTCTTTGTTTGTTTGTTTGTTTGTTTGTTTTTACAGATTTATAAACAGTAGCTCCCAGATGGCCCAGATGGCCACATAGCCACCAACCCTCTTCTCCAGGGTTTCTGCCTGCCCACTTACCTGCCTTTACATCTTCCAGGCCCACTCCCTAACTGGGTTTGTCTTTTTTCCAACTGCGCGTCATTCTGTTATCCCTGAGCTGGGTCCACCCTCAGTGGCACTGTTGTTGCGCGCAGACCCCACCCTCCTTCCTCTGACTCCACCTCTTTTTAGAGTTAATACAATCTAGTTTGGTACTCAGATTTTGTTTAATTATCTCACCTGTGCCACTTGCCTCTCTCCAGCTAGATTGTATAATTAGTTAATTCATGGAATCAGCAAATGCATGGGCACATGCTCTTGGCCAGGCATTGGGGCTGTGCCATGTCTAAGCTGCTCACCTTGTCTCTGCACTAGAACAGCATAGAGCTCCTCACAGGCTGCCTGCACAGGCTGCTGAAGCTTTGCCTGGCGTGCAGGGCCACACAACTGGTGATGGATTCTACTCAAATAGATACCAGTTGCTAAAACAGAAGTGAGGGGTTTTCAGTGTGTTTGAAATCCTGTTTAGTTAGATGAACGTAGATGTGGTCTTAGGTATACTTTTAAGCACATAATCTTGTCTGTGACCCCTCTCCTGCCACACCCAGCTTCAGGGTCTATGGATGGCCTTTCAGCCTGTGTGGCTGAAGGCCCTCTGTAATGTAGTTGGCTCCTGCGCTCTGTGCTAGCCACTTAGGTCTTTGTTCTTGGCAATCAGGACCCTCCTTCTAGGATCTCCTAAGAGCCCAGACTTGCACAAAGCTGGTCTGATATGGGCTATCACCTGACCTGTCTCCTGTGTTCTGACTGCTTGGATCCCAAGTGCAGGTCTTGCTTGGTCACAACCCCTCCTAGTCTCCTGTGGTTGCCACCCATGTCTAGTGCTAATTTCCTTCCCCCAGATACTCATGATGCTTTGGAAAGGAAGACGAAGAAAACACACACACACACCCATATTTGGAAAGCTCTGAGCTCTCTTGGGGGTGGGAGCATAGAGTGTAGCTGTCCATCGTGAACTGGGGAGGGTGGAGAGCAAAAGGAGCAGGAAGCTGGTGTCCCTGCCCAGTGAGCAGCAGAGGTAGCAACTTAAGTGCAGAGCAGCCTCCCAAGACAGAGAGGCCTCAGGTTATGCAGAGACCACTGGATAGCAGGTTCTGGGATACACTGCTAAATTACTGGTGATGATTACAGCATATCAGGTGTCCCTGTAAACATGGTCTAAGCACTTGCCCCTTATTCCTCTTCATCTTTGCTACCCTAGAGACAGGCACGGATAGGGCCCCCATTTAAGAAGACTGGTGGGGAAATCTACCACTCTGCCTCTTCACTACTGTGTCACCATGACATTCCAGGCCCTTAGTAACAGAGGCTGGTCCTGGTTGCCTTGAGGTGCATTGAGCAGCATCTTTTACAACCAGTGTAGACCCTGCAGGAGGTTATGGAAAGACAGCCATTCCTAAACAGCGGAGCAAGCCCTCAGACTTTTTTATTTAAGGATATCGGGGTGAGGGCTGGAGAGATGGTTCAGCGGTTAAGAGCACTGACTGCTCTTCCAGAAGACCCTGCTTCAATTCCCAGCTCCCACATTGCAGTTCACAATTGTCTGTAATTCTGTTCCACAGGATCTGATTCCTCACACATGCAGGCAAAACACTAATATACATTAAAAATTTTTTTTAAAAAGATATCGGGATACTTTGGAGCTCTGGACACATTAAATACCTAGAACCCAGAATTTTAGAGCAAGACGAAAAACTGTGTGACTTGGGATCAGGACTTTTTGCAATGGTCAGAGGTCGTTCTGCAGTATGTGGACAGCTGCCACCAGGGGTCGCAGGAGCCCTGTCAAGACCCAGACAGGAACCACTCTTTATGCGCAGTTGCTCCCTTCCAGGTGCGTCCCACACCCTACTCCAATTATCTGCTTGTCACTTGTGTCTTAGCACATGATCCTTGCCACCGCTGACTTAGTGTCCTGCAGGCGAGTTGGCATTTGCAGTCTCAGAGATCGGGATCCTTGTGTTATTAAACAGGAGTTCAGAGATGCAAGGAAAAAGCTGAGCTTGCCTGGCTTCTCTATTAACCCGAACTTAATAAGGAGGGACCAGGAACACATGGCCCTCTGTAGGAGGAAGCTGCACAGCACGCCTTTGTGCAGCGGGGTCACACCCAGGCTTCTCTGCCCATCTTGGGCGAGGAGTGCCCTGCCCTGGGACAGCTTCAGTAGAGACTGAGTTTACACGAGGACTTTTGAAAAGGGAAAGGGAGCATGGCCCAGTAGTAGAGTGTTAGCAGGAATTATGTCCTGTATGTTCTTGGGTGAAAAGTCAGTGGTAGTAAGGACGCCCATGTGGAGGCTCAAGGGCTTATTGAAGTGACCGAATCATGTCTTAAGCTTTAGGAATTGCATGTTTGCAAGTGACTATGACCTTCTGGGTGAGGTCCCAGAGCTGTAGAACAGACAGTTCTTTTGGTCTTTTGTGGGCTCTGTCCCAAGCAGCTACTGAAGTAGAAAGCTTTTTGGGTCAGGAATCAGGGCTGGCCCTGCTAGTACCCTGAGACCCTGGGCATAGCCTAAACTCCCCTGTACTTATGTTTCCCTATTTCCAAAGAGAGGACAGGGCGACCATAGATGTCCCGTTGTTTTTTCTTGAGAAGCTGCTTTTCTACATGAGATCACTTTGGGTGGTGGGGAAAAGCGCAGTTTTATATAAAAGTCGATGTGTGGTGGGTATGGGTGGCAGAAGTGGGTCAGTGCAGAGCTCCTGTGTGCCCGTTTCTGGGGTGGAGGGAGGATGCTGTCTGGCCTTGATGGGGAAGAGAGCTGCTAGCGAGCTGGCCGTCCGCTTTGATCTCCCTACTCTTTGCTGCTCTAGAGGTCATGACTCAGCTGTGCAGTATGGAATGGGCCATGCATCTCAGGTTGCCAGTCAGAGCTTCCTGTTTATATTTAGATGCTGCAAGAAGAGCACAAGTCCTTTTACTGCCACTGGCCTACATTCATATTAATGTTGCTTGCAGTGGTAGACTTCTCATTGGCTTTCTTTTGGAAGCAGCAGGAATTCAGAGGGTCCATAGAAAGGTTGAGGACAGAGCTTTAAGTGAAGGTTTCTGAGATGTCTGTTTTGAATTATTTTTAAAAGTTTAAAATTACATATTTGTTTATTTGTTTAGTGTCTTTGTGTGTGCTTGGGTGTGGAGGTCAGAGGATAACTTGCAGAAATCAGTTCTCCCACCATGTAGATTTCGGGGACCAAACTCAGGTTATGAGGCTCAGTCTTAGGTAGGTGCCTTTAGTGGTTGGCCATCTTACCTCTGTTCTGAGTTCCTCAGGAATACTATGTCTGTCACATTTGCTGCTGCCTTTTTTTTTACATTGTTCAAAGAATATCTTCTTCATTCTCTACAAGTGACTGTTCTGAAAAGTCCATCCCAGATGGGGCACCACGTCTAGTTGCTGCTCACTGGAGTTCCATGCAGTGAGACAAGGACAGTTGCTTATGTCCCTGATCACTGTCAGTCACCCTTGCTGTAGTTGGATGGGCAGGGGTTCCATTTTGTGCTGCAGAGAGTCTCTAGTGAGGTGCATCTTCTTTTCTCCAGGAACAAATGAGCCAAGACCAGAGTGACAAGGCATCACACTTGGGGTCAGGCAGTTGTGCTAATTGGGAGTAAGTCTGAAGGGCTGGGATGTGGGTGATGGGTGATGGTTTCAGCTTGAGGCTTTCCTGTATTTTTAGATATCCCTAAAAAAGGGGGGGGGGGGGATTGTCACTGGTTCCAGGAAGATGCCTGCTAATGAAGGTGGTGACTATTTGCCGAGTGTTTTCTGAATGTCAGGCGCTGGTATTGTCACTGGCACATGTGTCACTCTGTACATTTGCGTGATTGGAGAAAGAGGCTCCAACTTGTTAGACAGCATGCCCCTGACTCACAGGACAGTCGTGCTAGAAGCAAGGATTCAAAGCCAGCTGTCTGCTCAAAGTCCCCTCCCCCCCCTTTTTACTTCACTATTTCTCCCAGCAGATCTGCAGTTAGGTAGATGTGATTTTGTTTTTCAAATGAAGCTTAAAAATAGGACAACAGAATAGAGTTGCCCACCATGATCACTAGTTCCACGCCTTGCTATACAGCCAAGAAAAGCGAAGCATAGGCTCTCATGGGAATGTCCTGAAGGCTTGCGGCAGCACCCTCCAGCTACGCAAGAAGTGGGAAATCCAAAGGCAGGAGTCTTTGAATGGATAAGGAAAATGAAACATTTCTAAACAGTGGAATATTGTTTGGCAATCAGAAGGAATGAGGTTTTGAAAATAAATAATAGTATGCATATAATACTGTAGCAAATGCATCTTGTAAAATAGTTAATCTTATGTTTGTGCATTTCACTTCAATATAAAATGTAGTAAAGCTCTAATACTTGCTAAATAACTGTGAACCTTGAAAATATTTAGCTAAATCTAGCCAAGTACAAAAGAGCATATCCTATATGATCTATTTTATGAGCTGCCTACTTTTGAAGGTAAAGCCATAGAGACAAAGTGAAAGCGTGGTCTCCATGGCCTGGGGTGGGGGGTGGGAAGTACTGCTGATGGGGCTTCTTTTTGGAGTGATGAAATGTTCGGGAATTAGCTGGTGATGTTCCACTGAATTATGTACTGTAATACACTTTATAGTACTTGGACAGTGTCTCAATAAAGCTCTTGTTTAAAATTAATAGACATCAGAGCAGTATTCTCTGACCTGGAGTCTTTCCAGCTACTGTTTCTTAAAGGCAACAGTGATATAAGTCATAAGTATCAGGGTTGTTCATTTACTTATTTACTTTTGAGAACTTACCATGTGCCAGACACTGTTTCATTGTTTGGCTTTCTTTCTTTCCTTCTTGTTTGTTTGTTTTCCCCCAGACAGGGTTTTTCTATGTATTCCTGGCTGTCCTGGAATCATTTTCTAGACCAGGCTGGCCTTGAACTCACAGAGATTCACCTGCCTCAGCCTCTCTAGTGCTGGGATTAAAGGTGTGCGCCACCACTCCCGTCAATTATCACAGCTGTGAACTGCCACGTGGGTGCTGGGATTTAAACCTGGGTCCTTTGGAAGAGCAGCCAGTGCTCTTAACCACTGAGCCATCTCACCAGCTCGTCTTTTCTTTTCTTTTTCTTCTTTCTTTTTTCTCTTTCGAGATAAAATTTCTCTGTGTAGCCTTGGCTGTCCTGGATATCTCTCTCTGTAGACCAGGCTGGCTTTGAACTCATAGAGATCCACCTGCTTCTGCCTCTCGTTTAACATTCTTATATGTAAAGTCAGGTATGTACAATGAGCAAAGGAGCCTGGCTTCCCAGCACATGTTCTTGGTCATTATAGCTATAGGCTAATGCGTAGAGACTCGTGCAGCAGAGACATTACAGAGTGCAGTGCAGTACCAGAAAACTTCAGCTGTGGAATCAGACTGGCTGGCCGGATCCCAGCTCTACCCCTTGTGTATCATCTTAGGTGAGTTACCTAACAGCTCGAGGCCCAGCCCCTCTGTCATAGAGCTCAAAGATAATTGTTGAGTAGCACTCGACACCTCTTATTATTGGTATATGTTAATACATGTTTATATGGTTATTAAATGGAGACCTTAAAAGCATACATCCAGATCACAGGCTCTCATTTCATGAATATTTCAGGTTGAATTAGCATCTCATTTACTTGCAGAATTATGGAGTGAGAAGATACATTCACTGAGTGTTTATTCTAGCAGGTAAAGGTCAAATCCAGGATTGGCATCACTTCTGAGGGTGTGTGTGTCTGTGTGTCTCTGTGTATATACACATGTATTTAACTCCTAAGAAGGATATGCTGAGCCTAGAAGGAAACCAATTCATGGTGGTTCCCAAAAGGGGCCAGCCATGGCTTTCATCAGGAGCCACTTCAAGTCACAAAATTTATGGGTTGACACAGACCTCACAGGAGACCCAGACAGCTTCTCCTCCTTCATCCTCAGCATTTGGTGTTTCCATTGGCATCTCCTCTCTCCAAGTCCTGCACACCTCATCTTCCAATAGATCGTAGCACACCTGATACTTGTGGGAACCCTGAGAGTCTAGAGACTGAATGCAAGTTCAGCAACCACGGGCTGCCTTCACTATCGCTTTGCATTGTGACTCTTGGGCTCTTCCTGAGTTTCCTTTTAGTTTTGGAGCTTGAGATCCGGAAACATTGTCTTACTGCCTTTGAAGCCTACACCATGATGCTGAGTTCTCCGAGATGTGACATTATACCAAAGTTTGATACATCCAGTTACAAAGTCCAGTTACAGACTCCCCTGTAGCCCTGTTACAGCAAGGTCTCAGGATGTGCCTTTCCTGTGTCTGACTTCCAGAACCCTGGTTAAGATAAGAGAGAGAACAATGGCTAGTGCTGTAGTTCACAGGTCCTCTCACAGCTTTTATTGCATTGTGTAACTGTAGGAAATTGTTAGCCTGTTCATTTCTGTGTGATTTTAAGAATCAAAACATCTGTTTGGCTGTTCAATTCTGTATCACAAGTTAGTGTCTCAGTAGTTCATAAAACAGACAAGGACTAGGAGGCGGTCTGGTGGTCCTGGGATTGCCTGAGATGGGGCAGCTCTTGGTGGAAGAGAAAATCAGCACTGGACTTTGATTCATAGGGTTCCATTTGAAACTCATTTTTATTGCCTTTCTGGAGTTAGACACTGAATTCATATTGCCAGAGGGCTTTGTAGTTACAGAGAACAAGGTAAAAACAGGGTGGCTTCATTATTTGTTAGCTATAGAGCCCTAAATCAAATTATGCCTACAAGATCTGTGAGCACCTTCCTTGAGGGTTGGCTGTAGGGATCAGAAACTGCACATGAAACCCCAGGGATAGTTCTAGGTGCTAAGGAGAACCTAGCTAACAAACCCTGAGTAGTATGGTTCAATCATATACCTGGAGAAGGCCAAGGGCTCTCAAATATAGCCAGACATGGAAGAACTCTGTAGTCCCACCTAAATAGAACAGTACAGAGGCTGGGCATATTATGGAGGGCTCCTAGCCTACTACTTCACAGCTGTCCAGTGCCATGTCCCCTAGTGGCCTCCCCCTGGTCTCTAGTAGTATTTCAGGCTTCAACACTGCACCTGGGACAGCCTGGTAAGGACATGACCCCAGAGCAGGGCTTATGCCCCAGCACCTGAACTGCCTTGCAGTGTCCACTTTAGACTCTTGCACAGCATGTGGGCAAGTGACTTAATCCCTCAGAGACTCTTTCTTTCTCCACATGTTTAGGGTGCAGATAGGACCTACTGAGTGTTACTAGATAGCCATTGTGTATGGAAGAGCTTTGATAGCAAGGGGTGTGCAATCCAAATGATTTCATCATCATTACTTCATGGAAAGTGTGTTAGCCTTCACAGAAGGACCTGCCAGATACTAATCCCTCTATGGGAGATGGACCATGGGCTGGGTGGGTGAGTACCTTGCATTTTTGAAACAGCAACATGGTCATATTTATTACTTTAAACCTGGCCTTGGTTGTCAAGTAGCATCTTGTTATGGCTTGGCTGTGGCTTGAGTGTGTCTCTAAAAAGGTTTGTGTGCTGGTTCCCGGGATGGTAATGTTGATAACTGATGGAACCTCAAGAAGTGGGAGCTAGAGGAAAATGAATAAATCGTTGGGGCACCATCCTTGGAAGGAGCTGATGTGATCTTAAGGGACTATGGTTTCTGTAAGAGTGGGTCGTTAAATAGAATCATGTGGTTCTTCTTGCTTCTTGTCCCACTGCGACATCTTTCTTCTTGCACATGTCCCCTCCATGATTCTGCCCACCTTGGTGTGTTGTAGTTAAGAGTATTTCTCATCAGAGCTGAGAAGATACTATCACCGTTATTGAACCTCTGAGCAAATAAATGGCTTTTCTGTACAGTACCTAGTCTCTGACATTTAATTGTACCAATAAAGAACAAATGAATACACACTAAATTTCTATGTATACAGAGGCAGATATTATTGTAATCTTACTGGGGCATTGGCATTATAGAAGCTATTTAGCAAGTCTGTTTTTCACTTTTTTTGATCATGTATTTCTCTAGAGGGGAAAAAGAAAGTCACTAAAAACACTACTGAGACAGACTTCTAAACTGATAAAGCACCATCTCAGATTTTAATGGGAGCCAATTTGGGCCCTGACCTCAGGACTTTGCCTCTCAGACAGTGTTAATGTGATCCCAGGCATTTGAAAATTTATGTACTAGTTGAGAGGCCCAGGTTTTGATAGAGAGATAAATATTCTGGAACTGAGTTGTGCAGAGATGGATTTGGAACGCTAAGTCAGGATTCTGCCTTTGCTCTGATACATGCTCAGTGGCATATAATATGAAAGGCATAATAGTAGCCCAGACCTTAAGTGTTACAAACTTGTTATTTAGATCTTGAGCTCATCCAAAGCACTGTGCCTAGTCTGTAGTGGAAGGTAGATTATGTAGCCCCTTTAAACATCCTTACTAGCCACGCATGCACCCAATGCACTGGTTTTGGATTTTTAGAACCTAGTAAAATACAATGATAATAAGTTGTGTTGAACACTTGATGTTTCTTTGATTCAGGGACCTTGGCATGTGTAAGAATACCCCGGTCATTGCTGTGGGCATTAGTGGTCAGAGTCCTGCCTGCAGGAACACAGTGTTAACCAGTAGAGCCAATTTTTCTTGACCTTTCGACATGCTCTGGGGGATTAGTTTTCCTTGTATTAAACTACTGGTTTCAGCTCTAATGTTGTTTGTTGTTTGGTTGCTTCTTATCCAAGAAGAGAACAGACTATGAAACAATTTTCCTTTTTTTTTCTCCTGGTGGTTTTTAATTTCGTGCAAGTGAATGTTTTAGGAAGCTGCAGTCTAGCACTTGCTTTTGAGTAGTTCTGGAGCCGTTATGGTAAACGATGAGTCTATTCTTTTTATTACATGTTGTCTTCAAAAAAATGTCATAGCAGAGTTCATACTGGAAGAGGCTACTTGATGATTGAACTGGGCATAAATACTAAAATCTAGAATTTGAGGAGCATTAAATTAATTGTTAGCTGTATTCTTTGTGTTTAAAAAGCTCAACAGTGGGGTGTGGTGGTGCACGCCTTTAATCCCAGTAGTTGGGAAGCAGAGGCAGGTGGATCTCTGTGAGTTCAAGGCCAGTCTGGTCTACAGAGTGAGTCCAGGACAGCCAGAGATGTTATACAGAGAAACCCTGTCTCAAAAAACCAAAACAAAACAAACAAACAAAAAAGAAAGAAAGAAAGCTCAACAGAGACATGAAAGGTAAAAAGTTCACTAGATATGATTTATGAAGAGTAGCATTTGAAAAAGAGAACTTTAGTGAATTTGAAGACAAAGCAATAAAAATTATCTGAAATTAAAGAGAAGGGATTTTTGAAAGTGGAAAGAGCATAGAGTATAGTTCTTGTCCTAGTTAGCTTTAGCTGTCAACACAGTCCACAGTCACTAGGAGGACAACTGAGGGGTTACTCAGATCACATTGACCTGTGGGCATGTCTGTGGGGGGGTCTTGATAGTTTACTGATGTAGATGGGCCCAGCCCACTGTGGGTGGCACCATTCCCCAGGCAGGTGGCCCTGGGCTGGGAGATGAAGAACGAACGAACACTAAGCAAACATGGGACAGACAAGCCAGCAGCCTTCCTCCATAGTTTCTCGTCAAGTTCCCGCTTGGGTCCCTGCCTGACCCCCTCAGCAGAGGATTGCAGCATTGGGCATAGGTCAAAGAACCCCTTTACTCCTCTCCTAAGCTGGTTTTGGCTAGGGTGCTTTTTTTTTTTCTCAGCAAAGAGATCAAACTAGAATATAACTGAACTGAATACAATGCTAGATGACTTGGTATGTATGGAATTAAAGTTAGGGAAAGAAACGGGAACATAAAAATTTTGTTTTTATCTTTGTGTATATGTGATCTGTATGCTGTCATGTGTGTGAGTACAGGCATGTGCTTACTACAGGGCACATGTAGACGCTTAAGAACAACCTTTGGGGCTGGAGAGATGGCTCAGCGGTTAAGAGCACTGGCTGTTCTTCCAAAGGTCCTGAGTTCAATTCCCAGCAACCACATGGTGGCTCACAACCATCCACAATGTGATCTGATGCCCTCTTCTGGTTACAGATGTTCATACAGATAAAGCACCCATACATAAAATAAATAAATAAATCTTAAAAAAAAAAGAACAACCTTTGATGTTAGTTCTTGCCTCCAATTTTATTTGAGGCTGGGTCTCTTGTTTTTCCACTGTATATACCAGTGAACTGGCCCATAAGCTTTTGAGGATTCTCCTGTCTATGATTCTCGTCTCTCAACAGGAGTGCTGGGATTACAGGCAAGTGCTACCACATTTGTCCTTGTTCTGCTCTGGGTATCTGAACTCAAGATCATGGCAAGGACTTTATCCACTGAGCCATCTCTGCAGCCAGTATAAACATTTTTGAAGAAATAGTGGCTAAACTCTTTTTAGTTTTTATAAAATTGTAAACACTCAGTTCTTGGAAGCTCAGTGAAGCTCAAGTACTTTATAATACAAACTGCTCATAGCCAGTGATAAAGTCATAAGACAGTCAGAAAAAGACACCCATATAAATGAACAACCATAATGGTGAGAAACAGGGTTCTTGTCAGGAAATATGCAAATGAGATTTCAGTGGAGCAGCATCTTTAGAGGAAGATTGAGAGGAGAAAGCAAACCGCCAACTTGGAATTCCCTTCCTCATGAAATAGCTCCAAAAATGAAGATCAAATAGATCATCTCCCAGGCATAATGCAGCTAAAAAAACAGTAGTAGTAGGACCATACCACCAAATATATTAAAGGAGTTACTTTAGGCAGAAGAAAGACATTTGAAGTAAGTGTAAATCAACACAAATGAACATTTAGTACAGAAGAGTCCAACTATATTGCTGAAAATAGAAGAGTAAGTGTTTTTAAAATATAATTGACTACTTAAAAAAATAATAACTACCTAAGATAGGGTTTATATACTGTATGAAAGTAAAATACATACAGGAAACAAATACTAGCTATAAAGGGACAGGTGAAAGCATGTACTTATAAAGACTGTTTACAGTATGCCAAGTCATTTGAATCAGATCACAACAGGTTAAAACCAAAAGCAACAAACAGAGCATGTTTGCTAGTAATTTAACAAGTAAGAGAAGTAAACACTAGCCAAATAGAAGGCAGGAAAAGGGGGGGAATAGAACACAGGACACATGGGACAAATACAGTATCAGTAAATGTTACTGTGGGCATTTGTTTGTTTTTTGAGATTGAATTTCACTGTGTAGCCCAGGTTGGCCTCAGATGCATGATCCTCAGCCTCCAGCGTACTGGACATGTGTCACCATGTTTAGCTAAATGTAATTGTTCCAAACACTCAAACTAAAAGATCATCAGAATGGAAAATAAGGAAGGATCAAGTGTTTTAAATATAGTGAGGCAGATTGAGAGAGAAGGATGAGAGACGTGTTGTGAGCCAAATGAGAACTGGAGTATCTGGATTCAGAGCAACCACGGTGGTGTTGAAGCAAAGGAGTCAGTCTGTTAAGTGTTATAGTAGTTCTTATCTTTATATGCCCAGCAGCAGCCTCTTCAAGTACATGAAGCAAAAGTTGCTAAGACTTGACAAAGAAGTATGCAGATGTACAGTTACACTGTGACCCAATACCTCTGTTTCAGTCAATGCTAGAGCAGGAAGACAGAGCAGTCGTTATATAAAGAAGCCCAGGAACGTGGTGTGCTGATTTGTAACAACAGAATACACAGTCTCTTCTATGAAAAGACTTACCAAGAGTGACTATATTCTAGGTCAGAAATGAGTTGTGACAAAGTTAGAAGAATTCAACTGTAGTCTCTAATGCATGTCAGTGTTCCCCAAGACTATCTTCAGCCACTGGTTGTAGAGAAAAAAATGCCCACACCTGAGAAAAGCTTTTCATGCTTACTGTTTATTACACAAAAAGATACAGACTAAAATTAATAAAGGCAAAAGGCATGGAGGGAAGAGTTCAACAAAGGACAGGCTCGAACTTGGAATTGTCCTCTCTCTCCAGAGTCCTGTGGGCAGCCTTCAGTTTTCCCAGGATTGAGTGTGATCGCTCACAAGGCATTGATGTAAGCATAGACAGCTTGCTGTCACAGAAGACAGTCCAGAGATGCCCATTGGTGCCCATCTGATTTTCCAGAAATTTACATTTCATCATGGAAGGAAAATCTTCAGTTGTGTGGAATTGGAAAGTTGGAGGTCTGTTCGCAAAGAGGTCGGTTCACTCTGCACCTTGCAGCATATGTAAAAATGATGGGCGAGTGGATCAAAGTCTCACCTTCCAATTCTAGAGGAGCACATATGGCAGAGCCTTCTTAACCCAAGCTCAGTCCATTTAAAGAAAGCAAAGATACATTGGATTTCATCAAAAGTTTGTTTCTGCTATTCAAAACTGAAGAAGGAGGAGGAGGAAAGAAAGAAAGAGAAGAGAGACAAAGAAAAGGAAGAAGCCATAGACTGGAAATATTTACAAATCACAAATCTGAACACTTGCATCTAGAATATACAAGAACTCTCAAATCAGTAAGAAAATTAGCAACCCTGTGAGTGGGTAAAACATTTTAACAGACACTTGACTGAAGAAGATATGTAGATAACAAATACATACATGAACAGGTGGATGGTTGAAGTCAGTGGTAATAGGAATATTATTAAACACAATGAGATGTCCTTTCCTGCTGTCTGGGGGATGCTGTTTAAAAGTTAGACTGTAACAATGCCACCTCTGTGGAGACAGCACCCACATATACTGCTGGGCAATACAAAAAGGTGAAGCTAGTTAGAAAAATAGTTTAGCAGTTACAAAGTGAAAGAGAAACTTGTCATGTGATCCAACAATTCTACCCCTAGTTACCTGCTAGAGAATATTAAAAACATTTCTTCACATGAAAATTCTGCCCGTGAATATTCATAGGTGCATTGTTCGTAATAGCCAGAGTGGAAACAGCCCATATGTCTATAGTTAGCAACTGATAGAAAATGCAGCCTATCAGAGCAATGAAAACAAATACTACAAACAGAGAAGTACAATGAGAAGAATACTAATACTTGCTATTACATGGATTAGCCAGGAAGCATGCATGTGAAGAAATCAACTCTCAAAGACCACATGGATGACTTTGTTTACATAAAGTATCCAGAAGGAGTAAACTGTGGTGATGGTAGATTGATGGTAGGTCTAAAGCTGAGGGCAGGACTGATTTAATCTGAGCAGAAAGCAGCATTTGAGGATGATGAGAATATTGTAAAGTTGAATTGCAATGACACATATGCAAGTCTGTGAATTTATTTAAATTTTTTGAGTATATAAAACAAGTTTTACTTCATGTGTATTAGACCTCATTAGTGATATCAGAATGGTATATAGTGATCAAGACAGCATAATATTGCCTAAAGAACAGATAGGTACATCAGTAGAGCAGAGCAAGGCTACAAGATAGATCCATGCAACTGAGTCAACTAAGCTTTGACAAAGGAGCAAGGGCAGCTCAGTAGGAAAAGGATGGTCTTCAACAGACAATGCCGGGACTGCTGAATAGCCACCTTACAGCAGAAAAACCTAGTTATAGACCTCATGTATTATGTCAAAATAGATCATAAGTGTTAAAATAAAAGGCAAAGCTATGAAACTTACAGAGGATAGCACAGGAGAAAACTTGATTTTTTTGTGTTTACCAATGAGGTTTAGTTAAAATATCTAAAGTGCAATCCGTGAAAGAAAAAGTTGATAAAATTAGAATTACCTAAAGTTAAAATGTTCTGTGAAAGATGCCATTAAAGGAGTGGTGAGAGAAATGACCGCTTGGAGGGCTGGGGTGTGGCTCAGCTGGTGAAGTGCTGGCTGTGCAGGCCTGTGGACGGTCAGAGCCTTAGCCCCCTATGAAAGCCTGGCGAGTGCTTACGATTGATTTCAGTACTGGGGAGCTTGAGGTAGGAGGGTCCCTGGCACTTGTTGGCCTGCCAGTCTAGCTAAACTGGTAAGTTCCAGGTCCAGTGAGAAACTCTGTCTCAAAAAGTGATGGGTGATGATTTGAAAAAGACACCCGAACATAGTTGAGCCGATATCCTTGTGGTTTGGTGGACAATCTTTTAGATATATGCCCAGGAACGGAATGGTTGGGTCTTGAAGTAGAACTATTCCCAGTTTTCTAAGTTATTGCCAGATTGATTTCCAAAATGGTCATACAAGTTTGCACTCCCACCAGCAATAGAGGAGTGTTCCCCTTTCTCCACAACCTCACCAACATGTGCTGTCACTTGAGTTTTTGATCTTAGCCATTCTGACAAGTGTGAGGTGGAATCTCAGGGTTGTTTTGAGTTGCATTTCCCTGATGATTAAGGATGTTGAGCATTTCTTTAAGTGTCTCTTGGCTATTAGAGATTCCTCTTTTGTGAATTCTCAGTTTAGTTCTGTACCCCATATTTGATTGAATTGTTTGGTTTCTTGGTGTTTAATTTCTTGAGTTCTTTAAATATTTCGGATATTAGCCCTCTGTCGGATGTGGGGTTGGTGAAGATCTTTGTTCATAGCAGCTTTATTTGTAATAGCTAGAAACTGGAAACAACCCAGATGTCCTTCAACTGAAGAATGGATGAAAAACTGGTATATTTACACAATGGAATACTACTCAGCTATCAGAAACAACGAAATCATGCAATTTGCCACCAAATGGATGGAACTAGAAAAGCTCATCCTCAGTGAGCTAACGCAGACCCAGAAAGATACACATGGCACGTATTCACTTATAAATGGATTTTAGCCATTTAGTACAGGATAGCAGACCCAAAGGAACAGGAACCTAGCACAACTATCCTGTGAGAAACTCCACCCAGCAGTAGATCAAAACAGATGCTGAGACACACAGCCAAACATTAGGTGGAGCTCTGGGAGCCATGTATAAGAGAGGGAGGAGGAATAAACAGACCTGGAGGGGACAAGAACACCACATGAAGATCAACAGAACCAACCAATCTAGGCCCCTAGAGGCTTTCAGAGACTGAAACACTAACCAAAAAAAAGAAAAAAAAAGCATATATAGACTAGACCTAGGCCCCCTATACATACATAGATGATAGGCAACTTGGCCTTCGTATAGATCCCTTAGCAAGTGGGGGTGGCAGTGTCTGTCCTGGGCTATGGTACCTGTCAGTGGAACACCTTACTGTAGCTGGGCTGCCATGTTAGACACCAGTGCAAAAGGAAGCTCTTGGCCATCATTTGACTGTTGAACTGAGGGGGCTTGACAGGGGTGAGACCCCCCCCTCACCTGAGGAGAAGAAGAGAAGGGAGAGGGGGAATAGGGCAAGAGGGTGGAACTGGGAGGGGTAGTGGGAAGGGGCTGTGATGGAGATGTAACCTGAATAAATAAATAAATGTAAAAAAAAAGATACCTGATTTTGAACTCTGCCCACCCTGACACATGCGTGTTTACCTATGCACAGGTGCAGATATCTGTGAATCCAATGTTGTTTTAGAAAATTAAAATATTCCAGTCATTTGATTTTACCAATGAAGACTCAGAAGCTAGATGCTGGGGTGAAAGCAAGTTAGCCTAGAGAGGAAGAGAAAGCACCCAGCTGACGTTTCTCTTCAGCTGCAAACCCTACAGGAAAAAGCCCAGAGCAAAAAGCTAAAAGCCCAAAGAACCTTGAGGAAGAAACCTTGAAGGAGGAAACCTTCTGAAGAAGAAAACGCAAAGGAAGTACTCCCAACTCCTTCTCCATGATGTCTTAAATACCCCTCAGCCCAATGTCCCTCCTTTCTGTTTAATCTCTGTCAGCTGGTTTCTTGCTCTGCCTCTTGACCTAGGTTAGCTTTATTTAATCCTGCACAGAAAGCTCTTGGATTAAAGGCGTCTTCAAGGGCAGATCCACATCACAAGTACTTGCTTACAGTAAATAGAAAGCACTAGGATTAAAGGCTGAGCCATCTCACAGTAGAAACAGGGTTTTCAGTTCACAGTCTCAGGGTTCACAATGTGATCAAATAATCTGCAGCAATACACTCTACAGAAGTCACAGATTTTCAAAAAGTATTTATAAAGTAAATATTTATGATAAAGGGCTTTCATTTGAAACATACAGAGAATACTTAAAACTCAAACACTTCAATGCCCCAAATACCCTCTAAATACACCAGTTGAAAAGGAGAAAGAGAAAAAATTAACCTGGCAGCTCTTCAAATAAGTTGTGCAGGGAGCAAGCGCAAGAAAGTACTTGACACAAAGTCGTCAGAGCAACGCAGAATAATACAAGAGCTCCATAGCACTGTGCAGCTGCCAGTCTGACTGACTCCAGCTGGCAACACCGGTGCTGGGCACTAGGAGACCAGCAGAATTCACTCAGCCCTGCTGTGTACAGAGTGGTGCAGACACCCTAGAAAACAGCCAGACTCGATCCTAATCAAAAAGCAAGAAGCAGCGTACAGCAGTTTCTTCCAAGGCTGTAACTTCAACATAGTTTTGCATGTGATCTAGAAGTTGTACATCCTGGAAGTTACTTAATTGAACTGAAATTTATGTCCACCAAAAAAAAAATCCTACACATGTGTGTTTATAACTTTTCCAATAGTCAAAACTAAGCAATCAAGCAAACTATTCAATAGATGGATAGGTAAATGGAATATTAGTTAGCAAGAGAAAGAAGTGAGTAGGCAAGCCATGAAAAGACATGGAGGGACCTTCAGTACACATTGCTGCTCTAGAGAAACCAGCCTAAAGGCAGACTGTATGACTCCAGCTATATGATGTTCTAGATAAAGCAAAACCTTAGAAACCTTAGTGGTTTCCAGGAGGACCGAGATAAATAGGTGGGCATTGGACATTTTTGGGTGCTAAGTGTACAGTGTGTCATACAGCAGTGGTAGATAGATGATTTTAAACATTTGCCACAATTCATGGGATGTATGATTTGAAGAGTAAGCCCTAACACAGCTGTGGACTTTTATTAATGGAAAAACGAGATCACAAAGCCAAATCTGTCATGAAGTACTGAAGATGTGTAGTTTATCATAGTCCAACTTTACCTCAGTAAAGCTTTTAATTATTTTTTTAGATTTGCTTATTTTATTTTAGTGTATGGGTGTGTTGCCTGCATGTATGTCTGAGCTCCATATACATGCAGTGCCCACAGATGGCATCAGATAACTCGAGACTGAAGTTACAGATGGTTGTGACCTGTCATGTGGGTGCTGGGAGCTGAATCTGGGTCCTCTGGAAGAGCAACCAGTGCTCTTAACCATCCTTCCAGTCCCTCAATAAGACTTCTAAAAACTAAGAAAGGCTCTGGCTGAGCCACTGCCATGACAAAGCAGTGAGCCCCTAGCTCTGGGAGGCTGTGCTGACTGCTGGCTCCCCGTGAATACAGTGGCTCTCCTCTTTCCCAGCCTGGTGGTCTCCTGTGGCACTCTACAGTCTAGGCCATTTATGCTGTTTTCTTTCTGAGAGTAACTTGGATGAAGCCATTTGTCAAGATGGTGTACATGAGGTTTCAAATTTCTTCTTCTTGATGCTTAGTGTGTCTGCTCCCCTCTGTAGTGGAGTCCACTTTGAACATTAGTACCTAACACAGTGCATGTCAGCCTGGATACTAAAGACCCATTAACTGCTTGGTTTGGGGCAAATCATTTTCTTTATCATGACAGGTCTCCACTTCTTCCTCTGTAAAAGGAAATTGATAGTTTTGCCCACTTCCAATTCCAGACTCTCTGACTTTTAAATGAGCTGATATGTACTTCATGTCATAGGGTACTTGAGGCTGCAGAAATCCTGTTGTGAAAATTGTGCCACACCGTCCCCCACATGTCTTCTCCTTCTACCTTTTAGTGGGTGGAAACTGAATCTGATTTCTCTAGGTCAGTTGAAGGCTGCTTGGCAATGGGATAGAGAAGTATCTATTCATGTCAGCCTCATGTTATTTTTTTTCAGCTTTTTATGCTTCTGCACATCTCCGCCATGAACTCTACCCTACCAAAGAGTTGTTTACCTTCAAACAGTGTTCTGGATTTTCTCTTGGTCTAGAACTGAGAAATGATCCGTGTGTTCTAATTACTCCTAAGCTCTTAGGCCCAAGTGTTGGTCTGAACATGGTACAGTTTCCCTAGTTTATAAAGAATGCTCCTTCAGATCATTGAAAACTTATTCCAAGGCATGTCCCAGTGACCTAAAGACCTTCTACTAGCTGCTACCTCTTAAAAGATTCCCCCCATCTTTCCAGTAGCACCATTCTGGGGGTCAAGCCTTTAACATAAAGTTCTTTGGGATCATTTAAGATATAAATAAACCAGAGCTGCCAGATTTGCTTTTTGTTTTTTGTTTTTCAAGACAGGGTTTCTCTGTGTATCCTCCTTTGCTGTCCTTGACTCACTTTGTAGACTAGGCTAGCCTCAAACTCACAGAGATCCACCTGCCTCTGCCTCCCAAGTGCTGGGTCTGAAGGCGTGGTAGTACCACACCAGCATTAGGCAGCTGTGAACTGCCATGTGGATGCTGGGATTTGAACCCCTGTTCTTTGGAAGAGCAGCCAGTGCTCTTAACTGCTGAGCCATCTCTCCAGTCCCAGATTTGCTTATTTTTAAACATTGTTGAAGAGCTTTGGGCATAGTTAAGTGAGAGTCCTCGGACAGGGTCAGTAGGAGATAAGACTCCTTGGTTGGTCTGGAACTCCCTAAGTAGACCAAATTGACTGCTAGAACCCCAAGGGAGCTGCTGGTGTATTTCCAGTCGAGTTTGAAGCTGGGAACCCCAAAACCCAGTGGCATAGGTTTCAGTCTGACAGCCAGGAGGCCCCAGGCCAAGAGCAGCCAGTGCTTCAGTTCAGGCAGGAAAAGAGCATGCTTTTCTTTCTACCAGGTATTGTTCTCTTCTATTCAGGAGACTGGATGAGGCCTGCCCACTTAGAGAAGGCAACCTACGCACTCAGTTTATCAGCCTAAGTATAAATTTCATCTAGAAACACCCTACAGACACACCCAGGATGTTTGTCCAAATGTCCTAGCACCCTATTGCCTGGTCATGATGGTGTATAAAAATGACCACCATACTCTTCAGGACTGGAAGAGCTCATGGTGAAGGGCCCTCCCAAATTCAAGCTGAATATCAAGGTAAAGCAGACTGTATTACAAGTGGCCCTTTTCTTCTGCATTTAGATGTTTGTTCTGGAGCTTCATTTTGATGTTCCATTTTGTCTTCAAAAGGTAGGACAATCAGGGTGTGATGTCTCATGCCTTTAATTGAGAAGCAGAGAGAGAGGCAAGTAGATATTTGTGAGTTCAAAGCCAGCTTGGTTTACTTAGGGAGTTCCAGACCAACCAGTATTACATAGTGTTCCAGACCAACCAGTATTACATAGTGAGAACCTGTCTCAATAAGAGGCAGACAGAGTGGAAGATCCACTTCTTCAATAGCCTCTTACAGAGCAGACCTTTTTGTGGCCCTTTAGAGTGATACTTAAATTAGGTCCTGTGAAAATCAACTTACCCAGTTTCTGTGTATTTGCTTCACTCTCAGGACTTTGTTTAGAGAAGCTGCCTGTTTCGTCCTCTACCAGTAATCTCCATGTGGACAGGGAGCAGGATGTCGTTACCTGCTATGAGAAAGCTGGGGACATTGCACTCTTGTACCTTCAGGAGATAGAAAAGGTAAGTAAGAACCATGCATTCCTTCCTACTGGTGTCACCCCCTCCCTATCCACCCAAATCAGATGGACTGTGGGCTGTTGTAGCCTACCACTAGAAAGCTTTTGACTTGTCTGCCTCTGGATGTAAGCTCTGCTTGTATTCCTGAATATTATGGAGGAAATGGTCATAGATGTGGCATTTATGAAAATAAGTGGGTCAGTGTATATGTACAGAATGACGGTCTGGGCTGTCCATACCCTTGAAACACTGAAATTGGCTAGTACTCTCTTCTCCTGGGTTGAGATTCATGCATCTTTGCATGATCTTCTTACCAGCAGGCATTCATCTGGGGTTTGGGTAGCTTCACCTTGGTAGTATGGCAGAGGTCTGCTGGGGGCTTAACTAGTCTGTTTGGAGCAGGAACAGTCCTGGGACTGTCTCTGGAGGCCCTAGCAGTCACATGTTTGGTCTGTGTCAGGGTATGGAAAAGTCACACTGACAACAATGTCATGGAAGCAGAGACTGAATGAGCAGAGTTGACTGAAGACTGGATGGGGACCAGCGATGTGTGGGCATCTTACCTGTTCAGAAGAATCTGTCTTTCCAGCCTGCTTTTACAGAGTTCCTTCACAGCTTAGCCCCAGTTTTCCCCATCTGTAAAAAGCTCATAAAAATAGTCCTACCTCATGAGGTTCTTATAAGAATTCTGTAAGGTCATGTGGGTAAAGACACTTATTCTAGATCTAGGAACATATTAGATTCTTGGTGTCTCTGATTTGTAATGACAGTAATTCTTAAGTTTCTTCTGTAGCAGTTTCCCAAGGCCTAGAATCAAAACTGGACTGTGATCTCTTTCTTTTCTTTCCTTTTCTTTCTTAATTTTTTGTTTTTGTTGTTTTCGAGACAGAGTTTCTCTGTGTATCAGCCCTGGCTGTCCTGGACTCCCTTTGTAGACTAGGCTAGCCTCAAACTCACAGAGATCCATCTGTCTCTGCCTCCCAAGTGCTGGGATTAAAGGCATGCTCCCACACCCAGCTTCTTTTTTTCTTATTACTCTTTTTATTTTTAATTTTCACTTTACATTCCGATCACAGCCCCCTGTGTCCTCCCAGTCTCCCCTATATATAGTCCCCCTCCCACCCCTTCTCCAAGAAGGAGGAGACCCCCCCCTGCCATGGGTACCAACCTGCCCTGGCCCATGAAGTTGCTGCAGGACTAGGTGCATTCTCTCCCACTGAGGCCAGGCAAGGTGGCTGGACTGTGATTTTAACCCTCTCAGATCCAGATTATGCCCCAGTGGGATCATTTGAAATGATAACCTGTCTTGTAAGATTTGAACATGATCAGAAAATGTGCTTTCCCTGAATGTTCTAGTCTGAGGCTGTGGTTTTCCATAATGATTAGAGGATGAAGAGGGAAAGCCTAAGCCTTGCTAGCTCTTGTGGTTTTGTTGTTGATTTTGTATGCCTAGATGGGAAGTAATTCTTACATACATCAGAGTGTGTTGGTGAGTGGAGGAAGAGTCAGAATTGTCTTTGACAGGGAAAGCAGAACAAGAATTGCAGAAACTGAAGAGTGGATGGGAACTGTGATCTTTTTCTTTTCTTTCTTTTTTTGTTTTTGTTTTGTTGTTGTTGTTTTTGAGACAGGGTTTCTCTGTGTATCAGCCCTGGCTGTCCCGGCCTTACCTAGTCAGGCTGTAGGACACAATGTTTGATATCAAACATTGTGTCCTACAGCCTGACTAGGTAAGGCCGGGACGTTACTATAGTGATTGTCAGGGGAGCAATCATGCAGGCTGGTGTTGAAATCTGCATTCCTCCACCTGCCTGCCATGGCCAGCATGTGGCCCTCAGTTATCTTAGCTGAGCTTTGTTTCTGACCACATATGTCACCTCACTCAGAGGCCTTTATTTCTCAGCTTGCCATTCAGTTGTCCACTTTGGAGCTGCCCTTCCCTGACAGGGACAAAGGGGTTCATCTGCCACATGTGTCTGCAGAGATATAGGAAGTGGCTGATGGGATCTACTGCCTGTGTGTTCATTGCTAACTCCCCAGCTACTGTTGAGCTCTTCAGCTGGACATCAAGGAAATTCATATAATCGTGGGATTCAATCCCTTCTTCCCCGCTTCCCTCCTTTTTTGGTATAGGGGATATAGTGATCATAGGAGTTATATTTTGAAAAGAAAATTAAGGCCCCAGGACACCCAGCAAGTTTGGTCAAAGCTATATTAGAAATCAACTCTTTCCTGACATAGTGCTCACTCAGCTCAGTCTCCAGGCCACTGCATGGTAGCACTGAACTGTCACCCTGCACACATCTTCCTTGTGGAAGGAACCCCACAAGTACTGGATTATGAGAACCTTGGCTTTCAGTATCACAGACAAGCACTGTCTCCAGCCTACAGTTAAATCTTAGCCTTTCCACCTGCCTTTCTGGCTCTGACTTTTTGGTATGTGTTTCCTTCATGGAAACTTTGGACCTGCCCAGACTTCAACAAGGAGAGAGGTTGAATGAGCCAAGCATTCTGTTTTGGCTGCAATAGGTACTTAAGACACTGTATGTTGGTCAGTCTAGAAACTGGGAAAACTGGGATTAGTGGAAGTTTAGGGATTCATAGACCTTATTTGTTTTTAAATTTTGATCTCAGTTGATTTGATTTTGAACTTTTAAAGAATTATGCTGAAGGGAAAACAGAAATTGACTCTGTAGGAGTAAAAGTCCTAGTGAGCCTAAGGGAAGGAAATACTGCCTTGCCTTCAAGCCGTTCTGCAATGGTGAGGCGAGGAAGCCGCTGTTTGCCAGGACTTATTGGCATTTTATTTATGACCATTAGCTCTTAAGTTCATTCATTAGGAAAAATAAAGTTTTGGGAGAACTCTTGAGGTTATTGCAGTATAGTGACTAACATTTTTCCAAATCTGAGGACCCGCCATTTTCTAACTCTGCCATTGGTCTTTTGTTCACCCGTGGAGTTGCTGTGCAGAAGGGCAGTGAGTGACCTTTCCGAAGGGGGGCTGATCTTGCCCTTCCACTTGAGGCTGCCAGCTTAAGCTGTGAGGTGCAGCGGAGCAGGGCAGTGAGTGACTTGGTGCTGGGATCCTGTTCAAGATGCAGCTTAGCTGTGAAACTTCAAGGCATGTCACGTAGCCTCTCTGTGCACAGGAGCCTCATCTGTAAATAGCTGCAATAACTGCCCTACAGTTCCAGTGATGAGTGGATAGCTCACGTGTTTCCCAGTGCATTGTTAGCACATAGCAGATGTTAGCTTAGTATTCATTACAGTCTTTAAAGTGCCAGGTGTTTAGATGAAAACCTGGAATATTACAAGCACATTGTCTTACTAAGAATGTAGGGACAAGTTTATGATCCTTTCAGGGTCATGTGATTGCCCTGGCTGTATTGAAACCTGCTCTTCCTGTTTCTAAGTTCTGGATTGTTCTTCACACTCAGGTGGACTTTGGCCTGACTTTGGTTCATTTATTTCTTGTGCTTCAGTTTTCTGTTATCATAGCAGAGCTAGTGGGACCTGAGTTGTCTAATTTCAAAGGCCTAGAGATCCAGCTTTTACAGAGATGTAGGCCAGATAGCATGTTAAGTGCTGGCCCTGGCTCATTCTTCCCTCTTGTTCTAAATGTAGAGGTGTAGGGTCAAGGGAGATGAGTCAATGAAAGCTCTGTGTTAAATGGTTGTTTAGGGCTGTCTTGTTAAGTTAGAAAAACTAATGATGTTCTCTGATAGTTGTTTTCTGAAAGAGAATAAAACATAGCAAATACTGTTATGTGTAAAATAATTTAATCAGATAAATCACATCCGAGCAGATAGTGCTAACTATCTGCTTTGTTGTGATACACAGTGGCTTTGATTACTTTATATTCAGAGTGGCAGCATTCCAAAGTAGATGAAGTTTTCTGCCCTGTAAGGTACTTCTGGTGGTGCAGTGATAAAGATGGATAAGGATGACCTCATTCTTTTTTTGTGGGGGGCGGTGGGGACAGTGTTTCTCTGCATAGTCCTTGATGTCGTGGAGCTCTCACTATGCACACTAGGCTGGCCTTGAACTCACAGTGATCCTCATGCCTTTGCCTCTCAGGTGCTGGGATTAAAGCAGTACACCACCATGCCTATTGAACTGATAAGGAATGTTGGGGATTTTGTTTTTGTTTTTAGTTTTTGTTTTTTTGAGACAGGATTTCTCTATGTATCTCTGGCTGTCCTGGACTCAGTCTGTTAAGTAAGCTGGCCTTGAACTCACAGAGATCCACTTGCCTCTGCCTCCTGAGTGCTGGGATTAAAGGCATGCACCACTACGCCTGGCAATTACAGACAGCTGTGAACTGCCATGTGGGTGCTGGGATTTGAACCCTGGTCCGTTGGGAGAGCAGCCAGTGCTCTTATTCACTGAACCATCTCTCCAGCCCCAAGATGGCCTCATTCTTGTTATGATAACCTGAGCCCTGCTTTTGGCACATGAGGTCATCCTGTCTCCAGGCTTTGCATATACTGCCTAGCCAGCTGGTGGTGGCATTCTAGAGCAGGAGCACGGCCAGGGTGGAACTCTACCTTCTGCTGACAGTTGATTTCTTCACATCCAATTTTGGAAAAGAAGCTAAAGCTAAACTCCAGGGCATCTATAATGCTTATGGATCATTTTAGTGCTGAAGTTCAAGGAGAAACATCAGGTACCCGAAAATTACAGAGCCCAACCCAGATTCCTTCTCCTCAGTGAGCAGCTTAGGGACTACAGGTCACAACTACAGCTTTTGATGTTTGTCATGAGAGGGAAGCTGAGATCCAGAGCTGGATCAGATTAAGGTCACTGTGTGTCTTGAATTCAAGCTAGGTGCTACAGTTGAGAGAAGCAGAGCTGGGGTGGAGGGCCCAAGTGCCTGCACTCATGGCTTTCAAATGCAAGATAGTCAAGAGACAAAGTCTTCCTTGCTGTTTCCATCACGTCACTCCTAGAGCTCAGGCCAGTATGTGAGCACTTCCTCACAGAAATGTTCAGAGGTAGACTGGCTTGCCTCTGCCCTAACTCCTCCGATTTTGAGCCTGACTTCTGGCTGCCTAGATCTGAATTCTGCAACATTCTTAGAACTCCAGAAAACTCTAGTAGCCAGAGAAGAACAGTCATTTATGTTCATTTTGTGCATTGTTGTAATGCCTTTGCCCTTAAAACAGGAAAACATTTTCTATCTGCCTTGCCTTCACTTTATATTGAATTTTACATTGCTTTCATATTATTTCAAATGATGGCTTATTATTGGATCTAACTTGGCAACTTCCTTCAGGCAACTTTTCCCTATGTACCTTATTTCTTAAGTGTCGCATCGACCTCGACCAGCAAGAACGATGCAACTCGCAAAAGCTCTTCTCAAGCAGTTTATTCAGGTCCCTTGAAAACAGTCTTCCAAATGCCCGGGCAGACCCAACCCACAGGCTAAATACTATATGAACAGCCAATCAGGTAAAGCCACGTGGTGCTATCTTACAGGCCCACGTATGTGGAAGCAAGCCAGATCAGTGGTCTTAACCAAATACGGACTTGTTTACCACCGAGAGCGCTCACCATCGGGCTGGTGGAAGGCGGAAACCGGCGCCATCTTTAGGGCGCGGCATGTCGCAGCTCTCTACAGTTCCTCCTTTTTTGTTTTTAAAAATGTTGGTAGAAGTCCCTGGAAAGGCTTCGTAATCCCCATATCTGGGGATCTCACGGCGGGCCTGAGCCTGTAGGAGGGCGATGCTCAAACTCTTACCCATCTCTGGGTCAGCCTCCCCACTTGGGGCTGCCCTGTCTTAGGTGGCCGAGACTTATCCGTCCATTCCGTCATTGACTTGCCAGACCCTAATATCCGTGGAACGAATACCTCAGTGGGCAGGGACTATGCTCAGTGAAGATTTAAGGCTTCATGGCAGCGAGCCATGCCTGAGGGGACTGACCCGCCTCAATGGCGACAAGGGCCTGTATAATCATGGCTGCATTACGCTTCTGTGTGGCTCTCATCTTGTAGATGCACCATAGGCAAACCAGAGAGGCTAGTATCATCAGTATCGCCAAAGAGCCTACTCCCGCCCACTCCTTAAGATGATCCATAGCCACCTGTATCCAGGAAGTCAAACCATTAGCCAGACTCAGATCCACCCGAGTGGAGTTGATGTGGACAATTGTCGCTCTCAGCTCTCTCATCTTATTTTCAAAATCAGCCGACCAGTCCTGTAAGAGGAGCTTTGACAATTGCTTAGACAGATTAGCAGCCTTTGTTAAATTTTGATACCGCACCGAAGTAACACACAAACCCTGCATTTTCCACTCACACCCCAACTGTGCTAGTTGCCAAAGAGAATCAATCTGTTCTTGTATTAAATCTATGAGTTGATTAACTATCATAAGGCCTCCTTTGAGATGAAAATTCATAGAGGTCTGAGTATCCAATGCCTGTGCTACATTGGCTGAGATGTTATTCAGGGCATTGGCAGTCTGTATAGAACTAGACAAGGCAATAGCTGAGGCAGTAGCCCCCACAGCGGCAACAGTGATGGCAGTAACAATAGCTGCAGTGATGCCAAAATCTCTTTTAAGCCTGAATAGCATCATGTTATTAGGGGCCTCTACAGGAACTGGTACATATTGAGGCATTCTAGTCACCACAGCCACAGGAAAGGCTGTGGCATTCCAGCACAGGGCATAAAAGCATGTGTCTGGAGTGCATACTAACTTTTCTTCACCCAAGGATGCACTCCCATTACTTACAATCCACAGAAAAGGAGGCCAGAGACACACTGGCGAAGCTGAAAAGGTCTTGTTCCTGGACAACAGAAATGTCACATTCCCCCAGCCACTGTTACCACTAGAATCTCCGACCCCCACAGAATAGTTCCCCAAAGAAAAATTGCCCTTTTGATAAGATCCTCCTCCAAGCATAATGACAGGTCCCAAATCCATGCAACTTCCATTTACCCCACACAAAAGCCACAAATCAAAAGGATTAGTAACAGTCTGTTGCATACCCAATGCAGTCTGATCTCTATCCATAGTAGATAAATTGAGCAATCCTGAACAATTTTTATTTACTACATGACTAATTGAGGGACTAAAGGAAAAATATCTACCCTGAACCCAAACTGCTCTATGCTCCTGACATCCAGTCCAGGGAAAAGGTCCTTCCTCTCCTGTGGATCCTCTACAAAAGGTGCCCAGCGTGGCTGACTGGGGGGGGCGTCCCGGTCAGAGACTTGTGTGGGCCACCATCCTTCAAGGCGAGAACCGTTAACTGAGATATTAAAACCGCGTGCGCCGTTCCAAGGAAGAATCTTTGATACAAAGTCCACCGACTGCCGAGACAATTTAATGCACTCCGTATCATCTGACCTATTGAAGCTCATTAAAAGGCATAGACTACCCTTCAAGCTGACATTTCTATTACCCTCTATAGGGCTTTTCTGATCATCAAAGGGAAGGTAGGGTAACCCTAAGCTTCTATTACTGCTAAATAAGCGTGGAAACACAGTTGCATCATGTCTGACCGGCATCGGCTTTGGGAATATCGACAGGATCCCCCATCTCGGCTCAGTCATTCTTGACATACTCACTGCTACTATCACCAGGATCCCTAGGAAGGTCTTCATGACGAATCTTCCTCACAAGGCGTTCAGGCACCCACACTGGATCTTGTTGATCCTGAGGAAAAACACAAACAGATCCTCTCGCCCATGTTAGCACGGGGTCAGGCCCTCGCCAAGAGCCTGTCAAAATATCCTTCCACTTCACCATGCCTTTAGGTGGACCATGGGAATCCTGATGTCTGTCCGCTGCTGAGCGGCCTTGAGCATCCAAATTTAAAAAATTTAAAGTAAATAAGGCTAAAGACATTCTCTCCTTGGGGGTACGGCCTTGGCCTATTCCCCCTTTCTGTTTTTGCAAACATTCTTTGAAGGTGTGATGAGCACGCTCCACAATTCCTTGTCCTTGAGGATTATATGGTAATCCGTGATTAAGCTGTACCTCCATCTGGTTGCAGAAGGAGACAAAGGACTGAGCCGTATAGGCTGGTCCATTGTCCGTTTTCAGCTGTTGTGGTTTTCCCCATGCAGCCCAGGCTTCTAAGCAATGCCCTATGACATTGCGAGCCTTTTCTCCACTCATAGGTGTAGCATGTATGATACCTGAACAGGTATCCACAGATACATGAATATATTTTAAGGTTCCAAACTCTGAAATGTGGGTAATGTCCATTTGCCAGATTTTGAGTGGCATCAACCCTCTAGGGTTCACTCCCACACTGGGAGGATGATGATGAATCACACACTGAGGACAGTCCAAAACCACTTGTCTAGCATCTGCTCTAGACAAATGGAATTTCTGCTTTAGAGTTCTTGTATTTACATGAAATAATTGGTCAAACTGTCTGGCTTGGTCCAGGAATGAGCTCCAAAAAATGCATTCCATCCTAGTCCATTGATCAACTTTATCATTACCCTCACTTAATGGTCCAGGTAATCCTGCATGTGCTCTGATATGTTGAATATAAAAACACCTTTTTCTTTGCCAGATTAAAACTTGCAACTCTTGTAATAAGGCACATACAGTACTACTATTCTTAATAGGACCTGCTAATTCTAATACTTTCACTGCGTTGACCACATAGACTGAATCTGAGATCAAACTGAATGCAAATTGACATCTTTTAAACACCTCAGTTACTATTTTCAACTCTACTATTTGGGGGGAGCCCGGTTGAAATTGGCATAGCACGGGCTCTTGTCTTTCTATCAAATAGGCTCCACAGCCTGTCTTTGAGCCATCAGTAAACACATTTGGTGACCCTTGAAGTGGTACTGCTGAAGTAACCTTAGGGAGTATCACTGGGTGCTCCTTAAAAAATGATAGCAATGGATGCTTAGGATAATGGTTATCAATCACTCCTTCAAAGCTACATTGCAATATTGCCCAATCATCTACAGTGCCACACAAAATCTTAATTTGATGACTGGAATAGGGCACTATTATACTGGCAGGAGCAACTCCAAAAGACTGCAAGCATTGTTGGATACCATTCAAGGCTAAAGCAGCAACTGCAGTGGGATAATGTTCTATGGATTTTTTTGGAGAAATCTTCGAATAAGTCCATAATAATGGTCCGTCCTGCCATAACAATCCTGTAGGTTGACCATAGGTGGCAAATATGCACAATGCAATGGGCTGTCCTTCCTGCCATCTCTTTAGGAAGGCACTCTGTAACCTTTCTTCCACTTTACATAAAGCTTTTCTTGCGTCTTCTGTTAATTGCCTAGGAGAATTAAGTGCTGAATCACCTTTCAAAATATCATATAGGGGTCTTATTTCATAATTTGGTAGCTTCAAATAGCCTCTTACCCAATTGATATCTCCTAACAACCTTTGAAAATCATTTAGAGTCTTTAAATTATCTTTTCTTATCTCAATCTTTTGAGGTATTATCTTTTCAGGTCCAACCTTCGCTCCTAAATAATTAACCACATTTTCCTTTTGAACCTTATCAGGAGCTATAAACAACCTTTTCTTTTTTAATAATTGAACTAATTCTTCATAGGCCTGATCTAACATTTGTTCACTCTTAGCTGCCAGTAAGATATCATCCATATAATGAACACATCTCAAATCTGGAAAATTCTTTCTCAAGGGAGAAATGGCTTCCCCCACATACATTTGGCACATAGTGGGGCTGTTCGCCATGCCCTGAGGTAACACTACCCATTCAAACCGCTGATCAGGTTCTTCATGGTTACAGGATGGAACAGTAAATGCAAATCTCTCACTATCTTTGGCACACAAAGGGATGGAGAAAAAAACAATCCCTTATATCTATAACTATTATGGGCCATGAGGCTGGCAAAGATGATAAAAGCGGCAAGCCGCATTGCACTGGGCCCATGATCTGCATTTGTTGATTTATGGCACGCAGGTCATGCAACAATCTCCATTTTCCAGATTTCTTTTTAATGACAAAGATAGGTGTATTCCAGGGAGATACAGATGGCTTTATATGCTTTAAAGACATCTGTTCATCCACCAACTCTTTGGCTGCATTCAATTTTACAGAGGAAAGTGGCCACTGAGGAACCCATACTGGGTCCTCCATCTTCCAAGTTATGGGAATGCCCTCCTCAGTGGCCCCTAGGAAAAACCCAGGCCCTGTCTCTTTTGTCTTTGCTGCATAGATATGGAACTCTTCCGCCCCTGCAAATATTTTCCTATTCCAAAGCCTGGAGCATATCCCATATCTTGCATCATACGTTGGGCTGAATCAGAATAGTCATTACTCAATTTAAATCCCATATCCTTTAAATGGTCTCTTCCCCAAAGGGAGATAGGGAGCTCAAGTACATATGGCTGCATTTCTCCTGAGTGGCCTTCTTGGTCCTGCCACTTTAATAATCTTGCACTCATATCAGGAGTCTTAGCATAACCCAGGCCTTGAAGTGTTTGAGAAGAGGCTTGTATGGGCCAACCTGAAGGCCAGTCTTTCTTTGCTATGATACTCCTATCAGCCCCAGTATCCAAAAGGCCCAGGATCCTTTTACCATCAACTTTTAACTCCAAGATGGGGCGTTGGTCCAAATCCAAGGAGAGAAAAGTCAGATCCATGCCCATGGACCCAAAACCATCTTTTCCTCTCTCTCGATCCCTTGCCACATAGCGATCATGTAAGCTCGGCAAATTGACCAACTGAGCAATTCTATCTCCAGGAGAGATAGCTGTTATACCATGGGGGGAGGCTACCATGATCTTAACCACTCCTGTATAATCTGGATCTATAACCCCAGGGTGGAAAATAAGTCCTCTCAAGGCTGATGATGACCTCCCTAACAGCAAACCAACTGTACCAGGTTCAAGGGGTCCTTTAAAATCTGTTTCAATTAACTGGACCCCCATTTGGGGCGTTAATACGAGTCTGGTGGTGGAGCAGAGGCCCAATCCTGCTGAGCCTGCAGTGGCTCTCCGTGGTTTCTCGGATGGCGGAGGGTTGGCCATCTCTCTTGATTCTGTTCTTTGTCCTGATTCTCTACTGCCCCATATATTTGTGGGCCCTGGGGTCGTGGGCCCCGCTGTCCGTTTTTTGGACGAGCGCCACCATAACCTTGAGTCAAAGGCTGGCCATGGATGTCTGTCACTGAACGGCACTCATTAGCCCAATGGTTCCCTTTCTTACATTTTGGGCATAACCCCGGCTGCCTGGGGCGTTGTGCACTTCCTGTACTTTCTGTACTCCTTCCCCCGGGGCATTGTCTTTTAAAGTGTCCCATCTTGCCGCACTTAAAACAAACTCCTGGACTTCCTCCACCTTTTCTGGTCAACTGTACTACCGCGGCAGCAAGACCAGCATTAGTTAACGGCCCTCCAAGTTCTCTACACACTTTCATCCAGGCTTCTAGCCCTTTGTTCTTGTAAGGGGTGATAGCGGCTCTACACTCTTTGGTGCATTGCTCATAGACCAACTGTTTTATTAGTGGCATAGCAGCATCCGGGTCACCAAAAATCTTCCCTGCTGCGTCCACCAATCGTGCCACAAAGTCTGAAAAGGGCTCCATGGGGCCCTGTAGAATCTTAGTTAAGTTCCCACTCACCTCCCCTTTGTTAGGAAGGGATTTCCAAGCCTTGATAGCTGTCTGGTTTATTTGTTCATAAACCTGATTGGGATATCCTGTCTGCTGGTTGGCAAATCTCCCCTGCCCAAGCAACATATCTCTATCCCAGGCTGGATTTCCATTTCTCTGATTAATGGCTGCTTGCTCAGTGGCATACTCAATCAAGAAAGCTTTCCAGTCTAAATATTGCCCTGGACTTAAGCAGGCACGGGCCAGGCCACTCCAATCACTCGGGGTCATACAATGTCTGCTTAATGCTTCTACTTGAGCCAATGTAAAAGAAGCAGTAATACCATAGGTACGAACCGACTCTGCAAGGGATTTAACTACTTTAAAATCAAGAGGTTCCTCGTACCTGTTCCCTTGTGGATCTTGGTATACCGGATAGGCAAACTATAATTCTATTCTTACTTGTGTCCACATCCCCGTGCAGAAAGATCTCCCTACTTTCAGGGACTGAACAGGCTGATCTATCTGAACGGCTTCTGGGTATGGAGGGGGAGTTGAAGGCGCCGCAGCAACGGCTTCACTTACACCGACCGCCGCCAACGTGTCTTTCTCTTTTACCCTTTTCTTTTCCCTTTTCCTAATAGCAGTCCTCTCCAACTGTTCTATTAGAGCATGTACCTCCCCTTCAGAATCTGTGCCCTCTGAGTCCTCAAAATCTCTAAAATCTCTAAGATTGGGATAGAGAGGGACCTTCTTTTTGCTTCCCTTTTCACTGTCTGCCTGCTCAGATCTTTCACCTTTTTTGCTTCCCTTTTCACTGTCTGCCTGCTCAGATCTTTCCCCTTGCAGCAGTTCCAAGGCTGATTCTCCCTCCTTGATTGCTTTACAACATCTCTGATCTTCTAAACAACTCCTCACCATCTTCCAAGCCGGTCTTACTCCATGCTTCAGAGCACCTTGCTCCCAAGCAAAATCCAAGTCCCTGCCTAATTTGTCCCAGCAGGATACCGTAAGATTCCCGGACACCGCAAACCACGGAGCCACAGAGTCGCATTCATTTAAAAATCTCTCTAGGGTTGACTTCTCAAGTTTCAATTTCCTATCTAAAAGTCGCTCCTGAAGAGCCAGAAAAATTGGATGTGACTGAGACGATCCCATGATTAAAAATTTACTTTCGGTTCGCAGTTTCCCGCGAAACTTTACCTTTAGTTTGCAACTTCCCGCGAAACTTTACCTTTTGTTCGCAACTTCCCACGAAACTTTACCTTTAGTTCACAATTTCCACGAAACTTTACCTTTTGTTCGCAATTTCCGCGAAACTTTATTGTCCCAATTTATCCCGGGAACTTACCACTGCAATGCCCCTGACTGCAGGAGTTCTGAGTCTTTTCTTTTTCCCTGTACGGGCCACCACTTGTCGCGTCGACCTCGACCAGCAAGAATGATGCAACTCGCAAAAGCTCTTAAGCAGTTTATTCAGGTCCCTTGAAAACAGTCTTCCGAATGCCCGGGCAGACCCAACCCACAGGCTAAATACTATATGAACAGCCAATCAAGTAAAGCCACGTGGTGCTATCTTAGAAGCCCACGTATGCGGAAGCAAGCCAGATCAGCAGTCTTAGCCAAATATGGACTTGTTTACCACCGAGAGCGCTCACCATCGGGCTGGTGGAAGGCGGAAACCGGCGCCATCTTTAGGGCGTGGCACGTCACAGCTCTCTACACTTAAGGGCAAATACCCAGAGGTAGGAATATTTTTACTACTCTTGTTACCATGTATTGGGGCCATTAGTCAATACTCATACCTTTCAACTTTGCCAGGTCAGGAGACTAGGTGTTGCTTTGTATCTTGGAAAGTTATTACAAAATTATATTCTAGGTGAACATAGTCTCTTGCATTTTAAGTTTACATTTTTCAATTATTAATGGGATTAACATTTCCCCCTTATTTGCTTAATAGTCATTATCTTAAAGAATAGTGTCAGCGAGATAGGCCACTGAGATAGCTTATTGGAAAAAGGCACTTGCTGCCAAGACAGAAGACCTGAGCTCAGTCACCACGACTCATATGCTAGGAGGGAATCAATGCCTACAAATTGTCCTCCATTTTCACATTCACTCTGCAGTACATGCAACCCCTCTACATACAATAAGTGAATAAATGTAATAATTTTAAAGGAAGTGTTGCTGATTTACATATTGTATAATTCATCCATTTAAATTGAATAATTCTGCATAGCTTTTGTATTTATCTGCTTATTTATATAGATGAGCTAGGATATCACCTGAGCTCAAGTCATCTTCTATCTCAGCTCCTGAAGTAGCTGGGACTACAGGCACACAGCAATGTGACCAACCGTCTACACTTTTATTGTATTCAGAGCTGTGTGAGCATCTCCAGTATTGAGTCCCAGGATATTTTCATCAATCTTAAAAGGAAGCCTTGTACCCACCTGTAGTCACTCTCCATTCTGACCCTTCTCATAGCACTGAACTCTTGCTAGCCTTTCTGCTTCCGTAAATGTACATGTGTTGCACATTTCATATAAACTCACCTATTAAATGATCTATGATGACTGATGACTGGCTTCCTTAGCATAATGTTCTCAAGATCTGTTTGTGATGTAGCATGCACTGGTACTTTTTATGTTATAAATCTTTTATTGTATTTTGTTTTAATGACTTCTTGTTTTTAATTATGTATCTGTGTGTGGGTTTGTGCCTATGAGTGAAGTGCCTATGGAGGGAAGAAGAGAATATAAGATCTCCTGGAGCTGACATTACAGGCCGTTGTGACTCACTAGACATGGGTGCTTAGAAGCAAACTTGGGTCCTCCACAAGAGCAGTATTCATTCTTAACCACTGAGTTTTATTATTATTAAAACTTGAATATTGGAATACCCCCCATTTAGTATTTTAAAAGTTTTCCACTTTTCCATATTTAAAAGAATCAACTCTCAAGTCAAGATTAGGGTTCAGTTTGATTAGTAGATATGATTAAGTTTTTTGTTGCAAATTTCAATACCTCTTTATGGTGGTTTAAATGAGAATGGCCTTCATAAGCTCATATATTTGAATACCTGGTCACCAGGGAGTGGCACTATTTGAAAGCTTTAGGAGGTGTGGCCTTGTTGGAAGAAGTGTGTCACTGGGGATGGGCTTTGAGGTTTAAAAAAGCCCATTCTAAGCCCAGTGGCTCTCTCTTCCTGCTGCCTGTGGATTCAGATGTAGAACTCTCAGCTACTTCTCCAGCACCATGTCTGCCTGCATGCCACCATGCTCCCTGACATGATGGCATTGTACTAAATCTCTGAAACTGTAAGCAAGCAACAATTAAATGCTCTCCTTTATAAGAGTTGCTGTGGTCATGGTGTCTCTTCACAGCAATGGAACACTAAGATAGAAGTAGGTACCAGGGAGTGGAATATTGCTGTGATAGGCCTGATCATGTTGTTTGTTGGCAGAATGTGGACTTTGAGACTTTGAACCAGAAAAGCAGTTGAATACTTTTAAGTGGTCCTTTATGGGCCATAGTAGCAGGAGCATGGGAGATAGAGATGCTGAGAACAATATAGATTATGACAACCTAGCTCAAGAGATTTCAGAGAAGAATATTAATAAGTGGCTAGAGATCACTCTTGTGATATTTTGATGAAGAATATAGCTGCTTTCTGCCCTCATCCAAAAACATCTACCTAGGACTAAATTGAAGAGTTTTAGATCAATGGCTTTGTAAGAGGAAATTTCAAAACAGCCTAGTATTGACTCTATTGTGTGATTGTTAGTGGTCAGTCTTATACAGATCTGTAATGAAAAGGAGCAAGCTAAGTAAGAAAATACTTTAAAATGTTCAATTTGAGGGGAAAAGGAGCACCTGGAAGTGTATTGGAGCCAAGTCCAGTGCTCCAGGAGATAAAAAGTTTAAAGAAAAGCCTGATACTTTTCTTTAAAAAAGACTTCAGGGCAAGAACCCATCCAGCTAAGCTTCCAAATTGTAAAAAGGAATTAAAGAAAAGGCTTAATTAAACCAATGGTTCTCAACTCGTGGTTTCGACTCCTTTGGAGGTCGAATAACCCTTTCACAGGCGTTGCCTAAGACCATCAGAAAACACAGATATTTACAGTACAATTCATAACAGTAGAAAAATTACAGTTAGGAAGTAGCAACAAAAATAATTTTATGGTTGGGGGTTACCACAGCATGAGGAACTGTATTAAAGAGTTGCAGTGTTAGGAAGGCTGAGAACGATGGTGTGAGCAGTGAAGAAAACCAACAACAGAAAGCTGGTGCAGATGTAACTGAGTGAGGAGGCAAGTTCCAGCCCCAGCGAGGAGCAGAGCTTGGCAGCTCAGCATTGGGGTGCCTTGATGACGAAACTGCGGGGTATGCCCTTAAGAAGCTCACTGCCACAGGGGACCAGGCTCTCAGGCAGTATGAGGAGCACTCAAGACAACTTTGAAGCCAGAGAATGGGGTTGGGCCCGTGTGGAGCCGAGATCAGCTCCAGCAAGAGAGGCCGCCTGGGTGTGTGCTATGTTGGCAGCATGCTTTATGTGCAGGCGCTCAGTAAGCTGCATAAGTTCGTCAGTACTTACCACAGGGTAAGTGTGACGTAGATGTGGGTCACTTTAAGTGTTCAGAGCATGTGTAAGGTAGCTTAGGCCAAGCTCTGATGCCCAATTAGGTATACTAAAGGCTCTTCTAATTTACAATGCATTTTAAAAAATTTTTATGTATTTATTTATTACTTCAGGTTACATCTCCATCAGAGTGTCCTCTTTCCACCCCTCTCAGTCCTGCCCTCCCACCCTCTACCCCCTATCCCTTCCATCCCACTCCTCTGGAATGGAGTGTCCCTACATAACAGTCCCCCGCCCCAGTTCAGCAGTCATATGAGGGCCAAGAGCCTCCTCATACACTGGGGACCTACAAGGCAGCACCACTAGGGCAAAGTGTCTCACTGACAGGATAAAAAGTCCATGTTCATGTTCCCTTTGATGCATTCGTTGTAGTAAGTATAGTTACCCTGTACAATATGGCTAAAATCTGATTATAAGTGAATAGATGCCATGTGCATCCCTCTGGGTCTGAGTTAGTTCACTCAGGATGAGCTTCTCCAGTTCCATGATTTCGTTGTTTCTGATAGCTGAGTAGTATTCCATTGTGTAGATGTACCACAGTTTTTTATCCATTCTTCGGTTGAGGGACATCTGGGTTGTTTCCAGTTTCTAGCTATTACAAATAAGGCTGCTATGAACATAGATGAGGAAACTTTTTTGTGGTTCGGTGAGGAATCATTTGGATGTATACCCAGAAGTGGTATGGCTGGGTCCCGAGGCAGAGCTATTCCAAGTTTTCTAAGATATCGCCAGACTGACCTCCATAGTGGTTGCACAAGCCTGCACTCCCACCAGCAGTGGAGGAGTGTTCCGCTTTCTCCATAGCCTGGCCAGCATGTGCTGTCATATGAGCTTTTGATCTTAGCCATTCTGACAGGTGTGAGATGGAATCTCAGAGTCATCTTGAGTTGCATTTCTCTGATGATTAAGGATGTTGAGCATTTCTTCAAGTGTCTCTCAGCCGTTAGGAATTCCTCCTTTGTGAATTCTCTGTTTAGCTCTGTTCCCCAATTTTTTGATTGGATTATTTGGTTTCTTGGCATTTAATGTCTTGAGCTCTTTGTAAATTTTGGATATTAGCCCTCTGTCAGATGTGGGGTTGGTGAAGACTTTTTCCCAGTCTGTAGGCTGTCGTTTTGTTTGAATGAAAGTGTCTTTTGCCTTACAGAAGATTTTCACTTTCATGAGGTCCTACTTATTGATTGTTGGTCTCAGGTCCTGAGCTGTTGATGTTCTGTTCAGGAAGTTGTCATCTGTGCCGATGAGTTTGAGGGTTCGAGGGTTTTCCCCACTTTCTCTTCTAATAGATTTAGTGTGTCTGGCCTTATGTTAAGGTCTTTGATCCACTTGGACTTAAGTTTTGTACAAGGTGGTAAGTATGGGTCTAATGTCATTCTTTTACAAGTGGACATCCAGTTGGACCAGCACCATTTGTTGAAGATGCCGTCCTTCTTCCATTGGACAGTTTTGGCTTCCTTGTCAAAAATTAAGTGACCATAGGTGTGTGGGTTCATTTCTGAGTCTTCAATTCGATTCCATTGATCCACTGGTCTGTTTCTATACCATGCTGTTTTTATTACTATTGCTCTGTAGTACAGCTTGAAATCTGGGATGGTGATACCTCCAGATGTTTTTTTTATTATACAGGATTGATTTATCTATTCTGGTTTTTTTTTTGTTGTTGTTCCATATGAAATTGGATTAACCCATTGGAAGTTGAGTTTCCCTAAGGATTATATGCCATGACTAAGAGATGTACAGCTCAGGAAGATGGTTTATCGTCTTAATGGAATGAAGCATGGTGGCTTAAAGAAATTGTAATTGTTCAGTAGATGCAAAGAAAGCATTCAATAAAATCCAACAGTTTTCCATAATTAATGAGAAAAGACAGTCTAGAAATGGGTGGGAACTTACCCAGCCTGGGCATAGGGTGTGTCCCCTAAGATCAAGGACAAGAAGACAAGAAAATTAATTTTTAAATTACTTCTGCTTAATATGTTACTAGGAATTCTTCCCAGTGTGTTTTGGCCAGCGAAGCAGTGAAGGTATCTACATTGGATGATGCAATTGTATATACATAAAATCCACACACACAAATCTGTTGGAACTAATAGACAAATTCAGCAGGGTTATAGGATATCAAGATTAGAACATAACATCATGTGTTTCTACGTACAGTGAATGATGCTAAAATAAAAAAAGAGCATGTCAACTAATATCAAAAGATTAAAATGCATAGAAATACATGTAGCAAAAACATGTGAACTAACAGTTTAAAAAAGAGTGTTAAATAGAAAGGGACTTCTCAGTACGTAAAAGATATCCTGTGCTCACGGGTTGAAGTGCTCAGTCTGTTAAAATGCTGGCATTCTGGAAACTGATCCACAGAGTCCACTCAGTAACTATCAAAACACGATCTACTTTCTTGAGGAAAAAACTCAACAAGCTAGTTCAGAAGTGTGTGTGAAAGTTCCGGGGCCAGAATAGCCAAAATAAGTGTGGACATAGATGAGTGAGGTTGAGAGACTCATAGTGCCTGGCCTCTGGAGTTACTACAAGTTAGTTGTCAGCGTTGTGCGTGCGTAGGGCGAGGTGCAGCTTGTTAAGTGTCACTCAGTACAGACAAGGGCCTGCTTTCAAACTCTAACACCAAACCAAACCAAACCAGCCAACCGAACAAAAGGCATGCAAGCATACCTCTGTCTGTCTGCCTGTCTGTCTCTCTGTCTACCTCAGTCAGACATATTTACATAGGAATATAAAAATGGTAACATAACAAAAGTGGGAATCTTAAATCTAAAAGTAGTAATGTAGTAAAAATAGATGAAGGAAAAGTCAAATTAGAAAGCATGGGTGTATTAATCTCACCATCTGTATCATGTGCCATAGAAAGGTGAAATATGTAGGTAAAAATTCTCCCCTTTTACCTTGCATGTATATAGTTTTTATACACATACACTAATATACCTATGGATACAATAAACTTAGTATTTAACTTTAAAGAGACTTTTAATGAATTATGTGAACAAAATTATTTTTCTGAGGCTGGAAATATAGTTTGGTGGTAGAGCACTTCCTGGCTTATGTAAAAACTGAGCTCGATCCTCACTAGCAGGAAGGAAATTTCTGATTCCATGACTACTTTGGTTACACTTTAATTACTTTTGTCAAAATTAACTAAATTACATATAATGGCTTAAATTCAAAGCTAGAATTTATAAGATGGGCTCTTTTTGGTAAAATGACTTTGTCTCTGCTTAATACATATGTACACAGAGGTGTCTAGGTTGTTATCCAGCAGATGTTAAGTGGGTTACTTTGTGGTAGAATTGTGAGGTAGTTTTCAATTCCCTTTAGACTCTACTTAATTATTTTTACTTTTGAACAATATATAATTTCAAAAGAAAAGGCCATTGTCAAAAAAACATGAAGAGTGATTTGGGAAGTTTCAGGGTTGGATCTCCAAGTTGTGCAGTTGCTACATGAGTCTGGAAACCAGAAAAATACATGGATTATAAATTAAATTGGGGAGTTGGTCACATGCCAGTGAGTTGTGAAGCTCATAGAAATAGATGTTATCATCTCAAGATAGACATAAGAGACTTTGGAAAAGAACCTAGGATATGACTCTGAGGCTCCATCACTTGACACACTCAAGGAGGAGGAGGGGGAGGAGGAGCCTGCAGTGGAGTGGAGATGCCTGCCCTTGGGGGAAGGAACACTACTGAGGTGGGAGGAGCTAGGGACTTTTGATAAGGTGCTGGGGTTAGTGTAGATGAGTTCTCCAAGGTGGGCTCGCTATGTGGTGGGAAGCGTGTAGGTTAGAGAGCTAGCAATTGCTTCACTCATCCTTAGAGAGTAATGTCAAAACCTTTAGGATATTTGGGTTTAGGTATTTTAAGGAGCTGCTGACTCCTAGAAGAGCGTGAGCAGCATGTTTACATGTGTGGTTTGTACATGTGCCACTGGTCTGATTCTCTCTGAGAAATGCTTTCTTTGACTAGTTTTTTTTTTTTTTTTTTTTTTTCGAGACAGGGTTTCTCTGTTTAACAGCTCTGGCTGTCCTGGACTCGCTTTGTAGACCAGGCTGGCCTCGAACTCGCAAAGATCCGCCTGCCTCTGCCTCCCAAGTGCTGGGATTAAAGGCGTGCGCCACCACCGCCCGGCTTCTTTGACTAGTTTTAAGAGAGTTGCTGGTGTGTGTTTACAGTTCACTCTAAACTCAGCTTGCAAGTCTTTCACCTGAGAATTGACAGTGTTTTCTGTTCTGTTTTTTTCAGAACTAAAGTTTTAACTCTTTTTTACCCTGGTTATCCATGGCACAAAGCCATGCTTAGGGAGAGAAGAAGAGAGGGTTATTTCTTCTAATCTTTGAGTGTAGATGAGTACCACTCAGCCTCCTGGCCTGAGCCCTATAGCCTGATGAGTTTGTCTTCTGGTGAATTCCAGCATTAATGCCAGTCCTGTCACTTGTCGGCTCTTGGTGGAGGAGTAAGCCTGCCTGCCTGAGCAGAGCTGCTGGTACATAGTGACTTCTCTTCACTGAGACCCCATTTTGCTTCACTCAGCCTCCCTGTCAGCATCTTGGCATTTAGCAAAGACTCCATGTTTAATGATTCTGCTGGCACCATACTCTGAGCTCTCAGAGCCAATGCTGCAGGGCTGCCTGGATGCCCTGTGATAGAAGTCTTCCCCTGCTGCTGCTGCTGCTTGCTCGGAGCGTGCAACTGTCTTTGCCCAAGGAAGTTGGTTGTTGAAGTCTTACAGTGTGTTTGGAGCTAGGGTTTGAAGGAAGTAGGCATTGATCTGTATTTGATTAGTTTTCCAATTCTCTCCCCTTCTAGGTAATACTAACTAACATTCAGAACAGAAGCCCTAAGCCTGGCCCTGCTCCCCACGATCAAGAACTAGGTTTTTTCCTAGAAACAGGACTTCAGAGAGCCCATGTCCTCTATTTCAAAAATGGGTAAGCGTTCTTTGTTGTTGTTGCTTTAAATCCACTTCCTAAGAAGGAAAATAGTCTTTTAATGCTGCCTCTGGCTCAGTTGTTAGAACAAGGCGATTTTAAATATGAGGTACAGAACTGGGGAGATGGCTCAGTAGGTAAAGTGCTTGTCCCATAAGCAGGAGGATACAAACCTACATACAAACCAGGCATGGCAGACTTGTCTACAATCCCAGTGCTGGGAGCTAGCCGACCAGCTAGTCTAACCTCACCATCGAGCTCCAAGAAGCAAGGTAAAGTGTGATAGGGAGACATCTTACACACACACACACACACACACACACACACACACTATTTGGTACAGTTGGAATGTTTTGTGAAAAGAATGAGCATTGATTCTTTTTGTGTCCTCTCTACCTGATTCTCTTGACTGCCAGTGAGGTTTGAAGGTGGGAGAGGAGAAAGGAGGACAGTTGGGTGAGTATAAACTCCAAGTAGGGAGCTCCAAGACAGGGCTAGAAGCACTGATGGAGCCATGTCTGAGATGTCCACGTGAATGACACTGCCTTCTTCACTTTCTGAAGGGAACCCTAGTGTACAGAATCCCTTTCAATAGCTGAACTGTTGGAAAATGATTTTTCTAAGCCCAAGAGTTTTATGCACATGGGTGTGACTATCAGGAACTTTTCTCCTCAGACAGCCTTTGAGAGGTTTAGGAGAAGGGTTGTAGAACATGGACAGAAGGGATGGCTCTCAAAGGCATTGACATCTGTTTTCCTATTGTGTTGTTCTTGTGAGAAACGTGCTCATTCTGTTCCACATCTCTTCAGTTGTCCTTGTTTTGACATTGTGCTGCAGGATAGACGGGCATGAGGACCCACAGTAGGTATCTGGTGTCTCTGTAGCTCCTTGTAGGCTTTGCATGGGAGGCCCCTAGAGGCCTGACCCCTTCCTCTAGGAGCAGTAGCCCAGTAGTGCTTTGAAGACAGAAAGGCCACAAGCCCCCGCCACTGACACAGTGAACACTGGAGATGCTTTCTCTTTATTCTCAGGAGCTTTAAACCTTGAGGTGTAGCTCAGAAGGGGTCTTCCCAGTAGTTAATTGCTGTGTGCACCCATTTTGTATTGGTTGAAAATTTCTTAGATTCCAAATCTTACTAAACTCTTTGAGAAGAACTTTGCTCCAAAGTTCACTGATTCAGCTCTGCATGGCCCATCAAAGACCACAACAAACATCCCAACGTTTGGGTAGCTTGGTGGCTTTGACGCAGAGAGGCTCTCAAATCTGATCTCATCCGTCACTGACTGAGATCATCTGAGCAAGGACATATGTCCCTAGTCTGACTTCTTTCTCTACTTCTGTAAATGGAGGGAGAACAGGGGACAGTCATCTAGTCATCTGTTCCTTTTCCTTTTCATAATAAATGGTAGCCCTCACAGAGAAACCCAAATCCTTGCCTCTTCTAGCTCTAACCTGTGTCTGGTGTGGGGGGGGGGGGCGGGGGGTGCTGATATCAAACTCCAGAGGGAGAAATCGGTTCTACTGGGGATCCCAGTAGCCAAGTCAGTACCTTCTACTAAGAGTGACCGTGTGGGCTGAACAGCTCATTTTGATTGTTGGAGCCTGTGTGGGGAGCTGGGTTGGAAGCAGAGCTGTTGGGCTCTGACCTCATCCTCAGGACTGCTGGCCACCCATTAGGTTCAACTAGAACGTAATTAAGAGACATTTGCATGGGTTACATATTGTGGATTGCTTTCTGACTCATTTCTGATGCGTTTTCCTGTACCAAAGTTTGAAGAAGTGCCCTTTGACACAGCCATCTGGGCCTTCTTTCTTTTGAACCCTTTCTTTTCCTTCTGCTCAAGTGCCTCTCTGCCCTCTATAGACCTGGTACTCCAGGGATCCTCCCATCTGAAGGGCTCCAAGTCTGGACTTGGCTACACTTGTAGGAGCGACTAAGTATGTGAACATGGGAGTCCATGTTAAAGCCTCAAAATATTTTTGGACATTTGCCCTAGGATGCCTGGCACATATTGGTGGGTTTCTCAGGGCCTCGAGCCACTGAGAGGAGATCAGCTATCACTGGACATTGAACACTAGGGAGCAGCTGCTGTCCTATGCTGAAGGACTTCTCGAAGTTGTATCTTTTGGTGTACTCCTTTTTGTCATCTATTTCTTTTCTTCTGTGTGGATGAACAGAGTGATTTTCAGTGGTAAGAAAATGCAATACAGATGGGTTTGGTAATAAGAGGTAGAAATGGTTAAGACATACTCACTGAGTTATGGGAATGGATCTTACCTTTATAATCTCCCAGTCTTTCCAGGGGTGACTACCAAATTAGTGTTCTTGAGTATCTGCCTGAGAATCTGAGATCAGGATCAGCTCCTGGCCCTGTTGGCATCTGATGCTGCCCACCTGCCTTCACTTTGTACTCCTTGGTCCTCACACCACTGTCCCCCTCACCTCCACTGCCACCCTGTGAGCCTCTTTCCTCCCTCCCACTCCTTTTGCTAGTGCTTTCTTCCCCTTCCTTCCCCCTGGTCACTTTCCGGGCCGCTATCACTCTTAGCCTTCATCCTCCAGGAGTCCTTGGATATGACTGGACTTATCTATCTTTCATATGTATTTCTCTGGTCTCCCTGAGTGGCAGCTACAAGCCTATAAGAATGAAAACATTTTATCAGCTGTGTGGTGGCACATACCTGTAATCCAGCTACACAGGAGACTAAAGTAGGAGGGGTTCAAGTTCAAGGTCATTTCCAGTAACTTAGGGCTATCTTGTTTGAAAACAAAAGGGATTGAGCTGTGACTCAACAGTGGTAAGTGCAGGAAACCTTCAACCCCACCAAAACATTATCAGTCTGCCTGCCTGCCTGTCTATTTCAGCTGACTTGGCAGCTAAAAGTGTGATGAGATTTACACTAAGTCAGTTGAAGTGGTAGCTCAGAGAGAAGCAGGCAACATTTGGTTGTTGGGCTCATAGGTCAGGGCTTGGAACTGGACATTCATTTGCAGTGGCTGCTCTGGGTAGGCTGCTCCTCACTGACATCACTATTGGTGTTTCTGGGGAAGCAGCTAGGGCTTGACTGTCTTCCTGTGGGAGAGCAGAGTCCTTACAGCCAGTGGCAGAGAATGGTCTCATCCTGTTGGCCTTCCTGGGAGGAGAGAAATGTTACTTCCCAGAAGTAACATTAATTAAATGCTACTCTGTGTAGTACTTGAGTCACTACACAGAGCCAGCGTCACCAGAGAAACTTGGCTTGTCAGGGGTTGGAGGTGAGGTGGTGGGGTGGTTGGGTGGACAGTCATTCACTACATTGTGTTTCAGGCTGTTCAACCATCGACATTTCATGTAACTTTGCTTTTGTTAGCCATGTCAGATGTGCTGGATGCTCCCCTGCTTCTGAGTTGGTTTTAAGCAGGGAGGGTAAGCGTTGGTTGACATGAAAAGGCAGATGTCCCTTAGCACTTGGGAGACAAGCCTGTGAGATTGTGTCATTGGTTAAAGTGAATCGCACTCTGCATGGTGCCCTGACTCAAAAAAGTGCCATAGATGAAGCAGATTTGGGGCCCCCTTAGGGGCTTACAAGTTAAGCAAGAGCTTGTGGAGTTCTGTTTTTATAGAAAATAGAGCACTAGTCTCTATTAAGCCTGGACTTCAAATGGTTTAAGGTTCTCAGATAGTCTTGTTGACCTTTGCAAAGTGTTTAGCTTATCTCAGTGTCACCTAGACATGGAAGGCAGAAAAGGGGGCATCAAAGCTAGATAGGGTGGGGACAAGGAGAGGATCAGATTAGGAAAAGGGGAAATTGGAAACCGCTGTTGAACCTGTTCTATTTGCTATCCACCCTGAGGGGCAGCATCAGCAAGGGCAAGGACAATGGACGCGCAGACAGGGCCTGAATTTGAGTCATAAAGCTTAACTTTTGACTTGTTGATAATATGTAAAGCCCAGAGACAGTAAATCAATGAGACTAACCACTAAACCTATTGATAACTATTACAACTATTTTCCTAACCTTTTAGAAGGATACAGTCTCTGGGGCAGGTCCTCAGTCGTCAGGAGCACAGTCTCTGGGGTAGACCCTTTAATGCACTTAGCAGTCTTTCTTCTGGAATATCTCAGACGTAGTTCCGTCAGGGTAAATTGGCTATGGTGACTTCACCTTAAATAAGGCTTGAGGCTTTCTTCTCTCTGGGAGACCTCAGCCGTCTGTAGGCCAACTTATTCCTTTGTATCAGCAACTCTGCCGCTCTGCCTTAGTCTTTAATGCTGGCCACAATTTACGTTCGGGCTGCTGTTCTGACAGATCAAACCCCTCTAGACAAAGGCTGAGCCACAGTGTTTAGTCCTTGGCCTTTTACTGTCTTGCTCACCAGCTTCTTTCTGCCTCGGGGAGATCAGGCCATCAATCCACCAGCACTTTCTCCATCAGAGGATACAAACTACTCGTTGTTCTTTCTAGGGTGAGGACTCTAGCATCGGAGCTCTCTAGCATGCGGCTCTCTAGCACACAGCTTTCCAGGGCTCATCCACTTGTCCTTAAATAGGATGCTCCTTGTTCCATCTGCTTCAGCTTAATTTGGGCTCTGCCCACTTAGCAGCTGAAACAATGCCAGGTCATAAAGTCTTTCCTTGTTTCACCTTGCTTCAACCTTGTTTTTAGTCCATAGGCTCCCTTCATTTCACGTGACTTCATCCTTGTTTTTAGTCCACAAACTGATTAGCTAATTGCCCACAGCCAAGTCTATCTTCATGCCCCGGATTAAGAGACCTATCAGGGCCGGGCGTGGTGGCACACACCTTTAATCTCAGCACTTGGGAGGCAGAGGCAGGTATATCACTGTGAGTTCGAGGCCAGCCTGGACTACAGAGTGAGTCCAGGACAGCCAGAGCTGTTACACAGAGAAACCCTGTCTCGAAAAAAAGAGAGAGAGAGAGAGAGAGAGAGAGAGAGAGAGAGAGAGAGAGACTGTATAAGAAACCTAGATATTTACTAAATCTAATTTATATTAATCTAACTCCCTACAGATCCCTTCCTGCATCTGCCAGCTGAGGCCATTCTGGGGATGCCGTATGTCACTCAGGCACTCTCATATCTGGAAGACTTGACTGATCTTGTTCACATGTCATCCATTCCACTTGGGCTGTTTCAGAATGATGGAACTAGTGATGGATGTGGCTTAGGAAGTCCTAGCACGGTTACAGCACGTAGGGCATCTCCATCCCACCGTTCTTTATGACTGAGTTGAGAAGACCCACTGAGTTCAGACATCTGCCGAGACCACACTGGATGGCTCTCTGGTACCAAGCCCTGTTCCTGTGTGCATGCATGTCAGTGTCATCTGCTGCTTTGTGGAGCCTGGACATTTTCAGAGTTATATAGCTGACTGGTGGCAAAGCTGAGGTCTGCCCTCCTGCTTAGACACCAGGCATAACTCTATCCCCATTCAGACTGTGATATCCATGCCACCTAGGTACTCTCTTCACTGAGAGTGTGGACTTTTTACACTGAAACTTAGAGACTTTCACAGTACCATAGATGTAACTATATAATAAAAAGAACCAATCAAATCTCTGTTTTGTTGAAATGTGGCCTTGGGTTAGTTTCATCTCTTCATGCCATCAGAACTTTATTACAAAAACAAGAGTCTTTACCAGTTGTAATTATGAAATTCAAAACCCATTGTTGTCAGGGCTTCACAAATACTCACACTTAATTGCAAGTGTGGCAGAATCCTGTTCCTCTAGAAAGCCTTATTACAGCTGCCCACGTTGGAGGCAGCCATGCTAGTCTGTCCTAAGCTCCAGAAGGATGGGGTAGGTCACCATAGGCTTCCAGGGACTGAGCTGACTGGCAGTTTAATTGTATCTCATAAAGGCCCTTCCCAGAGCGACTTTGCCCAGCTACACACTGCCTATTGCCTACCATTAGACAGCTAGAATTCCCTGAAAGGTGAACTACTATAGTATTTGTGTAGAGTGTTTTCAGTTTTAATGGGGCAGTGGACTCTCTCTCTCTCTCTCTCTCTCTCTCGTATGTGTGTATGTGTGCACACGCATATGTGGGGAGAGCTTGTCTGCTTGCTCATTCACTTCTGTGTTCATTGATCATATCTTTATATGTTAAGAACTAGGGTCCAGAAAGCAAATGGTCCCTGTGGGATTTCCATTCCATCAGGAAAATAAATAATGACAAATGGACTAAAATAAGCCTTTTTAAAAGGGGGGGGGAAACAATACTATTTTTTCTTTCTTTTCATCTTGCAGCTTTTCTTTTAAAAGAAAATCACATAATGTGGTGTCGCGTCCCCCCTTGTCCAGCAAGGATGACACAACTCACAAAAGCTCTTCTCCTGCAGTTTATTCAGGTCCCTTGAAAACAGTCTTCCGAATAATGGGGCAGACCCAACCCACAGGCTAAATACTAATTAAACAGCCAGTCAAGTAAAGCCAAGTGGTGCTATCTTAGAGGTCTACGTATGCGGAAGCAAGCCAGATCAGCGGTCTTTGCCAAATATGAACTTATTATCATAAAGAGCGCTCACCGTCGGGCTGGTGGAAGGCGGAGACCAGCGCCATCTTTAGGGCGTGGCACTTCGCAGCTCTCTACAATGTGGTGTCTAAAAATCAGAGTTAACTTGTTTTTTGGGATCATTTCCTAATACCTATTAATACAGCAGGAGAGCAATTCTCCCAGGAAGTGCTCACATGTCAGTGGGCGTTTCTGCAGACCAGCTCCTGAACTGTGCGCTGGAGGGAGTGATGTAAAGACATGACTCTTCACAGGAAGGACAAGGTGGCAGTGGAGGAGTGCTGGTCACTGTTCCCAAATTTCAGATGTGTTGTGACAGTCACCTTTTTGGCTTGCGCTAACCAGCTCCCGCTGGGCTCTGGGGTAAGGTGGTAAGCAGCTCAACGTACCCCTTGCTTTGAGAGAGGAATCCCATCCCCTTGTCTTAAAATAGGTACATTGCTAAGCCATTTTCATGAGAGTGCCCTGGATTTATGGTTGGGGCCGTTTTCTTTCCTTTTCTGAGCAAGTGAGAGAGCCTGAAATGTACCAGTGACTCGTTGCTAATGAAGTAGGGTGAAGGTGTGCGTGACAAGGTCCTCAGAACATCCAGTCAAGCTAGCCTGTTTTGTCTGCTTGATTCCTCCCTTCAGCATTTATTTAGTGAGCAACAAATTCACCATGAACCAGTGCCACTCAGTGGATCTTCTTTGACTCTGTTAAGCAGTGACCTACCAGAACGCTGCAGGCCACACTTGGTTCCTGTCCTACTTAGAGTCAGCTATCAACTTGACATCACCTATGGTCATCTGAGCAACTCTCAACTGAGAGATTTCCCAGGTTCCATATCTGTGAGGGATTGGCTTGATAGATGTGTGAGAGCCTAGTTCACGCTGGGCGGCACCATTCCTAGATAGGTGGGTCTGGGCTATATAAGGAAGCTAGTTGAGCATGAGCAAGCCTGGGAGTGAGCCAGCAAGTAGTGTTCTTTTGTGAATTCTTTCAAGTTTCCACTTAAGCTCCTGCCCTGACTTTCCTCAGTGATGGTTTGTTACCTAGAAGTGTAAGCCAAACAAACTGTTTCCAACCACAGTTGCTTTTGGTCGGAGTATTTTAAATCACCCCAACAAAAAGGAAGTTACAGCAGGGCCCTCTGTCTAGATGTATGCACAAGAGTCAAGAGAGTAGCACTGGGTGCATCACCCTGTGAGTGTTCTCTCAGCAGGCCTCAGCTGTCCAGGGCTGCTTTCTGTCCCTCTTCTGTCAGGGTCAGGGCTAGGAATGAGGCTGACACCGAGGAAGTGTGCTGTCTGCCTGGTCTGGGATTTTCAGGGCCTTCAGTAGCATCTGCCTAATGTAAGTAAGAGTGATGAGCACACTCAATTGAAGACCAAATGTATTATCTCCATTAGGTTTCTGTAACTTCTCCTGGTCCAGATATGAGTTATTAATCCGAGGTCATTGCTGTAGTATGCAGCATTGTCTGGTAACATAACAGTTTATCTTTATGAGTTTCCAGGGGAAGACAACTGAAAGCTAACCCAAGGTCAAGTTCTGAAGCAATAGCAGGCGTTTGCTAGCTCTCTGTCAATGTTGTTCTTTGCTGGTTTATGTCTACCTCCATTTGCTAAGAGATACTACTGGGCAGGAACTTTTCTCAGTTTTGTTTGGGGGCAGATCTGCACCTCAACATTGCCTGATGTTTAGACTGAGAACTATGGCGTGTAGCTTCCTATCTCATTGTTGTATATCTTCCTTAAAAGTAGTTCATTCCATGTGTATTTACTAAGAGCAGAGGTGCTGAGTCATGTGGTGAGGGGCAGACTATGAAAAGAAAAAGGTGGCTTAGAGCAGCTTCCTAGAACTTGGGTTTCTACTTCTGCCTGTTAGATGTGGACTGGAAGGTGTGATGAGGCCAAATAGATGGTCTTCCTGAACAGTTTCCCTTTGTTGAGGAGGACGGAGGGTGTTGAGTATCTGTATTAGTTACTTTTTGTTGCTGTTATAAAACAACACGATAAAAAGCAACTTAAGGAAGAATTTACTTTGACTATCTGTTCCAGAGAGGTAGAGTCCATAATGCTGAGGAAGCCATGGTGGCAAGAGCAGGAAGCTGAGATCACATCGAAACCACACACAGGAAGCAGAGAGTACAAGCAGGAAGTTGGACAAGGCTATAAACCTTCAAAGACTACCCCTAATGACATATTTCTTCAGGCATTGTTCTACCTCCTAAAGATCCCATAACTCCCCAGATAGTTCCATCAACTAGGCACTAAGTGTTCAAATACATGAGTCTCTGGGGAAGTCTCATATCAAAGAGTTTCCTGGACTCCAGCAAAATGGAGCATATTTTCTGGGATCTTTATCTCTCTGCCTTCTCTCTGAGCTTGAAGAATTCTATGATGATGCTGTTATTGTTATAATGCCTCAAGCAGGCCCTGGTGGCACTTATTCTTCCTGTACTGTGTGGACTTCCCACAGTGGGAAAGGATTTCCATGGCTTTAGTACTTTAGGGCATTTGCCCCTACATCTTTCCACACTCTAATTTTTTAAGCCTTTAACCATGTAGTTGAATCCTCATGGGGTGATGTTATATATAAAGGTGCATAAGGATTTGGCATGGCCTTTGTAGCCATGCCTCCAGAGCAGATGTTTGAAGTGACTGACATAAGTGTACTGAGAAAGAGGAATTCACAACCGGTCTGGGCAAGATGGAAGCCAGGTATTGCCCCCTCTGAGCGTACCATCCTATAGGGGCCGTCTTGGTAATTTAGTGATGTTGCGGAGTGAAGCTTGTCAGCCTGCTTTCTGCCTTCTCTAGCTCAGGTGTCAAGTACATTAATATTTTATAAGAAGAGACCAGAGGTCCCAGTCTTCTCTAGGGAGATTTCCTTTTGCTTTCTTTTGGGTTTTTTTTTCCTATTGCCATTTTTCTCTCTATTCTTGTTTTGCAGAAATATTTTGAGCCAACACTTAAAACTGTAGAAGGAAAAGCTGAGCTAAGACCTAGAAGATGACTGCAACATAATTTATAACTTTTCTTAGATATTATTAGAAATTTCTGTTATTTATTTTCCTGATGGAATGGAAATCCCACAGGGACCATTTTCTCATTTTTATTGTTATCTGCATTTTTATTGATATGACAATGGCTGCTATAGATCTGCCCACCAAGAAGGAAGCCTATATCTATGTGTTCTCCTAGCAAAACCCTGCATCTAATGAGATTTTAAATCTCCAGTCCTACTCCTAGCCCCAGGCAGCCACAGATGTACTGTCTCTAAAGCTTTTCTTTTAGGAGAAAAAAAAATTTTTTTATTACTTCAGGTCACATCTCCATCACAGTACCCTCTTTCAACCCCTCCCAGTTCCACTCTCCCACCCTCTACCCCCATCCCTTCCATCCCACTCCTCCAGAGTGGAGTGTCCCTACATAATAGTCCCCTACCCCAGTTAGTAGAAATTTTATATAAATGTAATCACATTATATGTAGTCTAGTGTGTCCTACTTCTTTCAATATGGTTTTGAAATTCACCTGTATTGTAGTATGTATTAGAAAGGCCATTCCTCTCTCTCTCTGTGTGTGTGTGTGTGTGTGTGTGTGTGTGTGTGTGTGTGTGTATGTATGTATGTATGTGTCATGCCTATATATTTGTGCATGCTTGTGTGTGTGTGTGTTCATGTGTCCAGCTTTTTAAAAATTCTCTTCAACTGTTGATCCTGTCAGATCTTTTAATTAGGGCCAGTGTAATAAGTTTGATCCTGTCAGATCTTTTAATTAGGGCCAGTGTAATAAGTTTGTCGTATCAGTCCTTGTAGTGCATGTTTACCTAAAGAGTAATGATATCAGCAGCGTTCACGTGCTTATTAACTATCTCTGTCTCCTCAGTGAATTATCTGTCCAGAGGTGTAGAATCTAGTTAGAGCTTTTGCTCTGTTTTCCATTAGGTTTTCTTACATTCTGGATATCAGATATACATTGAATGTTTTCTGTTTGTTTATTACTTATACCTTCATTTGAATGGTGCCAAGTAAAAAGGGAAAGTTTTCATTTTAATGAAATCTGATTTATAAATTTTTATTTTATAGATCTTCCTTTTAATATTATATCTAAGAAAATGTTGCCCAATCTGAACCATATATCTTATCCGGAAGTTCTGTATATTTAGCCTTTATTTTAGTTCTCTAATCTACTTTGAGGTGATAATTGCATATGGTGTGAGATGAAGCTCTAATGATGTTTTTGCATGTGGATGTCCAGTAGTCCAAGCACCAAGTGTTGAAGTGTACTCTTTCCTATTGAATTGCTTTGACACTTTAGTGGGAAATAACCCAACTGAACAAATGTTCATTATTCATTTCTTGGATTCCTCTCCCCTCGTTACTGTGTGTTTTATACTTAAACTAAACCATGTTGTCTTAAATATTGTACTTGTATTATAAGCTTTGAGATTAAGTAATATAGATTCTCTAAATTTATCTTTTCAAAATTATTTTGGCTGTTTCTAGTTTTTTTGGAGGACAGGGGCATTGTTGTTTTGTTGTTGTTCTTTTGTAGCCTTTACTGTCCTGGACCTGCTCTGTAGATCTTTCTGCCTCTCAAGTGCTAGAATTAAAGGCATGTGTCACCATGCCTGGCTTGTTTTCAGTTTTTGACATTTTCATATAAGTTTTAGAAGTAGCTAGTCATTTTTTTTATCTCAACAAAGCCTGTTAGCTGAGGACTACAGTGAATCTCTGGATCAATTTGTACTTTCCATGTTCACAACAAACCTAAAGTTTACAGTGGCAGATGTTCCAGTCCCATGACTCTCCAATTAGAATGGCTTTGATTTCTTTAAAAAATGTTTTGTAGAAAGTTGACTCTGCAGCATGTGTCTATATTTCAGTCCTGGGGAGGTGGCCAGCCAGTGTAGCCAGTCTAATCAGTGAGCTCAAGTTTGAGTGAGAGATTCTATCTCAAAAAATAAGGTAGAGGAACAGAGAGACGGCTCAGTGGTTAAGTGCTCTTGTTGCTCTTCCCAGCACCTGGGTTCAATTCCCAGCACTCACATGAGGCAGCTCACAATTGCCTGCAGCTCCAGCTGCAAGCAGTCTGATGTCGTCTTCTAGCCTCCACAGGCACCAGCACACATGTAGCAACTGACACATGCACATAAATTAAGAAGAATAAAAATAAATCTTTAAAAATGTTAGAGAGCCATTGAGGAAGACACACTCAACATTGGCCTCTGTCTTCTACGTGTATTTGCATATGTGTGTACACACACATACACAAAATAAACAGATTTTTAAAACATACTTTATAAGTGACTGGAAAGACAGCTTAGTCTATAACATACATACAAGGAGCTGGATGCCCAGAACCCATACATAGGCGTAACTTTCAAACTATATTTATTAATAATTCTAAACACCTACCAACCAACCAACCCTAACAGTTTAGAAAGGGTATCAAGACGTCGTAGGTCCTTAGGGTCAACTGACCAGCAGTCTGTCTGCAGGAACACTGCAATCAGCAGTGACTCAGTGGTCACCTGACTCTGGCATTACTGTGGCAGCCTCACTTCCGCTTGGAGTTGGCCTCCTCTGTCTGCAGGCCGAACCGCAGAAGCTGGCAGGTGCTGCTCTCCCGTCTCTTAGAGTCAAGACTTTTAAGGCTCCAACACAAGGCTTCACCTGGTCTAAGCCCAATCTGGGCTTTGCCCACCTAGACCACAATCTTCAGCTAGAGTATCAGCAGCTAGAGACTTTCGAAGTGAGATAGCATTGAGAAGCAATGCCAAACAAAAAGCCTTCTCTCCAGTTTCCCGGGCTTTCCTTTATAAAAGCTGTGTCTTAATTCTGCATCAGTCTGTTTTCTCATTGGACAGCCTTATGCCCTCCTCCAGAGCTCCACCTGGTCCACGGGGATCATGTGCGCTGCCAGGTGTTCCTGACAGAAGCCAGTCTTTAGGCTAGTTTCAAATGCCCCTTTGAAGAGTCTGTATTCAGAAGCCCCCACGTAACTTTTACATATTAATTCAACATAACTGTGTTTGAAAGAAATCCAAACCTTTACTACACCCATATTTAAAAAGCCAGGCATGGTGGCATGTGTTTGCTGTGTGCTGGTGAAATGGCGACAGGTGGCTCCCTGAAACATGCTGTATAGCCAGCCTAGCTGAATCTACAAGCACAGGTTAAAATGAGAGCCTTTGTCTCAAAAAATTAAGGCGTGACAGCTTCTGAGAAGCAATAGCTCCCTTCCTCTGGCTTCTGTGTATGTCCACACCAGCACATGTACCCGAACCCACCCCCACCAAATGATGTTAATAGTACCCAATGTACAGGTTTTACATTTTTAATAAATTTATTCCCAAGCAGTTTTTGTCCACTTTTAAAGCCACTGTGTGAATTGAATTGTTTCACTAATTTCATTTTTAAATTATCCTTTTTTATTTTATAAAATATTGGGTTTTTATATATCGATGTTGTAGCCTGCAAATATGATGGTCTCATTACTAGTTCTTTTTAAAATGTATTTATTTTGTGTGTTCATGTGTAGGCACATTGCCAGAGAACAACTTGTGGGAATCAGTTCTCTCATCCTATCCTGTGGGTCCTGGAGTTTGGTTGTCAGGCTTGCCAGCAAATGCCTTTATCCTCTGAGCCATTTCACCAGCTTCTGTTAATAGTTCTTTTTAAAAGACAACTTGGGTTTTTTACATATAGGATTATGCCATCTGTGAAGATAAACAATTTTTCTTGGTCTTTCCGAATGTGGATGCTTTTGTTTCTTGCCTTATTACACTGGTCAAGAGTCCACGGTCCAGGGCAGAGTCTTTGCTGTTCAGAGTGGTGGTGTTAGCTGTAGTTTGGCAGTTGACTCTTCCCATCTTGCTCTTGACTTATTAACACCAATAGAGTCTGTCTTATTAACACCAATAGAGCCACTCTGCTTCTCTTATGGTCACAGCTCACAGAGCTGTGTTGTATGTCCTTCCAGCCTGTTTGTGTCTTCGAATGGAATTGTCTCACTGTGTCTCTAATATGTAGCATATGTGGAGTTTCTTTTTTAGTCTCATAAACTTATTTGCTTTTTCAATGAAGTATTTAGTCATATTCATCTGGTATAACTGTTGAAATGTTGGTTTTACTCTCTTTTTCTTTGTCTATATATGTATCTTGTGTGTGACAGTTGTTCTTTGGGTTTTTTTGTTGTTGTTTGTTTGTTTGTCTCACTGTGTTGACCAAGATGACTTCAAGCTCATGATCTTGCCTCAGCCACCGGGGTGCTAGGACTACAGGAGTGTACCACATGCCTGGCTCCTCTGTTAGTTTTTTAGCTTTAAAAAAAATGAATCTTCAATTAATTATAATATGCATATTAATTATCACAGCATTTCTTTTTATATTAGTTACATATTTATGTGTGTGTGTGTGTGCGCGCACACGCGCGGGCGCGTGCATGTGTGTGGTCAGAAGACAGAGTTGGTTCTCTCCTATCTATTATGTGGGGTCCCAGATGACCAACTCAGGTTGTCAGGCTTGGTGGCAAGTACCCTTACCTGCTAAGCCATCTCACCAAGCATATTTCATATTAATAGTGACTTAATTTACTCCAACAGAGTTTCAGAAACTCCAACAAAGTTTCTCCTTTACAAAATTAGATTTTGAGGGCTGGAGAGATGGCTCAGAGGTTAAGAACATTGGCTACTACTCTTCCAGGGGATTCGGGCTCA
>CAJQZJ010001511.1:6063138-6080775 GCA_907164525.1 Lophiomys imhausi | reverse complement strand
TAGATAGATAGATAGATAGATAGATAGATAGATAGATAGATAGATAGACAGACAGACAGAAATCTTCCATTGTTTTCTTGAGGTGACCAGGGAGGAGTCTCCTCAAGTCTATGTGGTGGCTGGAATTGCCCTTGGACATTCCAGCCATGAGTTGGTGTTGTTAACATGAGGGGAAACATTTCCCACTTTATGTCACTCTAAATCAAAGTGTACCTTTGCTCAGCTGCAGGGATCTTCAGGTGACTTAAACCATTTCTAACTGAAGGAGTACATGAGAATTATCTGAGGAACTGTGGTTTTGGTTTTAGTCAAGTGCTTTGCCAATGATCTACATCCCTAACTTTATTGATGAATGCTGAACAAATACATGCCCTCACCTGCAAGCTCCCTAATTCCAAGGGAGCAAGTCTGCAGCAGGGCCAAGGAATCTATTTTATAACTATATGATTCTTTTTACTTTAGATTGATAATTGCAATTGTAGGATGTATTTGTGAGATGATAAAGTATATTTTGTGAACTTGATTTGATATGAAACCACAGCAGAAAGGGATTTAAAAGTATATTCATAGCATTCTGCTCCTATACTTTACCAAAGAGTTAAATTTCAAACACAAACTTGAACGTGAATGTTCATAATAACACCATTTAACAGCCAAAAACAGGAAACAAGCTGAATGAATGGACAAAATCAGGCATGTTCATCTTGTTCAGCAGTAAAAGGGTGGATACTAAGAAACAAGCAATAGCAGCGTGGATGAGTCTTGAAAATACTGCACTGTGCGAAGGAAGTTGATCACAGAAGACCCTTATTGTATCCATTTCTGTGAGACCTTCTAGACAAATCCATAAAGATAGAAAACATATTAGTTGTTCTCAGGGTTTGAGAGGGGAGAAAATGAGAAGCTACAGCTTAAAAAGGATAGGGTTTCATTTTGGGATGAAGAAGATGTCCTGGAACTAGATAGTGGTGAGGATTGCACAACCTGTGACTGCTAAATGCTGTTGGATTGTACCTTTGAAACAGTCTCATAGTGGATGGGGGTTGGGAGAGGTCAGAGAGACAGAGACAGAGAGACAGAGAGAGGTTCTTTATTTGTTCTTTTTTAACATTTATCTCACGGCCATAGTGAGTGGAGGGTGATTCTGACAGCTGAAGTTTTCAGCAGAAGCTATTAGTTCATATGACTGCAGTGAGATCAGCATGAAGCAGTAATGGAAAGCCTAGGGAAACAGCTCAGGTACTGTTTAGATCCTAGAAATTGTGTTCTTATGAGATCTTTGCAGATGGCTCAGTTGGGGATGATCTGGATGCATTTATTTTCAAAATTTTATGGATATTTAAAGGCAACGGGTTCTACATGTGGATAATCAAGAAAATTTCCCTTTACTCGGTGGTTCTCAGAAGCCACCAAGCTAATGATTTGGTTGCATGTAAGTTTCCTTGGGGGGTTTAGGATCCTTCATATGGATGAAGCCTAATGAAGTTCTCTTCTGAACACATTTAGTTTAAAAGCTCATTTTCAGGGAGCATCAGCACTCTGTATCATCCAAAGAACACAGAACTTGATGGAAGACCCCAGTGCTCTGAGTTTTATTTTGCAGCTCTCGGTGATTATGGATTGAATATGCTGGGGTGCAGAGATTCTGTTTGAAAGTGGGATGTGGGGAGACATGGCACATGTTTGTGCGTGTGCACAGGCACACCACACACACAGAGGAAGGGAGGGAATGTCAATACTACTTTATCAACAAGACCCTTCTTAGTATATACATACCTCTTGCACATCACTTGGGGTAATGTTTTAGGCAGTAGCATTGCAGAGATCTCAGGAAAACATTTTAACCTGCACTGTCTAGAAGGAGAAGGTCTGGGTGTTTCTGGATTTTCACAGGAAGGTGGGAGATAGCCCCCAGCTTTGTAGAAAGCTCTTTCTCATCAGAAGCTGCAGCCCCCACTTTGCCTTTCCTGCTACACAAAACTAGCTTTGGAGCTCTGAACCAGGAGGTCCTGGGCAGAAAGTAGGGCACCCCACTCCCCAAGTGCTGCATCTTATAGTGGGGGTGTGTCACTAAGGATTCTGTCCCTTGAATCTCTGCAGTGTACATATATGCATGCTGAGATTTTTGTTGTTGTTGTTCAGAGTGTCATTGAAGTTGAGTCCTGGCTTTTTTCTGGGTTTGAGCTGTAGCAAGTATCTGCTGCAGGGTGATGAAAACATCTGCAGTTCACCCAAGAGCTCTTAGAAGAGGCTTAGCTACATGTTTAGTTATTTGGGGCCTAAAACCTGTTTAATGTGTAATGTAGACAGGGCAGCATTGGAAGTACATGAACCTTTTTCCTAAACAACTGATCATGGGGCTGGAGAATGGTTCAGTAGTTAAGTGCTGCTCTTACAGAGGACTGGAATTCGATTCCCAGCTCTCACCTATCCACCCATGTCAGGTGTCTTACAATCCCACGTAATTCCAGCTCCAAAGCTCCTAACTTCACCTGAACTTATGTATACATATCTCCCAACACACTTATTCATAATTAAAATAAAAGTAAATCTTTTTTAAAGTGTTCAAATGTTTTAGCATATTATATTTTCTTTTGCCATAAATGGGTGTGATTTTCATATAGAAGTAAACATTTAATTATGAGTCTTTTAAATTATGAGTCTTGCAATAGAGTCTCACACATAATGACAACTGATAGATGATTATGATGGAGTGGATGATATAAGACAGATTAATAATTCTTTTATGTCTCCAGACAATAGCCAGGCAATTGGCAGAAATCTTGTTACGGGGCATGTGTGAGCAGAGCTACTGGAACCCTCTGGAGGATCCTCCCTGCCATTCACCTTTGGATGACCCTCTCCGGAAAGGAGCAAACACCAAAACCTACACACTCCCTCGCAAAGCTCGTGTCTACTCAGGAGAGAAGTATGGGACTTGATGTCCTTGTTGGGACCTTGGGATGGGAAGGGCATGTGAGAATGTTTAAGGGCAAGGAGAGAAGCGCAGGCCATTTTTGCCCATATGTAATCAGATGCATAGTAACTGAGCAAGCCGTTCAGCAGCGAGATCTCACCCCTTCCTAAATCCAGCAGATGTCTACATGAGTGAGCTGCCACTCTCCTCTCAGTGCTGTGCCCCCTTCCTCAGCTGTCTGTGTCGCTCTGTGGGACTTTCTCCACTTACCACAGGATCCCCAGCATCATGCAGCAGTCAGCAGCCTCTGTTTATAGCCAGAGCCAGTGGGCATTCATTTCTTCAGCAATTCTCCATCTTTTTAAAAACTCATGTTCATAACCAAACCATGTATAAGAACAATGGATAATTTGCCAGTGGTTGGGAGGAGATGTCTCTTTAGGACTTCCTTATTTTTATAAGATTCTAATTTGGGGCCTAGCTTCCTTAGAGGAAGATGGGTCAGAGGGCTACTGCTTTCTTAGCCTGAGCCTTCCCTAGTCAGGAGGATGGAGGATGGAGAGACAAGGGGAAGCTGGGGAAATTTCACTCTTTTCCACACTGCCCGCTGAGCTCTTAGGCTCCCTCTCTTCCTGTTGCTCATGGACAGGGCCTAGTGGCCTTTCCACATCTCTACAAAGAGACGGGACACTAGTGAATGATGTAGGGGACTCTTCAGTGTTATCACACAACAGGATGCTAAGAGACTGCAAGTGGCTGCTTTGGAAGCCCTGGAGAACATGCTGTGGGATAGGCTTCCTGGCTTCTGGCTCCTTGTATGACATCTGAAAACCATGTTGCATCTTCTGAGGGGCCAGTTTTCTTGGGCTGGCTGCTTCTTGTTCCTAAGCTGACCCCTGGCTTCTCTTTCCCTCATAGACATCTTGCTCAGTTTGCATTTCTTACATGGATTTGGATAAGGGACTGCATTCCTGACTTTTTCCTGGCACTTACCTAATTTAGTTTGGGTCTTCGTTTTTCCAGCCAAGCTGGACCAGTTTGCCTGACTCACAGGCTGTGCATCCACCTCAGCCCTTGTCCAGATTCATGAAGCACCTGTTCTGGCAGTCTCCTAACTCACTGAAGGGCTGACTCCCTCAGGAGGGGCTATCCAGAAGTAGATTTAAGATTCAATTTTTAAGTGATTTTTTTATGTCTTCAAAATAAAGTCTAGGTTTGTTTCCCACTTTCAAAGCTTCTGAATAGTTCTAGGTACCATGTATGCAAAGGATCTGGGTCACTATCCTTCTCATCCAGTTCTGTCCCAGTATGAACTTACCTCAGACACAGAAACTCTCATATGTCACTGGTCACTTTGGTGTTTCCTAAGCTGTTGGCCTTGTCACTCTTGTGACACTGCTCCAATGTCAGCTTCCTGTCAGTGTAAAGAGAATTCTGGGAGCTGGTTCCACACCATGCTACAAGCTTAATTTCATACAGCCTTATATGACTTGTTTGGTTTGTACCTGTCTTATTGGCTGTAACTCACATACTGTACAGCTCACTGACTTAGTGTACATTCATAGGCTCCCAGTACATAGATAGAAGTATGACATGAATGCACTGCCAAAGTCAAGTTGAAAGTATTTCACTAATTACTATTCCAAAAGTAATACCCAGTACTTGTTAGCTGTCACTCTTTCTCCTGGCCCCTTAAATTCCATGCATTTTTGGATGAGCTTGCTCATTTCTGCTAACTTTTAGAAGCACTGGAATTTTGATAGGAATTGCCTTGAACTTGTAACTTGTGAAACAGTTCAGATAATCTTGGTATCTGAACAGTGTTATGCCTTCTGGTCTGTGAGTTAGAGATGGTTATTAGTTTATATTTTTAAAATCACCTCAGCAGAGATTCATAGTTTCCAGGATGTAAGGTGTATGTTTCTTTCATTAAACATATTCCTAATTTTTTGGTTATGTACATGCACAAGTCTTTTTTTTTTCCTTTGCTTTGGAAGGGAATGTGTGCTATTTAGGATTATTTCAGACGAAGGAACCTTAATTGAGAAATTACTAGATCAGAGTAGTCTGTGGGCATATCTGTGGGACCCTGTCCTGATGGCCAGTTTATATAGGAGGGCCCAGTCCACTGTAGCAGTGCCATCTCTATGCAGACGGACATGGCTGCATAAGGAACTTAGCTAAGCATGAGCATGTGAGAGAGTGAGCCAGAGAACAAGCCAGCGAACAGAGTCCTCCATGGTTCCTCTCTCCAGATTCCTCCCTTCCTAGAGTTCATGCCTTGACTTCCCTCAGTGTTGGAGTGTGTCGGATACAATAAGCCTTTTCCTCCTTAAGGCACTTTTGATCATGGGTTCTGGTTTTTGGTTTTATTTTTAGTTTTTCAAGACAAGAGTTTTTTTAGCCCTGGCTGTCCTGGACTCACTTTGTAGACCAGGCTGACCTTGAACTCACAGAGATCCGTCTGCCTCTGCCTCCCAAGTGCTGGGATTAAAGGTGTGCGCCACCACACCTGTCTCTTGATTGTAGTTTTCATCACAACAACAGACACACAGACTAGAACAGGGAGCTGGGGCAGCACCCAAGCCTTGCCAGGGCACTAGGCAGTAGTGCACTGCCAAGTCACATTCCAATCCCCACTATTATAAATGGAATTATTTTTTTTTATTTCAGTTCAAAAAACATTTAACCTACTTTTAACTTTTTTATAAATTTTAAAAATAATATATTATTCCCTTTTTCATTTTTAAAAATTCTTTGCTTTATATAATTTCATACAATGTGGGATTTTGTTGTTGTTGTTGTCTTTTTTTTTTTTTTTTCCAAGACAGGGTTTCTCTGTGTAGCCCTGGCTGTCCTGGAACTCTTTTTGTAGACCAGGCCAGCCTCAGACTCACAGAGATCTGCCTTCCTCTGCCTCCTGGGTGCTAGGATTAAAGGTATGTACCACCACACCCTGCCAGCATACAATGTTTTTTGATCGTATTCACACACACCCCAAAATCTTCCCAGATATATCTGTCACCTACCCACCCAATTTTGTGTCATCTTTTTTTTTCTTAATCATTGTCTAGTTTGTGTTACCCATATGTTCTTTATGTCTCCTCCCACTGGACGATGGTTAACATAAAAGGGCCACACTCTTAAAGAAAACTATCTTTTTCTCAGCAGCTCTCAGTTACCAGTAGATCCTTAGACATGGGACTTAGGCATGGGACTTCATGCCCACCTCAATAATTATACATTAATCTTTTTTTAACATTTATTTCTGCAAGTTACATTTCAATCATAGTTCCCCCCATCCTCCCCCTCCCAGTCCCACCCTCTGAAACCGAACTTTTAAATTATTTATTTAACTCTTATTTATTACTAAATTCACTTATAACAAACACCATTAATTTCTTAACTATTAAACCTATAAATTCCTACAACCCCTTTAACCTATCCGCTAAACCTATTGATAATCATAACAACTACTTTCATACCCTTTTAGAATGATACAGTCTCTGGGGCAGGTCCTCAGTCGTCAGGAAACCAGTCTCGGGGGTAGACTCTTTAACGCACTTAGCAGTCCTTTTTCTGGAATAGCTCAGACGCAGGTTCGTCAGGGTAAACTGGCTATCGAAGTCTCACTTTAAATAAGGCTTGAGGCTTTCTTCTCTCTGGGAGACCTCAGCCGTCTGTAGGCCAACTTACTTCCTTCGTATCAGCAACTCTGCCGTTCTGCCTCAGTCTTTAAAGCTGGCCACAGTTCCGTTCAGGCCACTGTTCGGACAGGTCAAACCCCTCTAGGCAAAAGCTGAGCCACAGGGTTTAGTCCTTGGCCTTTTGCTGTCTTGCCGAGGCTTTCTCTGCTCACCAGCTTCCTTCTGCCTCACGGAGATCTGGCCATTGGTCTACCAGAACTTTCTCCAGCAGGACTCTCGGAGCTCTCTCATATCGGGGGCCCTTAGCACGCACGCGCTCCTCTGGCGTCATCCACTTGTCCTTAAATAGGATCACTCCTTGTTCCACCTGCTTCAGCTTAAGTTGGGCTCTGCCCACTTAGCAGTTGAAAGCAATGCCAGGTCATAAAGTCTTTCCTTCTTTCACCTGGCTTCAACCTTGTTTTTCAGTCCAAAGAGACTCCCCTCATTTCACCTGACTTCATCCATAAGCTGATAAGCTAATTGCTCACAGCAGTGTTGATCTTCATGCCCCGAATTAAAAGACTGTATCAGAAACCTATATATTCACTAAATCTAACTTATATTAATCTATCAGTCCCTTCATATCCCCTTTCTTGTAAAATAAAAAATAAATCTACAAGCATACAATGTAAATAAATTGTCTATGTACAATACATAAACAATAACTTTGAATTTTCTTCAATGTACATTATAGCAAGAGTTAAAATAACCTTAAACTTCTCACAATTATAGTTGTATTTACATCTTTTGACAATCAAAAGACATGCAAACAAAATGATTTTAAATTCTTATCAATAAGCTTAATTTCTGTTATATACAAAATATTTTAAACATGTATCAATAAACAGAATCTTAAATTTCTAACAATATAAACAAAATATTTTTTAAAGAGAGAGACAAGGAATACAGAAAGAAATCCCTAACTCCAACCCATATATATTTTTTTTTTTGTCACTGTAACCATATGAATCCATGATGTCCTGAGTGCTCCAGCTGAAGTAGAACAGCTTTCCAAGATGATCTCTCATTAGAATCTGAAAGGGAAGATTCTGAGGAAAAACCTGACCATGCCACTCCAACCTTACTGTTCCATTCATTATATCCATTCATCGCAAATGACAAATTCATCTTATGCCATTCATCACAAACATTACACACAGACAATCACATAACATAGGACAACAACCCTCCTTCCCTCTTCCCCCTCACCCTCCTATCTGTTTTTTTTTTAATTTAAGTTGTATCTTTTTCCCTCCAACAGCTCCCCCTTTTAATCCAATAAAAGACTCTTTTCTCATAACAATAAATACAGTACAAAACAATAAGAACAATTGGGCTACAATTATGAAAATTATAAGGTATACATCCCAATGTTCAGTTCAAATGTATTTGGCAACTGATATTAATAGTCTATTATCTATCTATCTCGAGTTTAAAGTTCTATACCTAACTCAGTTTCCATCCTAACTTGCATTACCAACTTAAAAACATCTTCTTAGACCTAGAACATCCTCTTAATTCCTAAACAACTTAAAATTTAACTGTGAGACTATAACTATCTAGTGTTCAACCACATCAGAGACCTGAGAAGGATAAATATATCTGAATAAACAGGAAGTACAGAACCAGCAGCTTCCAAAAACTAAGAAATGACAGGCAACTGGCTGCCTAGACAGTCCACAGTTTTTCTCAATACAATGGAGCATCTATCTTCAGTCTTTTGGCCCAGCATCTCTGACAGACATTAATTGTAAAGCAGGAATTATGAAGAACTTGCGTACCCTGTCTTGGCAGAGCTAGGCTTATACATTATTCTTTACATAAAGGTGGTAAAGTTGATGCCATCAATTAGTCATCAATATGGCCTCTGTTCATTCTTAATTTCATTTTATAGCTATTCACGGCAAGTATATGGAAGAAGCATTGATTTTGTATATTGATATTGTGTATTGCAACCTTGCTACACTTACTAATTCTGTTTTTTAGATTCCTTAAGCTATTCTGTCATCTGTAAGTAGATAATTTTACTTATTCATTTGAAAGCTGGGTGCTTCTGACTTCATTTTCTTCCTTAGATGTAGGGCTAGACACTCCATCGCAGTGTGAATAGAACTGATGAGAGAGAACACCTTTTCCTATTCCAAGCTTAAGACAAGAGAAGCATCCAGTCTTTCGGATCAGTTCCGGGGTTTGCTGTAGGCTGTTGTAGATGCCTGTTGATGTAGATTTACATGGGATTGAAAACAGTCCCTCTTGCTCTAGGCTGTTGTCTTGATCATGGAGTGTTGAGCTTTGTCAGGAACCTTTCTGCACTTTTTCAGCTAACCAGCTAACCGTGGGGTTTGTCCTTTATTGTAGTCCATTTCACTCAGATTTTCAGATGTTGAACCAGCCTTGCATTCCTGGGATAAATTCCACAGTATATAATCTTTTAAAATTTGTTTTTGGGTTCTGTATCTTTGTTGGAAATGTTTACACCTGCACTCCTAAAAGATATTGTTTTGTAGTTTTCTTATAAAACCTTTGTCTTTTGGGGTGTCTGGATAATTTCAGTCACATAAAAAGAGTTGAGGTCTATTTCTTTCCCTTTTATTTTAAAAAATGAACTTGAAGAATTGCTATTGTCTTGAAGTATGAGGTAGGATTTACCGCAGAGCCGCCTGTCCTTGGCTTTTCTTCAGGGGAATCAACTTGGGGACTTTGTTATGTTTCCTCCTATGTTTGCATCCTTCTGTGAGTTTGGGTATCTCCTTAGAGTTGTCTCATTCTCACCATATACCTTCTCAGTCAGCCATGTTTCTTTTTCCTGCAGAATTCATTATTCCATACCATCTTTTCTTTGTCTCTTTTCTGTCTTTGAGGGATGGTAGCAGGCTCCCTAAAAGCCTGTCATTTGTTTATCTCTTTGAAGAACCAACTTCTTGTTTTGTTTATTTAATCTGTTGTGAGTCTGTTCTATGTTCCATTAATTTCCACACTAATCAGTTTTTAGCATTCTGAATTTGTGTGTGCGCACCCTCTTTCCTAGTTGGTATTTTAGTAGAGAGAAAAAATGACGCTCCCTTACTACCAAAGTAGGGCTGACTTTCTAACACACCAGCAGTGAGGTCAGGCTTCAGCACCCTCTTAGCTGCCTCATTAGGAGGTAAGAAGGGGAATAGTCACATAATGTTCAAACTTCATTTTGGACAGGAGCCCCAAACTCCCCTTCTTTCTTTAGACTTACAGTTGAGGTTAGACCTTCTTAAACTTTTTCACTTATAAACCTGTTCTCACCCAAGAAATTTTTATGGAATCTTGGGCATGTGGATATGTAAAATGGTATACAAATAAAACATTTACTTACAACAAATCATCAACAAATTCATTTTAAAACAATTGTTTGGGATGCATATAATTTTACCCTTTATTATAGTTGAAAGCAAATTTGTATACTAATGATGGATGTACTTATGTTTTTACATAAAGAATAAAATATTTTTTTAATTAATTTATTTTTTCAAGTTGCATCTCCATCAAAATCCCCTCCCTCCTCCCCTCCTGGTCTCTCCCTTTCTCCCCCTCTTCCTTGTCTCCATCCTCTCCTCTGATGAGCGGAGCCCCCACATATCAAACCCCTCAGTTTACCAGTCACATGACAGCTAAGAGCTTCCTATTGTACTGGGATTTGATATGACAGTCCAGCTAGGGTAATGTGTTCCACTAACAAGCAATAGGGTCCATGACTTGCTGCTGGGTGAAGTTTTTTTGTAGGATAGTTATACTAGGTTCCTTTCTGTTTGGGTCTGTGGGTTGTAGGATGGTGCTATATGGTTAATATCCACTTATAAGAGGGTACATACCATGTGTATCTTTCAGTTCACTCGGGATGAGCTTTTCTAGATCCAGCCATTTGGTTGCAAATTGCATGATTTTCTTGTTTCTGATAGCTGTGAAGTATTCCATTGTGTAAATGTACTGCAGTTTTTAAAAATCTATTCTTTGGTTGAAGGACATCTGGGTTGTTTCTAGTTTCTGGCTATTACGAATAAAGCTGCTATGAACATAGTTGAGCTGATGTCCTTGTGGTTTGGTGGAGAATCTTCTGGATATGCCCAGAAGTGGTATGGGTGGATCTTAAGGTACAGCTATTCCCAATTTTCTAAGATATCGCCAGATTGATTTCCAAAGTGGTTGTACAAGTTTGCACTCCCACTAGCAATGAATGGAGGAGTGGTCCCTTTTCTCCACATCCTTGCCAGCATGTGCTATCACTTGAGTTTTTTATCTTAGCTATCATAAACAATAAAATCTTAGTTAAATATTTGATTCTATGGGACATAGAGCTTCTTCAGCATTTGTTTCAGAGTTAATCGAAATTTTGTATAAATACATAGTATAAAATGGTAGAAATATGTCTGGGCCATTTCAGAAATTACTGGAAATTCTGTCCTAATATCAAACCAAAATTCATTGAACAGTTATTTTGCTACTCAATTCAACAACTCAAACAGTAGTTTTAAAAACCAAACCCTTTAACATCACAACATATACTAATTTTGATACTTACATGCTGAGGAATGACAGTTGGAAAACATTAAAGTCTTTATTTCTAATTAAACCATTGTGTTTCTAGAAGAGCACAGAACTTCGTATGTGTGGTAGAAACACTGCAATTCATAATGCACGTTAGCAGTACAGTGTGTGTGTTGTACTCAGAACAAAGGCTGCGGTAAAGCTGTAGGTGCCTGAGGCCTGGGGTTGGCTTGTGTTTGATCTTGATTAACTTTGGTCACTGCACTCAGAAATGTTTTACTGTTGCCAGATTTTTCATGGCCCTCAAAATCAGCTTCATGACCCCATGAGGTTGCCCCCCACAGATTAAAAGGCTGTAGTTTGGGTGTCTCAGGTTCTTCTAGCTCCAGCAAACCCAAAAAACCATTCAGAGTGTTGGCCAAGATGGGCAGCCGTGAAAAGCAAGCTCTCTGAAACCTCTTCCCTCCAGTGTGCCCAGTGTGAAGTGGAGACCATGCTCCCTCTGCCTGCTCACTTGATGTTGGAAAAAGATAAATGGTGAAAATCCTGGCTAGAGAGGGGAAGGGTGGTCTGTTGTAGGCCTCTGTGCCCTTCTGGGTCTTTCTGTGAGGACGTCTGCTTTGACTTTCTTTTAGAGTGAACTTTGTATTCTACATATCTGATGGGATATTAAGTGGATGAAAAACAAGCAGTGACTTTTGGTTAGGTAATCACATGTGTATAACAGCATCTTGCTCAAGAAGCAGATGTCGTCAGAGCCCTGAAGCTTCCTTTGTACCTCTCCCAGGTACTGACTGCCCCTGTTCAAAGAAACCCTGTCCTGATGATTAGCCCAGTGATTCGTCTGGTGATTTGTTTGTTTTGCTTTACTTTTATTTGCTTATCATGTGTGCCAGTGTGTGGGTTCCTGCAGAGGTCAGAGCACATCTTGAAGGAGCCAGTTGTTGCTTCTACCATGTGGATTCAAGATCTAACTCAGGTCCTCTGGCTTGCTAACAAATGTCTTTACCTACTGAATCATCTCCCCAGTCCTTTGTCTAGTTTTGTCAAGCTCTGTAAATTCAGTATTTAGGAGGCTGAGGTGGGACAGTCACTTAAGCCCAAGAATTAGAGACCAGCCTGGGCAACAGCACAGTAAGACTTCTTTTCAAAATAGATAAGTCATTTCATTTTCTTCAATAATTATAAATTGTGTATTCATTTATGTATAACTTTTGTCTAATGTTATATGTGTACAATTCACACATATTTTTACATGTAGCAGTATTTTATTTTCAGGCTGTATGCTATTCTGTTTTATAAATGTCAGTATGCCAGTCTGTTCCCTTATGGCCATTTTAGTTTATTTCCCTGTTCTGTTTGGGACTAATAGAAGCTGTGGTGTATGAAGGCTCTTGTATATGTCTCTCAGTATATATTCATGTGTGTTACAGCTAGGTATATTTTTTCCTTTCATCCTTGTAAAAACAGGTTCAGTGGCTTGGATAATTACAGGCATATTAGACTAGAAAATTAGCACAAACAAAGCAGGAGATTAAAAGACACCATTGTGCCTGCAAGTGGCTAGTAAGAAGGTATTAAATGATCACCCTTGAATGCAGGCCTTGGGGGTGACCTCCCTGGTAGATAGGGTCTGGGTCTCCTAGTGGGCTATTCAGAGGTTTCAGAAAAGCAAGGAACATTACAGGGTCAGGGTGACCTTTGTGACTGAACTCTTTGGTCTCCTCACATTCCCTTTTGAGTCATTGTGAAAAGAAGCCTCCCCCTCCCCAGGGATGCAGGAATCCTGTCCCCTTCCTAGGGATGTAAGAAAACAAGCCACATGGGGCTTATCTGATCCCTGCATTGAGGGACGCTTAACAGACCTGGACTGACCTGATGAAATATTTCTTTCTTTGTCATAAGAAAGTTGCTGACCCCTAGGAGCTGAAAAAAAAAAAAAAAGAGTTGCGGAGTGGCTGACCCCTGGTCAGGCTGCTGTCAACTCCTACTTGAAGTCCCCTTCCTCCTCTGGGACCTTTCAGCTGGATTGTGGAGCTGAACCAGCTTCCTGTGGGCAGAGAGCTCAGTGCCCCCTCCAGCCACACAGTCACAACGACTCCTCAGGGCCACTGCTGCTATACAGTTACTTCCTTATTGCAGGGACCCAGGTGACAGGAAAGCAAAGATGCGGCTGGATGCTGTTGACATGGGGTTTTTTGTTTTGTTTGTTTTCTTTTGCTTGTTCCAGCACATGTGTACAGAAGGGGAGCATTCTTTGTAAAAACTTACCTGGCAGCCCTAGAAAAAACATGGCAACTGCCAGTGCCTTGAGGAGCCTCCTTCCCTGTGTCCTGCAAAACTACAAGAAACACTGATGAGTTTATCCAATCTAAAGAAATGGGCAATTTGGCCAGGTCGGCCCTGGAGCTGGTGACATGGCTAGACCGAGCCTGCAAGCCTCCCACCTTCAGCCTCTGCTGGGTCTTGGGAGCTGGTCTCTTGATCTAATGCTCCCCTTTCTCCCTTACCCTGCCCTTTTTGCAGCTCCCTGTTTAACCAGCACACCATCTTCCTACTCTACAGAACTGAGGCCAGGGCACTCCCGGCTCTCCCCCTGAAGCACTTGGGCCTCAGAGAATAAAATGTCCCAAAAGGAAGGTCCTGACAGTTTTAACTACCCACCCTGAGCCCTTCCTTGCATGAGTAAGGAAGAGAAGTGACCAGAAATGGGTCTCAGGAAGGCTTATCTGCTTCGAGGAAACTTTGCAGCATGGTTTTCAGGCCTATCTCCTGCAGTTTCTTTACCACTCCTTCCACCTTTTTCCCCCAGCCCTGGAGTGTCCCAGGGCCCACCCACCTGCCATATAGGGAGGTCCCAGGAAGTGGAATTCGATGCAGTTAATGTGTTGCTTGTTAGCAACTCTGGTAAAAATAACACAACATAGCATTTAGGCAGAGTGGATGGCTCAAATGGAATTTGGAGATTATACATGTATTGAATTGGCTGGTGTTAAGTCATAATTAGCCTGGCTTGGGCTTGCTCTTTTCAATTAGTCTGAACAATCCAGGCCTATCTAGCCATTAGAAAAATGGTTCAGACTACTGCTTTATTTACAAGGTCCCAATTACATGTAAACACGACCAGGATACCAAAGAATAATCAGAAGCATTCGGTTTCCCAAAAAACCAGATTACCACAAACTGCCTCCCCAAAGAAGCTTTGACTCTGAGCCCATAATCCCAGTGTCCATTCCCAGGCCAGACTTGTTGAAGCCCTGCATGGCCCTGGACAGGAGGTAGAAAATCTCACAGGCAGATTTCTGCAGGAGAACTGGGCACTGTACTTTCTGTGATACTTCCAGCGTTCTCTGCTGCAGTAGAAATGTCACCGGTTCTTCAGAGCGAATAAGGATTTGTAATTACCTGGAAATTGTGGGATTTTGCCTTTTTTAAAAATTAATTTAAGGAGAAGAAATCTGAATTAAATGATTGTTATGTTGTTCCTAGGAAGATAAATAAATTTAGTCCTTATCTAGTCATCTTGAAAATAGGCAGTGGCTTGTGTTTTGTTTTTGTTTTTTTTAAGTTTTATTTATTATGTATACAGTGTTCTGTCTGCAGATATATCTGCAGGCCAGAAGAGGGCACCAGATTTCATTATGGATGGTTGTGAGCCACCATGTGGATGCTGGGAATTGAACTCATGACCTGGAAGAGCAGCCAGTGCTCTTAACCGCTGAGCCATCTCTCCAGCCCTTGTGTTTTGTTTTTAACCAAGGTTTATTTTTATTTATTATAAACTCCTTTTCAATTCTTGGGAGAAAAGTTGTTTGGCCCAGTTGGTGATAAATTGCAGAGTTCTACTGCAAAGGGTGTAGAGCTGTGGAAAGGGGGAGAAGGGATGCTGCTTGTTCTTAAAAGTGCTCACAGAGTCACAAAATAGTGAGGGTGAGGGCTGGGGTGTGTTTGGGTTTTTTTTTTAAATTTCCTAATCCTCAGCAATACTGGGCTTAAAAGCTTTTTTCTTTTAATTCAAGATTTTAGCGTTCAGCCAAATTCCATGAGATAGATTAACAGGACAGCTCGTGCATGCTGCCCCCAGAATGAAACACGTGTTTAAGATAGCTCACAAATTCCTTTGGTATTAAGAGGGCTGTTCGGCCCCTGCAGCTGCTCCCAATCTCTCATTTCATCAGAATGACCAAGTAGGATGCAGTAGTTAGCAGGAGGCAGGTAAGAGAAGTGCCATCCAGTGAGCCTTCCTTTGTGTAACAAAGGTGTTATTTACATTGTCATTTTGTACTGGTTTCACATTCAGCCTCTACAATAGGTACATATATTATTTGGGCTTTTAACTTGGGTTTTTATCATTTTATCTCACCTCCGTCTGCTTGCCATTAAAATGTGTAGCTGAAATTGTATTAATTCCACAGATTGCCATAGAAATGAGCAAACTAATTCAATGTCCAAATTACACAGCGTTTTTGATGGATTCTATATAAAAATCGAGACATTTTTAGCATTGTATTTTGCTTGTACTGGTGTATCTCTTGTTATATCAAAACTGCCGTATACCAAAGTTGGTTTTCTTTATGCAGCATTTTTTGTCCTCAAGAAAATACTGAAGAGGCGCTGCTGTTACTGCTCATTAGTGAATCTATGGTAAGTGGAATGTGATTTTCATTGTTCTTTCCCCAGTCCTGAGAACCCCTTTGTTGTTGTGGCCATTCCCACATTATGATGATTTCTGGTCTAGAGAAAAATTTTCCAGAAGGAGTGCCTAAGTGGAGAGAAAAACAGCACTGCTTTAAAAAGAAGAGTGTCTCTGAATCCCTGGACAGCTAGCATGTTCCTTGGTCACTCTGAGTCCTGCAACAGTAGAAAGGGCTTTTGGTTCATCATCCATCTGCCAAATATGATTCGATATTAGCATTTTTATATATAAGGAAACTGTGGGGAAATGGTCCCCAAAGGAAATTAGTGAGGGGAGAGCAGCCCCAGAATGAACCCCTGTGCATCTTCTCAGCATGCAGGGTATGGAGACAGCACTGAGATGGGTCACTTGTGGGCACATCCACCTCTACTTTCCTGGCAGGAGTTGGATGGAACTTCCTAGTGCTCTCTCCATCTCCTTCTTATCCTGACCCTATGGAATCTCAGGCTGTGGGGATGCTCTCCACTGCCTAGGTCTACTTTTGTCAGGGTGTTCTGGCCAGGCCATCAGGTTCCTTTGAAATCTGCTCTAATGTTTGGCCAGATACTGACTTTTGGTCTAAACTCCATGTTCATTGTCTCTTGAGCTTCTGCTCTATATAACACTGGGGATGCCAGCTCTGGGGATGCTGCTGTGAAGTAGTTAGAACCACCACTGGTCGATGGTGTGTGCCTACCACCTGTGCAGACACACGTTCCTAGAGGCCCCGGGGGCCTCCTGTCTACTAACCTCTTTTTACAGAGGAAGACGTGAGGCCAGAATAAGCAAAGGGCATGCCTAGTGTGTTGGTTTGCTGCCCCTGTGCGTAAGTTGTATGGCTCTTTCTCAGAGATTTCAGCCCACCAGGCAGAGCATAGAGAAAAAAGAATCATAAGGAAAACAAGAGAAGTCCCCACCCTCAGTTGGTGCTTAATTAGAGGTGAGAAATTGAAGGTGACTGTGGATGAAGGGCCAAGAGAGCAATGCTAAATGCTGGAAAGAGGTGGCCAGCACAGGCTAGCGCTTCAGCATGTGCAACTCTCTTGCCTCAAGTTAAAACTTGAAGTTCTCTTGTTCTGAAAACTGGCCCAAAGGTGTTTACAGGAGCAGACTGCTTGAGTTACCACTGCTTTCTACTGGACTGCTGCTGACGTCATTGGGCTCAGTTCTTCTCCAGGAAGCTGATTGCCCTGGTTCATCTTTCCTTGACCATCAGCTTGTAACTCAGGATGGTGTCATTTATATTCTCCACTCTTCCTTGGCAGTGTCAGGGAAGGCACATAGGTAATAATGCTGGCAGTGGGTCAGTGACCATTTTTTCAAGTGAGCAAGACTCACTTTGTCACTTGTTTGTGGAGGCAACTCATGTTGGACTTTTTAAAACATGGCAGTTAATTTCTTTAATGCAGATGTGATTGGTTGTGGTGCCCAAGCTCTTTGCGGGACTACTGGATAACTGTGAAATCAGGTGCTCCAATTTGGAGTTTGAAAAACATGGCCATGATGTGTCTACAGCACTTCTCAGTGTAGCATGGATGCTTTGGAGTGGTATCTTCAGCTCACCTCCTTCACTAAGTGACAGAAACAGTAATATGCACTGTTGAGACCCTTTGAGGCAGTTAGGTTTGCTTCCATAGTATTCAGTTTCTGGAATCATCTCTTCAAGGAACAATAAAATCTTGTGAAGTTCTGGAATCATCTCTTCAAGGGACAATAAAATCTTGTGAAGTTCTGGAATCATCTCTTCAAGGAACAATAAAATCTTGTGAAGTTCTGGAATCATCTCTTCAAGGAACAATAAGATCCTGTGAAGTTCTGGAATCATCTCTTCAAGGGACAAT
>CAJQZJ010001511.1:6014766-6063128 GCA_907164525.1 Lophiomys imhausi | reverse complement strand
GAAGTTCTGGAATCATCTCTTCAAGGGACAATAAGATCCTGTGAAGTCACGGCTTCCCAACTCTTAACACTAAGACTCCTTGTAAACCTCATCCATGTGAAGTTGCCCTTAGGGGGCTTTCTCTCCACAGTGTCCTTTAGCACTTTGATTTTTTTTCATTTTGGGGACAGATAATTTATGTGCCCAATCTCAGAACCAAAACAGGAGCTGCCTCTTCCCTTGGATGTCTAAGAAAGTGGTGTTCTTTAGAAGTTCTGACTTTAACTTAGAGCATCAGTTCTACCATCTCTCTGCCTCCAAGAATTTGTGTGAAAGTGCACCGCATCTCACTACACAGCAAATTCCTTTTCTCCTGGAGGCACAGGTTGTTAGAGATGTGTCTGTATAACCTCACCCGAGTCAGGGTTCTGGGTACTTGCTGTAAATCTGCCTAACGCTCTAGGTTATGGCTCCTGAAAGGTAGCAATGCTATCTGCAAAGAGGACACGCTAGGAATAGCTTGAAGATCTCTCCTACATAGTGTCAGTGTGTTTCATTTTGTTTCTTCCAGACACTGGTCTCAGTACACAACATTATAGCAAATAAATAAGCAGAGACTGTCTCAGCACCCCCTTCTTTCAGAGCATCTTCTGTTGGGGTCAAGAGGAGCTGTGTAAGCTGGGCATGGTGGCTCACACCTTTAATCCCAGCACTTGGGAGGCAGAGGCAGGTGGATGTCTGTGAGTTCGAGGCCAGCCTAGTCTACAAAGTGAGTCCAGAACAGCCAGTACTCTTACACAGAGAAACCCTGACTGGAAAAAACAAAAACCAAACCAAAACAAAAAAAACAGGAGCTATGCAAAGAAAACTTAGAATGAAATCTTCAAAAGCAAGCTTGTTTTCATAAGAGATGACTCACTTTGTAGGAAGGGGCCTGTTTTATACCGTCTCATTTGGCTTTGACATTTAAAAGCCAGGAGTTTTCAAGTGAGTAAGTTCTGACGGGTGACTGAAACTAAATGCCTTGGACACACACAGAAAGAAGGCATTTTGCCTCATTAGCAGGAGGGAAGGTATGTGCTTGGCCTTTCCTAATGCCAGGCAGGAAGTTAAACGTCAGCCTGGGGGATGAGTGACCCCAGAACCTCATGCGCCCTTCTCACACAGAATGCTGTGCACGCCTTGCTGCTCCTCAGACAGGCGGTGGTGACTTCATTAGCAGAGCTAGGGGTGGGAAAGCAGGCAGAAACCTAACTTAGGGATTTAGAACTCTATTTAGAGATTTTTTCCCCTATTAGGGGGAAAAAAAAGAAAATGAGATAGCTATCAAGAATGTAGTCTGTGTGGTGCATCTGGAGGAATCTATGGAGAAATTACATTTTAGAAACAATGAAAACATGTTGGTGTGAGGAGCATTTGCTTTTTGGATAGATGGCCTGGGAAAGCTTGGCTGTTTTGATGGATTTCTGTACTAAGCAGTAGACATGTGCAACCAGCCCGTGTTCTCTTGAGGCCTCTGTGTCAAAGCGAAAATTGCTCGCTTCTTGTCTTGTACATCTGTTTTGTGCTTCCCTGTAGAAGACTGAATTGGTCTTTGAGGTCTGTTCCCATGGGGGTGTCGTGCAGGGATCTGAGTGTCACTCAGTGATGAAGGGGAAGGTTTGATCACCTCTGTGGGGCTTGATGAAGCTAATGGAACTTGACACCATTTGGGGAAGGGAAGCACAGGGCTGGGAATCCTCTCCCCTTCCTCAGCATAGAGTCAAAGCCAGATCACAGAAAGACACAGTGCAGGGTGGGGTGGGGGAGTTCACTTGAAGACTCCTGCGGCTCTGCAGCCCTGCTGAGAGGCTCCAGTGTTGAGTCCAGCCTATATCTGGGGATTTTGGATCTATGAGTTATTACTGTTACCCACCCCCTGTGAGGCAGGAGAGCCTAGGCGTCCTCTATGGCAGCGGTGGAGTGTAAGCTGGCTTACCGGCTGCTTCTCTTCTGTGTCACCTTCAGGCCAACCGAGATGCTGTGCTGAGCAGGATTCCCGAGCACAAGAGCGACCGCCTCATCAGCCTGCAAAGTGCATCTGTGGTCTATGATTTGCTGACCATTGCTCTTGGAAGAAGAGGCCAGTATGAGATGCTGTCGGAGGTACAACTGCTACGTCTGCTGCTTTCCAGGTTGGGAGGGATGACAGGGTGACTAGGGGGAGGGCCAGAAAACCTGGTCCTTTGTCCCATTCTGCCAATGGCATATGTCATTGAACCAGTTATTGGTCATTGCTCCCTCATGTGACTGGCTAGTTAGGTGATGGGAATGATGGCGGGGTTCTTTCTGTGAGCAACTGTACCCTCCAGCTGCGTGTGGGAGGAGGACAGCACTTCCCAAAGGAGACTTTCCCAGTATAATTCCTGTCGTAAGCAAAGCCTCTCATCTCTGACACTGATTTCCTCAGAAAACAGTTTCATTTAAACTATGACTGTGTAACTCCTGATGACATGCAGTTTGGGTCACAAGTACTATAAGGTTGGTACTCATGGCTGGTAGAAACCACTTCATGCCAGAAAGGCACTGTCTTTGTTGAGTGCTGTGCCTGCCCAGAAGCAGACTGGTAGATTCCAGGTCTCAGGCAAGGGGCCATGATGTTCTCACCCCTCTACTAGGAAACATTTAGGACAGACGTGATGTTTTGGTTTCATGTGGTTAGTTCATCTGAGCTGGGTTATGAATTATTAAGCTCCTGTCCAGAACACCAAATTTCATGTTGTTGAGCCTAAATAAGTAAGGAGACCAACTTATCTTTCTTTTAGCAAAATAGAGAAAGAGGGACAGAAACAACCTATTTTGTTAAACTTTTCTGTGTTATTTATCTTTCTTGTTTCTAAATTTATACCCATTGCAACAGCCTCTGGGCACAAGGACAGGGAGTGAAATACAGTAACAGATTGGCTGAAATCAGATCAGAGCTCTACTCACCCTCCAGCCTGCGGTACCTCACCACATTAGGCAGGAGCCCGGGGGAACAGATGAGCCCGCATGGCTTAATTCTTTTTTTAGTCTTTGGTTTGATGACTATACAGGGCAGTGGTTATTCAGCCTTCTGAAAACCAAATCCCCCACAGTGCAGTAAAACAATGAGCTGTGTCCAGGTGCCCCCCACATACATAGCCTGTCCTGCTGGGACCCAGTTCAGGCCTAGGCTTGGGCCAGACTGTTTCACTCTGCCTTCCAGTCTCTTCTGTGGGCCCTTAGTTTCCTGGGCCTGTATATCCCTTGGAGACCTTTGGACTTGGCACTCTCTCTCTCTCTCTCTCTCTCTGTATTTTGCCTGTTGGATATATAAATCAATTAATAGAATTATAAAATGTATTTCTTTAATATATATATTTATTAGTACGTGTTCAGTACCAAGGGGTATGTATGTTGCAAATGCAGCTATGAGAAAGGTAGGCCCTCTGCAAACTAGCAGGCTCCAGTCTAGAGGGAAACAGCCAGCAACATGCACATGTGACTGACCTGGGAAGACCTAACATAGACCGCATCCTGTGACAAAGGCCTTACACACATGGCCGAAGCCTTTCCTACCTCTTGCAGGTAGCTGAGAGCTGGAGCTTCTGCACAAATGTGATAGTTGTATTGTCTCAAATCTAATGAACACAGTACAGTGCCATACCAGAAAGATGAAGGCTGCATCGTACTTCATGGAAGCCCGGTCCACCATCTTTGAGGATGGACCCAGGCTACCCTCTGCCAAACAAGAGCTCTCCCTCTGTCTCAGATAACATCCTAGAGTGAACTTCTTGCTCATTTCTTCATTGATTGGAGTTTTCTTGAATCTATTTGACTTGTTTTGCTGTTAAAGATTTTTTAGTTAAAACAAGAACAGAACACTTTGTGAGTTGAGGTGAAGTTTATATATCACTTAGTAGTATGAAGTATAAAGTTAAGTGTCATTTAGTATATCCTTAACACTGTATGGCTGTGTTAGTCAGCTGTGTAGGACCATAATGAGATTCCTGGCACAGGCTACCCATGAAGAAGAGGGTTTGATCCCCCAGTCTTGGAGGTTCAAAGTCCACATTAAATAGCCCTTATAGAGAATGCCACTGCTTGGCTTTGTCACCTTACGACAACTAGCAATGGTGAGAGCACATGTCAAATCAGGAGCGGGAAGAATGGGAGAGGCCAGATTGCTTCTCTCACTGTAAGCCTCCTTTTGATAACTCACAAGGTACATGAGAGCTGTATCATGGCCCCGGAAGCCTTGAGGCCCACACTTTGGCAGTTATACCACCTCCGCAGGGTGCCTTCCTGAACACTAAGCCTTTCACTGCAGTGAACCTTTATGGACACCAAGGTCGTAGTAGCAACTATCACCTTTAATTCCTAAACATTTTCATCCTAAAAGGAAAGCCAGGGCCGAAGAGATGGTTAAGCATACTTGCTGTCCTTGCAGAGGACCAGAGTTCCCTTCCCAGCACCTACACTGGGTGGCTTACAGCTGCCTTGAAGATTGACACATAATGACTTGTTCCAACACTTTACTCCATCTTATGGATGACTAATACCCCATGAAGTTTGGAGCTTTGGCGATATGTGCTCCGTTGGTCCTGCCTTCTGGCTAGTGTGAGTAGTGTTACTGTGAGGGAGCTGAATTTGTTCCTAATGTTCACAAATTCATTTCTGCTGTTCTGTTTAGAAACCCCAGAGGCCCCCCTTTCTAATTTTCTTTTCTTCCTACAATGAGCTTTACTTCACTTATTTCTTTTTCTGTGTAAGCAACAGCTCTGCATGCTCCTTGAAGAATCAAATGATATGTGTAAATAAAGAAAATAATAGTCACCCAGAGTCCAGAAATTCTGAGCTAGCTATCCTCTGACATCTCAGGGACCATCTTTAATCCATCTTTATGAAGAACAGCCTGTGACAGTAAGATGGTACGTGGGTGTGTGGTACATGCACTGGAATAATACCATAGTTTATGGTGAATAAGTTCCTATCCACTTGGCACACTGCCCTTCCTGTCTCCTTCACCCTGAAACCCAGGCCACCAACCCAGTGTGCCCTGCACACTCTCATCAGTCAGAGGACGTTGGTTTGAGCTCTGGACCTGCCACTTCACAGTGGTGTCATCCTAGGCAGTCATTAACTTGTGTCTCCATTCCTTTTCTGCTGTGTGTGTGTGTGTGTGTGTGTGTGTGTGTGTGATGTATGCATGTGAGTATGCAGGTGCCCTCTCATGCAGACACCAAAACAGGACATCGGGTGTCTTCCTCTGTTGCTGTGAGATAGAGGCTCTCAATGAACAGGAAAATCACTATTTCAGACAGACTGGCTAGACATAAGGTCTTGGGATTCTCCTTTCTCTGCTGCACAATATTGAGGTTACAGCCACACACAGCCATTCCTGGCTTTTTATGTGGGTTCTGGGCTTTTGAACCTAGGTCCTCCTTGCAAAGCAAGTGCTGCTACCCACTGAGCCATCTCCTGGGATAGTTGTTAATTCATATAAACTCATGGATGGAGCCCAGCATGCAGAGCTCATTAAATGGCAGCTGAACACTTAGATGTTGCTGGCTCTCCAACTGCACACAGGAACTGGCAGGCACAGGGCAGCAACAAAGTCTACAAGACACAAGGGAAACTTCTTGCCTGGCTATAAAGCTCACATAGAAACACACAAAAGACGATGAAATTAGAGAAGGCAGCAGAGCAAAGCTGCGGACTCCTAGCTAGGAATAAGAGTGTTCTGGTTAGAGTTGATAATGAGATCATCGAGGAGGCCTGAGGGGAATTAAATACAGTGGTCCTCTTTATTGGTGGTTTTGCCCTGTGGCTTCAGTTTTCTGTGGTCAACCTTGCTCTAAAAATATTAAATGGAAAATTTTTTTTAAATAAACAGTTCTGTTGCTTGCCATTCTGAGCAGTTTGATAACATCTGGCCCCATCCTGCTCTGAAAGGAGAAAACAAAGAGAATCAAGAGTACTCCTCCTTACACCCGCTTGTTAGTTATTTAGTAGCCATGTCATTTATCAGATTGACTGTCGAGTGAGGCAGAGTTGTGTTCATTACTAACTCCCACACTTCATGGCAATGCTGTAGGGCATATAGAAGGAGCTATGTAGGGTTTGGTGTTGGCCCCTCTTTAACAGGATCTAGTACATGCCCTGACTGATCTATGAGCTGGCCATGTGTGCCTCAGAAACAGTGTGGCATCTTCCTTTGTGTGGGTGAGGTCTTTTGTGCCCGGAGACCACTACTACACCAGGCCATCCAGAGAGAAGAGGTTCTGTCCTGAGCCTTCGCTCCCTCTCTTCTCCCCAACCAGCCTCATGTCCACAGAACAGTTTCTGTCCTTTTGGCTCTTCTCTTTGGCCAATCTCAGCCCATAGGCACCAGGAAGAGAAAAGGAAGTGGCTGTGCTGTGAGTGCCAGCATGACACCTGTCCTGTTCCTGGCACCGTCAGGAACTAGGTGTGTTGTGAAGGCACAGTAGAGACCCAGCCTTTGAAAATTTTAATAGCAGGGTGGGGAGCATTGTTCTCTCTGTGCCCCATTCTTCCACTATGCTTATTCAAGATGGAGGGCCTCTCTCTGAGCTCAGCATTGGCTTGCCTTGGCATGTGCCCACATCAACATTTCTTTTCTCCAAGGCCCTGTTTACCGTGCTAGTGGGCACGAAGAATGGAACAGCAGAAACAAACCTGAAGTTTATCATGGCCTTTCTCTGACAGGTTTAAATATGAACACAATGTTTACCATTGCTCCAGTGCTATGAGTTTTCATGGTTTTTTAGGGACTATTGTGAGCCCTGCTGAAAAGTTTGTGTAGGAAGGAACACTTCTTTTTTTCCCCTTCAATTTAAACAGCAGCCCTAGTTGGCATGACAACCCCTCTATTAAAAGTAAGGCCAGGAGCCTGCTTCCTCTGTTTTTTCAGAATGAACCCAAGCTGCTAAGGAGGTTTGTTTCTCGAGTCTGACTATTAACAATTCCATTTTGAAAGAATATTATGGGGTCTTTTTGGAGATGGTGTGTGCTCCCCCAACATAACATGGCAGCTTTAACAACAGAAGGGATATTTTAATCTTTCGGTTGAGCTCATATTCATTTGTCTGTGGTAAAGCTGTAGTGCTGTGGGTAGAAGTGTATGGCTGATGATTGTACCAAAAGGACATTTGTACCTCCCCAATCTAAACACTTCTGTTATCAGAGGTGCTGCGAAAATGCTGCCCATCCCCAACCCTGCTTAGTGGGCCTCCCTCCGCTAGGATGCCTCAGGGCTTCACTGCACACCCTGCCTTGCCCTAGGTACCCACGTGAGGCAGGGAAAACACTGCTGAGACCTGCATATGGCACAGCCCTGATTCTGGTGGGCCCAAGGAGACCTTGCTGAAAAGCCAGTGCTTCATAGCCACTGTCCACTCACCCTTTCTTGGGTTTTGGAGATAAACTCTCCTGGAAGAACAATAAGTGCATCTTCTTCAGACTATTACCAAGGTTGTAAGGGTCATTTAATGAGAACTAGGGACCTTTAGGGGAGATAGACCTAGTTTGGGGCAGAGCTACTAGATAGATCTCAACTCTGGTCCAGCATTCTGAACCAACCTGGCAGAACCATTAATGCCATTTTTGTATGACAGCCTGCCTCGAAGAATCCCAGCCCATGGTGCAGTTGCCGGGGTCTCTACATTATGGTCCACATTATGGAAGCCTTCTTTGTGAAGCACAGCTTTCTTCTCTTCAGTGAGAATACATGTACTCCTGGGAGGAGCAGTTGAATCCCTTAGTGTAGTCCAGCTCAGGGAAACACTTTTCCAGGTGTGCACTGCCTCCTGTTTTATTTTCATTTTTTCCTTTAAAAAATTAGCATAGCCTGCTGCCTTAATCTTTAAAAGGAACAATTCATAAATATTTAATGACATCCATACTGTTGTGCAACTGTCATCACTGTTCCAAACTTTTCTACCACCTAAATAGAACTGTACATAGTTAGCAGTAGTTCCCTATATCCCCTCCTCCTAACACACACACACACACACACACACACACACACACACACACACACACCACAGCACACCCTGGAAACCTCTAATCTTTCTGCCTATGAATTTGCCTATCCCAGGTACCTAGTATAAAACAAGTCTTGTGGCACGTGGCCTTTTTGTCAGAATAATGTTCCATTGTACATATCTGTCACATTTTGTTTATCCATTTATTTATGGATGGATGTGTGAGTTGTCTTAACCCTTTGGCTATGGTGAATATGCCATGAACACTACCACATTCTAACACTTGGCATAAAACGGATCATGTAATCCATACCCCTTTATGTTTGGCTTAGTCACTTAGTCTTTGTAAGTGAGCCTTGGAATAGTGTATCTGACAGTATGATAGCAGAACTCCAACACTCCTGCGTTCCTCTTTTCGGTTCTCTAAGAGTGGAGCTGCCAAGTCATATGGAAATTCTGCATTGAACTTTTTGAAGAACTACCAAGTGTTTTTCACAGTGGCCTTCCCATTTCACACTCTACTCCAATTCTTCTTTGCTCACCAGTGTGGGCTTGACTTGCATTTCCCTAATGCACAGAGCATCATTTCATGACTTTTGTCCATTTGTATGTCTTCCTTGGAAAGATGACTATTCAAGCCTTGTGCCCAGTTTTAAATTGTTAATTTTTAATTGTTATACTTTTTCCTTTATTTAAATGCATAATAAACATTTACCAGATCATATGTTTTGCAGCTGTTTCTCCTATTCTATATGTTTTCTATTCATTTTCTTAATTATGTCCTTTAATGTAAAAAAAGGCTTTGATTCTAACTAAGCCCAGTTCATTTTAGTTTGTTGCTTATGCTCTTGGTGTCCTTCTGAGGACCCACTGATCCAATGACAAATTCAAAGTCATAATTTACCCCACATCTTCTTCTAATTGGTCTTTGGATTTTGCTCCTGCACTTAGCACTGTCGAGCCACTCTGGTAGTGCAGTATGGATCTTAGTTGGTTTTTCTGCTGCTCTGTTAAAATACCCGTCCAAAGCAGCTCAAGAGAGATGGTTTAAGGTCAGAGTTTCAGTCCATCATGGCGAAGTCACAGGAGGAGGAGCCTGTGGCCATGAGGTAGTGCAGAGGCCAGTGAGATGGCACAGAAGCTAAATTGCTGACCATGTAAACATAAGCATCAGAGTTCATATCCCCAGAAATCCACCTAAATGCCAGGTAGGCATGGCAGCCCACCTATAATTTCAGCCTTGGAAGGTGAAGATGAGATCCCCAGAGTAAGCTGGCTAGCAAGACTAGCCATATTGGTGAGCTCTGGGATTGATGATTCCCAACCTCAAGCCTCCACATGTGTACACACCCACATACCTTCACCTACACATAAACTAACCATGCACACACACATACACAATGGAATAAGAGAGAAGCAAAAACAAATTAATGTAGCCCCATGTCTGGCATTTAGAGCTTATAATATAATCAACTGGCTCTCAAAGACTAGTGCAGCCCCTCTCTTCCAGCTCTGCCTGTAGCAGCACACACAGGTTCTTGCATAGGCTCACCCAAGCTCTGGTCTACACCTGCAGCTCTCCATGGCAGATGTGCTATGGCCCGACATCTCCAGCATTCTCAGGTCTCCAGTGCAGTTTGGGCTTTGCAACTTCACACCGTCACCTCTCTGGGTCCTTCCACAAGGATACAAACCATGCCACATAGCTCTTCCATGACCCCCTCAATCTTTCTTTTTCGTAACTTCAAAACTAGTATCATGTGTTCACCATTTCCCAGTCCTGCTGCCAGTTCAAGATGTTGCCTTTGATGGGTAAGATTTTGCCCTCAGGATAATTTTCCCAGTGTCTCAGTGCAGTGAAGGAGGTTTCTCTGGGATGGTGCTAATCTCTTTAGCAGTTACATCATCAGTCTGAATACCATACTGCCTTGAATGTTTCTCAGCCAAACAAATCATTCCATTGGCTTTGTGCTCAATACTTAGGTTCTCAGAATATGGTCAGACTGAAGTCAGATACTTAACCAGAGTATTATACAAATGGCTCCCAGTAGAGTTCCTGTTACCCTCTGAAGTCTCATGATCTGGGCCTCCACTGTCTGAATTTTTCTCAGCATTCTTGTCCTTCCAAGCTCTTACCAGAATGGCCCAACAAGCTTTGCTTCTAGCATGTAATAGCTTTTGTAGCCCATTGTATCAAAAGCCTCCACATTATAGCCACAAAACAATTCAAAGGTCTAAAGGCCACATGCATGGTCAAGTTTTTCTCAACAAGGTACTTTTCAATACCAGTTTCTGTTTTAGGTTTGTTTGTGTTTGTTTGTTTGTTTTCCTTTTCAAAATTGCTAGGATAAAATATCCTAGCAAAAGTCGCTCAAGGGAGAAAAGTTTACATGGCTGATAGTTACAGGTCACAGTCCATCAGACAGGGAAGTCACACAGCAGGAGCTTGGGAGAACTGGTCACATAGTATCCATAGTGAAAACCAGAGAGCAGTGAATCACTGTATGGGTGCTAGTGCTCGGCCCTCTTTCCATAACACATTCTATGACCCCAAAGCCCAGGGAGTGACACCACCCAGGTGGGTCTTCCCACTTCGGTCTGTGTAACCAAGGTAATCCCTCACAGACAGTCTCAGAGGCCATTCTTTCAGGTGATTCTAGGTTGGGTCAAGTTGACAGTCAGAAATAATCATTGCAAAGGCTATGTGTGGAAATTCCATAATGCAACACTTTTTGTTGAAGAGATCATTCTTTTCCTTATTAAATAGACCCCCCACTCTGGCAAAAGCCACACTGACCATGTCGGTAGTCTTTCTTGTATTCTACTTGTGTGTATGTTTTTCTCCATATGCAATAACCATCAAGTCAGACTGGGTCCTCCTTGAGCTGTGGTTTAATCACCTTGGCTTCAGTCTTGTCAGAAATGCTGGTGTCTCTAGAGCCTTCAGAATTCGATGCACTCTTCATGGTACTTTCTCTTTATTCTGTGGCTCTCCCGAAAAGATAGCTGATAGACTGGACCCTAACCTTTTCCATGTGTTCCTCACTTAAGCTTTTGATGCACTTTTGCTTTATATATACCCTGCCACTGGCCTGCATGCCGCTGGCCTGGCACTCTCTTGGCTCCTCACTTCCCTCTGCAGTCCTGGCATCCATATACAAGGTGAAGCTACAACCACAGTCTGGGGGTTAAACTTTCATGTCCCCAGTCAGACTAGAGAGACTAAGAATGAAGATCAAGAGAGGAAAGATAGCTGAGGAGGAGGTAGAGGAAAGGAACTGAATCTAGTGTTTTTTGCCAGGCCAACAAAGAACAACTGCATTGACAACATAGCAGAAGGTATTAGATTTGAGTTAGAAGCAGGCCTCCTGTACTCCTGTGCACACTTGTAAAGCTGATTCATAGAGTTAAGAAGCTTGACTGCCAGAGAATGCCATCTGGGACCATTGAAAATAACCCATTTCAGCTGGGCGTGGTAATGCATGCCTTTCTTCCCAGCACTCAGGAGGCAGAGGCAGGTGGGTCTTTGAGTTCTAGACCAGCCTGGTCTGCAGAGTTAGTTCCAGGATAGCCAGAGATACACAGAGAAACCCTGTCTCAAAAAACCAAAAGGAAAAAAGAAAATTATCCATTTTCTATTCTCACTGTGGCCAGAGGAAATAATGATGTTTAATTTAAGCATTTTCCAAAGCAATAAAGCTTGGTGATCCTCTGCCTGAACAGCCTTACTGTTTGAAAGCAAAAAGAGAAATGGGGAGGGGTGGGGCAAGGATACAGAGTATCCTGTATTTTATTTCCAAAATAAAGAGGAAACTTGAGTGAGCTTTGACATTGTGTATGTTTTCCCACAGGTGGGTAGGGGAGGCTTTTGTTTGTTGCTTGAGTCCTGTAAGCATGATTTTAGGAGCTTTTTCCTGGACCCATTCTTCTCTGAAGCAGATTGCTCATATTCCGTTTTAATTTGTACTTTTAGTTGTAATTAATTTAGAAAGAAGAGCATCATGAGACATGGTTCTGACTTCAGCCTGCCATTGTGTGACCCTAGGCATGTCTTGTTGGCTCTTGGGGTCTTCATCCCTATGTTTGTAAAGAACAGGACCAAGATACCTTGACCATCTCCACACAGCCTGAGATTAGGATATTCTGTGCACCCAAAACAATAGTCCCAAATGGCTAAATAGCTTAGGAAAGCAGCATGTTATTCATGTGCCTTGTTAGTGGACAACTATAAAGAGTTACCTTAATCACAGTTAATGATTGACTCAATAAATAATACAATCCAGGAAAGAAAATCTTCCTAGATGAAGGGCCTTAAATGGTCTCTGCACTGAGAATGGTCCAGAAGGAAAAGAGCTCAGGGTGGTACTGTTCTCTTAGTGGTGATGGGTTTTGGCTTTGAGAGTCAAGCCAAGCGTCCAAGGTATCTGATTATTCATTTCTACCCTTTCCCCTCATGGGTTTTGGATGCTGATTCTCATTCTCAAATCCCCAGAATAGGCCCTGGCTTCTCCCTGCCTGTGGTACTGTCCAACTGTCATGCCACACACCCAGTTGGTGTAATTGGGCTTCACATACATCGCCTGGGGGGCAGGGAGGTGGGTCACAGATACACAGCACCGTGAACACCTCTGAATCACCTCCATCGTTAGAGGACACCGCTAAATCCCTTTCTTGCCCCAGAAGAGCCACTTGTTCTCAGAACCCTTCAAAGATGGCTTCCCATGAAAACCCAAAGGAAGAGAAAGCAAAGCCTTTATTGTAGCAGGAAATAAGTTCCAAGTAACGCACTGACTACCATTCCCATGATGATGTCCTTCAGCCTCTAAGGGGTGTACTGCCACATAGCCATGGCACACTGACTACCACTCCCATGATGATGTCCTTCAGCCTCTAAGGGGTGTACTGCCACATAGCCATGGCATCTGGCAAGTGTCACCTGGGCTTCAGAGGGTGCTGGAGTACCTGTCCGTCCTGGAAAGCCACCATACTGCACTAAGTTGACCTTGTCCTCTAACGATGGAGGTGATTCAGAGGTGTTCACAGTGCTGTATATCTGTGACCCACCTCCCTGCCCCCCAGGCCTCATTGCCCTTCTTCTGACACCAGCCGTCAGAAGGGGCCAGAATCTCACTCTCAGGGACTGTCTTCCCCAGGGGCTCCTGTCACTATCTCATTCCTAGGAACTCTCTCCTACTTCAGATCAGAACCCACAAGATCTGCTGCCACATCATGTCCCAAGAGCAGCCACAGCAGCTGTCAGCATTGCAGGGCTGTAGAGCACATTCCTCCAGACGCCATTGGGAGCACTGTCCATGAACTACTTCTGCCCCACTAATAGCCCAGTGGCTAGAGAGGAGAGTGTTGATCAAGCTCAGAGCTGGTGTCTTTCCCATGTGGCCACTCAGCATGCCTCCTGCCCTGCTGGATCTGTGTGCTCCAGCAGCTTCTCAGCTGTGTCCCATCCCCCCACTCCTATCCACATGCACCTGCTGCCTTCTGGAAAGTCTCTTGTCATCAGGACTTCTTTTTCACTGGAAGCAGAACTAAAATGTGAGTGATGTTTGTTTTATCTCATTAACCAACCCCCTTACAGACATTAAAACTGGTCACTTTCACTTTGTCACATCCAGATGTGCTTGTGGTTGCTTAAAAGGGCTCATCAATCATTTGTGGTGAGCACCCATTCCAGCTAGGAAGGAGATTATGGGTATCAAGTGTCTCCAGTCACAACACAAGTCTCTTCTTGTAATGGAGCTTTCGGAAACTGGAGTTCTTGGAGGTGTATATCTGAATGTTCCTGAGAACATAAGGGAGGACTTGCTAGAAACTCAAACTCGGGCATGGCATCAGGAATTTGGAGTGTTTGGAGCTCTTCAGACATTTTCAGAGCTGGTGTGCTGAAACTGTATAGCCAAGGAGACCATAAGAGGATATCAGAGCCCATGGAACTGGAGTTACAGATGGTTGTGAGATGTCATGTGGGTTGCTGGGGATCAAACCCAGGTCCTCTGGAAGAGTGACCTGAGCTCTTAACCTCTAAGCCATCCCTCCAGCTACTCTCGTTGTTTTTGAGACAGGGTCTCACTATGTAGTGCATGCTGCCCTCCTGCCTCAGCCTTCTGAGTATTGAGATTACAGGCATGTACCTCCATACCTGGCCAAAGTTGTTAGAGTCTTTGGTTGGTTGGTATGTATGTGTGTGTGGTACCCAGGGTAGAGCCCAGGGCCTTGCATGTACTAGGCAAGTACACTTCCAGTGAGTTGTATCCCCAACCCTTTTGAGGCACATCCCCACCCTTTCTGACTCTGTATGATTCCTCCATGGCTTATCATGGGATGTGCGTTGCTATACTCTGAGAGAGGTTTGAGCTAGAAGACTGAATGACATTGTAGAGGGGATGCCTGGTGTACCTCAGTCTTTGTCAAACTGAGTAGTTTTAAAGATAGGCTGGAAATGTACTATTTGGCCTGCTGTCATGGAATCAGTGAAGTTTCTTGAAGATTCTGCAGATTGTAAAGGTCTCAGTGTTTAATAGCTTCAGGGATCCATCTCAAAAAGGCTTTGAGAGCAGGCACCTCATTAGCACAAAGACTATTGCTGGAGCCTGAAATCCTTGGGGATCACAAGGCTCCTGTTCAGTACCCGATGCTGTACACAGCAAGAGAGGCGTGCTAAGTGGAGTGTGAGTGGCGTGAATGTCGTCGGCATCTTGGGCTGTCCGCTGCTGCCATGGCAATGAGCTCAGACTCTGGAGTCAAAGCTGGCTCTATCATCAGCTCATTGAGATGCCATGTGTCACTTAAATCTGTGTGCTTCAGGCCTCCTGGCCCTTCAAAGAGGATGGTCATTGCACCTTCCTGTGCTGTATAGGGTTGTAAGGATGATCACAGGAGGCAAGGCTTAAAATAGCACCTGTCTGCACAGCAAGTGCTACCAAAAGCCTTTCTATCTGAGTAAGCAAGCCCATGTTAGCCCAGTGCTGTGGTTTGCAGGGCCTCATATGGAACAGGTTTCTAAAGCGAAGAAGGTGGTGACTATTTATTGTAAATTTGAATTTGGGATAAAATGACAAGTATTATGTAATCTGTGTATGTGAGGGGTGAGTTTCCTAAACAAGGTGGAAAGATATTCTTTGTTGCCCTGTAGGTTTACGGTTTTGCTTTTCACATTTGTCTTTAGTCTGCCCTGAACAGATTTTTATGAAACATTGAGGTAAAATTCAGTTTAAAATATTTTCTTTATGAATAAGTAGTCATACTACTGTTTGATATAAAATTTCTTTTACCTACCAACCTGTAATGCTAGCTTGCTCCCCCCCCCCCCCCTTTTTTTTTTTTTTTTTAAACAGGGTCCCATTTTATAGTTTGGGCTCGCCTGAAACTCACTATGTAGGCAAGGCTGGCCTCTAACTCAGAGATCCACCTGCCTCTGACTCATGAGTGCTGTGATTAAAGTCCTGTGCCTCCGTGCTTGGTGGTGCTATTTCATAAATCCAGGTTCTGTGTAATCATGGGCTTCTTGTTTCTGTCTATTCAGTGGCCAGTTTGCTTGATGTTGTAGCACTATTATTTAATCCTAATTACTACACCTTCAGAAAAAAGTCTTAGAAAAAGTAAGATACCTACCTTTGATCATTAAAAAAGGAACAAACAAAACAAAAATACTAAGAATAATAACAAATATTGATCTGGCCAAATTGCTCAGTAGGTAAAAACACTTGCCACCAAGCCTGATGACCTGAGTGTGTGAGGGGTGCACTCACGTGCGTGTGTGTGCATGCGTGTGTGAGTGAGCGTGTGCACGTGAGCGTGTGCGCGTGTGCATGTGTGCACGAGCATGTGCGTGAGCGCATGCGTGTGTGTGTGTGTGTGTGTGTATGCATGCGTGTGTGTGTGTGTGCATGTGCGTGTGTGTTCTTGTCTTCTTGTGTAAAGGTGTGCAGCATGTGAGGAGGCCAGACACCTCATCACAGGATGGCCTGACAGCTGGGGCTCATTTAGTCCAGGAGCCTGGTGCTCTGTGTCATCTGGGGTCTAGTGTGTTCCTTCAGTCTTCCCTCTGTCTGCTCAGCCCTCTTTGTTGAAGATTGCTCTAGACACCTCCGAAAGGAACTGAGGACATGATGAAGTAACCTCTCCACATCCTCCGGCCTTGGCTCCACAGAGCCTTCCCCCATCCCTCACCAGCACCTTTTTTTCTCCTAAGGCCTGCTGTTCTCCAATGTGCTACACAGTACCCTCATGGAGCCAAGGACTTTCTTAGCTCCAGCAGCCGCTTGGCCTGTTTCTAAACTATTGCTCCCTTCCAGAGACCCTTTCTGAGTGCAACATGCTTCCACACCCTTTCCCGAGAGCAATGCTTCTCTTCCATTTCTCTTTAAGAAAACTGTTGCCCACGCTCCTCCTGCGGTGCTTTACCCTTTCTGGCACTAACATAGATATTTGTGTGGGTTTTGAAGCTCTTAGACCATTTGATTCTCTAGCCTCCACTGTGATCCACCTCACCTGCCTCCAATGACCCTCTTACATCTCTAGGGTGATTGTATCACTCCTCCTGCCGGACCTGACTACCTACGAGGGCACTTTGTGAATTGCAAACCACAGCAGGCTGGTGCTCCAGTGCTGATTGGAGAAGCCAAGAGGCATGAGTGAGCCCTTCCCCTAGTAGGAGAGTGAAGGTAGCTCATTAACACAGTTGTGCCAGCAGGAGATCTTAGGGCACAGAAGAAAAGAATAACTTGGAAAAGCAGCTGTCATCTCAAAGATGACGATGTGGTTCCTGCCCTACCTCCTACGGATCTGTTTATCCAAATTGGATTCACTGGGCTTGCTGTGGCCACACTGAGGAACCGTCTCCACCCCTCTTCCTAAGGTGCCTTTCCTGCCTCCTGACTAGGTTTTTTTTTTTTTTTTTCCTCATCACCCTGGCTTAGTCAGTGGCCATTCTTGTAAATGCTACTCCTGAAGCCTACGGTCACTTCCCACACCTCCTATTTCCTGTCCCAGAACACTTGTCAGCTTGGGCCTTGTGTTTAGGGTGCTTGTGTGACAGCCTCCATCTCTTCCCAGAGCAAAACTTGTCTTGTGTCACAGTCAGCCGTGAACTGTTCTGGCGTTTGGCACCATGTTCTGTATGGCAAGGGAATGTCACAAAAGGTAGAGTTCTAGGCATTCAAGGTTAATAGAGTTAGCAGACTCAGCACAGGTCTGCATGGAACAGTTCTTGGTGTATAAACGTTGTTTGTTCTTTCCAACCAGTGCTTAGAAAGAGCCATGAAGTTTGCCTTTGAGGAGTTCCACCTCTGGTACCAATTTGCTCTGTCACTGATGGCTGCTGGGAAGGTGAGTGTCTTCCCGAGTGCCACTGAGGTCTGTGCCACTGAGCTTCATGAAGGATATATTTACCCTCATGGAAGGCCATGACACCATTTCAGACTGTCCTGTGGCCTTCTTATAATGAATTACCAAATATAGTTATTTAGGGTCTAAGATGGGCATAGGACAAAGAGGAGCAATTCTTAATTTGTCTCTTTGTTAGCCTGTGATGACTCACTCACAGGCATGTGCATGGTCTAACTTAAGTTTTGAGTATAAATATGTCCCAAAGGTGTGCGTATGGATAGGGATATGGAAGACTGGAGGTGAGGAAATGAGGAGAGTCTGGGTTCTTTCCAGCAGTCTGCAGTGCCAGGCAGCAGATGACACTAGCCAAAAGCATGGCTTACTGCTGGTGCTTGTTAGAAGCCTAGGTGCTTTCAAAGCTGAGTGACAGAAGACTTGTCACTTAGCGCCTCAGTTTCCTGTTTAGTAAAATGGAGTGATGATAAGTACCTACTTCTAGAATTATCAGACAAATGCAGATACATGCACAAATATTTAGCATAGCAGCCCTGCCATGTACACACTTGACAAAGGTGCAGCCATTAGTAAGTCTGGTATTCAGTGAGTTGTGAAGTCTCACATAGAAGACTGTCTGTGTTAACTGAGCTCAGAAATATGGTTTAGTATGCTTTTAATTGAATGTTTGTTTTTACAGCAGTGTAAGAATCTGCACTCTATTCTTTCTTGTTGTTGCAATGGCTACAAACAACAGAGAGTGAGTTAGACAGGTACCAGGGCCACATTTCCATTTCCTCTTGATAACACTTTATTCCCTATCGCTCTGAGCCCCAAGCTCTGGTTCTCACAGACCCTGGTCCCTGCTTGGTTGGGAAACTTCTCTGAGAAGGCTAGAATGTTTCGTTCTGTCCAACTTTGTGAGTTTTACAGAATCACTTTGTCCCTGCGCAGTCTGCCCGTGCTGTGAAGGTGCTGAAGGAATGCATCCGGCTGAAGCCGGATGATGCCACCATCCCGCTTCTGGCAGCCAAGCTCTGTGTGGGTTCCCTTCACTGGGTAAGTGGAGAGCTTCTCCCCTCCTCCACAGGGACTCCAGCCCAGGACCAACTTCCTCCTTGCTTATGTGTCAAGCCTCGCTCACCCTATGAGAGTCAATGGATTCCCAGCATGCACCAGGTTTTCTTTTTAACAGAAATGTGCTTGAAAACTAGCGATGACAGGGTATATTGGATACAGCTTGCTGTGTGCGTGACATATAGGACTGAGAAGGTCCCAAAGCTTTCTAGTTGTCTTTGACTTAAAATTTTACCTTCTGCCTAACATACATACAACACAGCTTCCTTCATGCATCTTTCTTCACAAACACTTTCTTCAGATTGTCTTGTTCAAACTTGAATGTGGCAGTAATCTAATTTAACAAGACTCTAGTACCTCAGCAAATTAGAAAACAGAAAACCGATTAACTTGCTGAGCTTGCGGCATAGATAATTTTCTCCTACTGTGGAGTTTTAATTTCTTTGATTCAACTCCATATCCAGCCAGTTTTGTCTATGAAGAATAATTTGCCTCAAAGCCCACGACTCCCTGCTGACTTGGGTTTTCTTCCCTTGTAGTCCTTGCTGCCTGTTTTCTCCATGTGTTCTCACCCAACAGGAGAAAAACAAGCCTTGTAAAGACCATGATCCATTGTTATTTGATTTCCCTTGAGGGAGCATAGCAAAGGAGCAAGCAGACACAGACTCACAGCCATGCTGCGGTGTGAGCTCCTGCTGATTTGACAGCTGGAGCTGTGAGCAGAGGGTGCTGAAGGCCAGGAAGGAAGCAACAGAGTGTACCTTGACGTGAACACAAGTGACTGCTGCCCTCCTCCCAACTGCGGCTCTATTCATTTGTGACTGTGACAAACAGGTCCCTAAACACCAAACAGATCTTTTTTTAGAGATAGGAGTAACAAATATTTTCTGCATCTATTTTCTTACCATTTTATTATTAAAATGTTCAAAAGCCTCATCAATCAAGAGTGTAATGAACTCCCATGTACCACCTCCAACTTCGATACTGACATTTGCCACACTTATAAAGAAGCAAATCTCATTCTTTTTCTGGTGAATCATGCAAGAGGTCTCATTGAGAGCAGTGTACATGTACATATTTCTCATGGGAATCTGCTGGTGCGAGGCCCATGTGCTGTGTTCTGTGAAATAGGTGGAGTTTTGAAATTTTTAACAGCTGTGACAGAGAATCCAAGTGTAAATGCATTCTTTATGTCATGAATAAAGGGAAAGACTCAAACACAAGACATTTCAAGAACTTTATTCTTTTTAAGCCATATTTCATTTGACCTCTGACTTCTGAGTCCATCCTCATTATAGAACCAGGCAGTGAGGAATGAAGATGAAAAAGATAGAAGCCCACCGAATAGGGAAGCAATTTTGGAAAAGAAGGCAAATAAGCAAGGGGTGGGGAAGGCTTAAAGAAAAGATAAATAGGAGTCCTGTGGACCACTGAAAAGGCTCAGTAAACAAAGAGAGTTGCTAGGGTAGGGTTGGCAGGTCTGGGGTTATTTCCAAAGCAACCTATCAGAAACCCACTTTCAGCAGCAGGTGCTTATGGGAACTGATGTTACAAGTTTGACAGGCTGTTGTTTTTAACTTATCTTTCAGTTGGAAGAGGCTGAGAAGTTTGCCAAAACTGTCGTTGATGTGGGAGAGAAAACGTCAGAATTCAAGGCCAAAGGCTACCTAGCTCTGGGGCTCACATATAGTCTACAGGCCACTGATGGTGAGAGACACCCCACCCTGCAGAGCCCAAGATCACCCTGCAGTGTCTCATTCGCTCCTCTGTCTTTGGAGGATGCAGAAGCTGGGCCATCCTGGTAGTCTGGCTTGCAGGGCCCCCAGGGCACCTATCTACTTTGTTTAGATTGGGGTGGGGAATATCAGAGCCCTGAGCTATGGTCATAGGCCCACAGGGCTAGTGGTGTGCAGGTTCCTAGCCAGCAGGTGATGAGAATCTATGCTGAGATAAGAAGAGCAGGGCCTCAAGAGATGAGACAGGCAGTACAACTGTACCCCTGCCCTGGCCCCAGCCCTGCACCTGAGCCATTCCTAAGGGTAAGAATGGCTATTGGGTCTTAGGTACAGTAGTATAGAAAAGTTTAGGGCCAAAGCCTTGCAGGAAGCAACCCTTCACTGTCCAGGGACTGTCCTTTGTTCACACATTTTAACTCACATGTCTGTACATGTGCAGTGTAGCTAACCAGGGCTCAGGACTCTTGAGGGCAGTCATTTATATATTTTGGATATACTAAAAATTTTCGGTTGATGGGTTTTTGACTTTAAAATAAATCTTAATTATGTTTTATACTTAAAACTTTTGCAGAAAGTATAAGTTGATGTTATTTTCTGATTTGTTATTTTAACATTTTGTAAAATATTACATAAATATCAAAAAGACCCTCAAAGTCAAATATATAGCTTAATGACTAGTACAAGGCAAACTGCCCTGAAGCTCCACCCAGAGCAGGAGGTAGAAACTTGCCGTCCTCCTGGAGGAGCCCCTCCACTTCCCTGTCATTCAGAGTAGAACAGCATACCACTGTGACTCCTACAAATTAACCCAGACCTTTCTTTTCTCTACCCAAAAATGCTGCCTTTTTGTCATGCCAATTGCTTCTCAACACTGGATTTCTGGCTACTTTTCCATGTACACCTGATATATTAGCCATACTCAGCATGTCTTCAAATATCGACTTTCAGAGGAAAGTCTGAATGCCATAGACTTATCCACATAAGTCTATCTACCCCTCAGCAGCCTTTAGAACCAGTGCACCCTGCTGGGCCTCTTACAGCATTGGAAGCTCAGTTGGGTCAAGTAGAGGTTCTCTGTAGATCATTTGAGGTTCTGAGTAGCCCTAGGTCCAGCTACATCCAGCGCTGTGGGCAGCTTCTCTCTGCTAATGTCTTGGCTGCCAGGAACTGCCCTGTGCAGTGATTAGATAAGGGCCTCCTACGGTGCAACTATGGACAGACCCCCTCAGGACTCCTCCTTACTCTGGTAAAAAGTACCCTTTGTGTTTCCAGGCAGGCTATAAGGGAGCCATTTCTCTTTTTCTACACAGGGAAGTGTTTGCTCACAGCCAGGAGGCCTCACTCCTGTGAACTGATATTCTTATACCCATGTTGGTTTTGGCAGCTCCATTCTTTATGTTAACATCAAGGTATTAAAATCCTGGCCATTAGCCAGCATGAATTAAACCACCATCAGCCAGAGCCCTTGGCCCAGCGTCATAGCTGAGCAGAACCAAAGGATCTCTGGAGGCCATTGATGCACCGGCCAAACTGTCCTGGAGAGCTGGTTCTACATGTCTACTTTTCGAGGGACCAATGGATTCTTTCTGGAGTTCCAAATGGTCTAACTTCCCCCTCCAGCCCCCACCTCAGTATGCTTTAGGTTTTCTTTTTAACAGAAATGTGCTTGAAAAGTAGCAATGATACGATAGATTAGATTCATGCTCAGAGAGATGATACAGCTCGCTGTGTGTGTGCATATAGGACTGAGAAAGTCCCAAAGTTCACACTGTCTCCTTGACATTGTTCCACAGTGATGTCCACTGATCATTGAGAAAGCCTTGGGGATGGGACTGGGCTCCCTGTCCTAACAGTGCCTGGTGCAGTAGGCGCTCGGAACTTGGTACATATAACATGGTTTTTGTAGTGGGTTTAGTATTACCACTCCCCACTCCAACTTCTCCTGCCGCCTACTAATAGAACCCTTTTCTCAGCTTCTTTGCGAGGGATGCAAGAGGTCCTGCAGAGGAAGGCGCTTCTTGCATTTCAGAGGTGAGTGGGAGTTCATCTTTTCACTTGCTGTATGTAGTGACAACCGAGTATGAGGAGTGTGAGAAAGGCAGGGTATTTTTAAAGATGATGTAAACAGTGTTTTGCCCCCAGGAGTATGTTGTCTTGAGCAGCAAACATGAAACCTCAAAGCTAGAAGCAGAGTATCACTCGTTGCCCCGTTCGGCTACACTTTTAATTTGTTTATCCATTTGGGTACTTTTTATTCATTCCTGATAAAGTGATTTCAGCTCAAGAAAGATAGACACTTTGTCTAGAGAGACCGTTCCTTTATTGAAGGCATTTTTCATCATCTTGAAAAGAGGTCCTTCTTTCCTAGCTTGTTCTGCATGTCAAGTTGCAGGCTTTTTCATTAACTGCCGGAGAACTAGAGATGTGAGAGTCTCTGAAGCACTGTGTTAGTAGCCATCCCAAACTCCCTGCCCTACCTTGCTCCACAATGCCTTGACACTTGTCTCTCTCCTTGTGACTCTCATGAGCACAGAACAATGCATTATCATTATAAAAGCTGTGAATGTCCCTATGCTCCTGTACACACCTGGGAGGACAGGAGGACAGGACAAGCAAAAATACCATCGCAGTATGGGGATGAGGTGCAGGAGTGAGAGGAACCTGTGGGGACGTAGGTTGGACCCAGGGTAGGGCCAGGGTCTGCTGACACGAGGTAGTTTTCCTTGTACTTGATTTGGCTCATTGCAGGTATAATAAATCATCAAAATTAAATTGGTCCCAAAAATACAGCCCTGTGAGGTGAATCTAGAATTGGAATTGATCCTGTCATTGTAAATACATCCGAGTCACATTGGTTTCTCAAAACTATTTTGGTACTTAATTACTTCTTTGAAAACCCTGTACCGGCCACTTTTGTGAGATCCTTTCCTCACAGTTGCTTGGTGCAGATCTCTTATGTTGTTCATGTGCCTTTTTCGTAAGTCGTTATCACTTGGTTTTAGTGCTGGAAAGTGACCCTGCCTCATTTCTTTCTGTTTCCAAGCAGGCTTGTCCATAACTCCTTCACTGGGCCACTCCTATTCTTCTTTAGTGACTAAAGCACCAGTTGACATCTGCATAGACCCCTTGTCTCTGGGCTCAGCTCTTGTTATTAGGGTTTCTCAGCCCAGAGACAAGAGAATTTCCATTTCAAATGATTCCAGGCTTTACTTTCTCAAGTTCTAGTTTGTCCAACCCACACGGCTGCCTCAGAAAGTGGCCATCACATCTGTTTGACTCTCCTTAAATCAACACATCTTACTGGCTCTCTGAAAACAGCCACAATGGTGGTCTGCCCGGGGCTGCCTGTGTAAGTGAGGGTTATGTAACAGCTGTTCTATCTGCCTGAATTCCTTTCTGTTCCTTTTCAGCTTAGGTTTGAATTCAAAGAGACTTAACGTGTTTGTTCATAAGGGAACTAAGGAGCAACAAGCCCTCCTAACCTAACTGACTGCCATACAGAAGGCTAACCTCAGTTAGTGTTTGTTTGAAATACAGAATGTTTTTCAAATGCATACAATGATTTTGGTTCAAGTAGACATTGACTATTTTAGTGAATTGGAGTCCTAATAAAAGCTTTAAAGAAAAGATTTTTAAGCAAATAAGAAAGATTGTATTATTTATTGAATGTAAATAGATAATTTAAAACCACTTGGGTGAGAAGTATTTTTCTACTATGTATTTTATATTATTTCCCCAAAGTTCTAAGCTTGTTTCTGATTTTGTTGTTCATTTATTTTGTTTGAAAAGAAAGTGATAACATTTAAAAGAGGGATAGGGTTGCAGATACAGCCTGTGGGAATGAAGTCTTAATCATAACTAGAGCCAGTATTTGGAAAGGCTCTCAAATGTCTGAATATATCGAAATGGTGGAGCTGTGTCCAGATGTTGAGCTATCATTTGTTCTTACCTATAACCCAGGAACCACAGCCAGTTCGTTCATGTTGAACAAAAACATGGTGAAGAAAAACACCGTTGTGTGCGGTGTTATAAGCTGTTGCTTCAGTGAACTTTCACATCCTGTTAAGAAAGTCACAAAGATGCTGTTAGCATGTGTCACTGTCACTAGTGCACTAGTAAATGCTGCTCTGAGGGGAAGTAGTGGCATTATATCATCCATGTTGCCACTTATATCATCTGTGTCTCACTTTATTGTCTCTCTTCCCTCTAGCTTGGGCTTACATGTGGTTGTTTTATGTGTAGAGGATGATAGATTGGGGTGAGCTGTCCCCAGAATGCAGGGCTTTTAGTGCTAAAGCCCCCTGGACACCTGAAGGTGTGTAACTCATGAAAGAGCTCTGATTTAACCATATGTGCATTCACGAAGTCTGTGCCCATTGTAATCAGAAGTGAAGGGGACTTTGAGAAAAATTAGCCAAACAGGGCAGCAGGGTGATAGCATAAAGACCAAGTCTTGGCATCACACATTCCCCCATTATGTTTTGCTTTTGCCTCCTTTTCTGGGTATTCTTAGGTAAGATGCTTCATAAATTGTAGTCATCATTGTTGTAAGATCTGTGCTTTATAAGACAGAATCAAAATTGATCAGCATTGCCTATATTCTTGACTCAGCTCCAGACACTGTTGGAGCTGGAATTTAGAGATGTACTGGATATGCAGCAGCCTAGCCAGGTAGTCTGAGTCATCCATGTTCCAACAGCAGCCCAGTATGCCTCTATCTGGGCACAGCCTCCGTTACACCGTGATGATCATTTTGTGTCTCTCCTTCTGGTGGGGTGGGAAGAGCTCCTTAAGGAAAGGCACGTGTATTATACATTTTCAGACTGCCTAGACCCCAGACTCCAGACTCCTCAGAGTCTGAAGAATAAGTACTACAAGTATAATATAGAGGGATAGATAAGTAGATGAGTGGGTGGGAGTGGATAGATGAATGGGTTGGTGGGTTAGTAGATACATAAAAGGGTAAGTCGAATAAGCGGGTGGGTAGGTGGATAGATTAGTGGATAGATGGGAGGATGGATGGATGGATGGAAGAGTGGCAGCTAGAAGGGAAAGTAGGTAGCTAGAGAGGTAGCTAGGTTGGTGGATAGACGGGCGAGTGTGGATGGATGGATTTATGGGTAGCCTCTTTTTCATGGGAGAATTGAGTTAGTTGTAGTATAGATGCTTCGCCAATAGAAGCATTGTGAGCATCCTATGGTGGAATTTAATTGTCTGAATTTCTTTTAGCAACCTGGCCAGATGCTTCTGCATAAGGGTGGGTTGTGAAGCTGCTTTGGATGGTGTGGAATTTTCAGGCTTGCAGCTGTGCGAGCACTGGTTTTTGTTGAGCTAGGCAGCAGTAAGCACGCCAAAGGGCCCTTACCCCAGGGAGCTTAGCTGCTTAGGCTGCCCCACGCAGCTGCAGCAAGGCATGCTGCATCTACAGGGGGCAGACCCCACTTACTTTTTCTTGTTTGTCATTTCCCACCTACCCCGTTTCTTTTGCTAAAGTAGTCAGTTTAATTCATTTTCCAAAATTTCCCAAACAAAGCACTTAAACTATGTGTGTTTTAAGGTAGACTTCATCAGAAATTAGCAGTTGGATTTTCATTATTATCCTCATTGGAAATTCTTTAAAAATCACCATAAGGCACCCTGGAAATACCAAAATTGCTACCACTTCTAGTTTGTTTCTTTTACAGGCCTGTGGTTAGTGGTTCACAGTCTTTTGTTGAGACCAGGGTGGGGCCTTTGGCCATAACTAAAAAGCCATCCACATTCTGAATTCACCAGATCAGCTGCCAGATTCTCACTTATTTGGCACTGGATAGAAGCAACCATGGCTTAACTTAATTTGTGGAAAAATACAAACTGGGCTGAGAAAAATTATAGTTCTGACAAATTATTTTTGATGGGTATAGAAACCTGGCTTTATTATTTTTGAAAGATGAGATAAGATAAATTGCTCTGTATGATAAAATGTTTCTTCATAATCACTTTTATACTCATTTTCACTGGATAAATGGGAAAGACAGAAGCCATGACATCTCCACCTCACTTACGAACACCAAAGAAAAATCCTTTCATGTACAAATGTATAGAAAACCAGTGCTTGTAAATCATGCAGACTGCAGTGCAGTGGCAGCAATGCAGTGCTCAGCCTGCGTCTTGTAAACCCAGGGCAGAAAAGTCCAGAGGCTGTGGCTTGGCGCTGGGCTGCTGATAAGAGTTCCCCAGAAGCAAGTTTACTTTGCTCTTAATGTTAACAAAAGGAGCCGTGGGGCTCAGTGGGTAAAATGTTCGCTGCATATGCCTGAGAACCTGAGTCTGATTCCAGCACTCACATAAAAGCTGGGTGTGGTGTCTTTAATTCCAGTGTTCAGGAGGCTGAGAGAGGTGGAGCCCTGGGGCTTACTGTCCAGTCAATCCAGTCGGAACTCCGAGCCCCAGGTTCATGGAGAGACTGGGTCTCAAATACAAAAAGAAGGAAGGAAAAATAGGAAGAAAGGGAAGAGAGAGAGAGGAAAGTGTGAAGAATAATAGAACAGGTACTTCTGCCCTCCAGATATGCACACACAGATAAGCTTACCTGCACACATGTACACACAGCTCCAAATGTACACACACACACACATACAATCTTACCTGCACATACATGTGTACATACATCTCCAGATGTACACTCACAGGCAAGTTTACCTGCACATATGTTTGTACACACATACAACACACGCACAAATGATAGTAACAAATTTTTAAGTAAATTAAAAGATTAAGAAAAGGGCAAACCCCTGTCCTTCCCACATGGCATTTGCCCAAACAGTGCCTAAGTTCATGGATTTGGCATGTTTTCCCAGTTGCACATATGAGAAGTCACGTTCTTTTCCCATGGAAACTGACAGTTAACTAAAAGGGTGCATATCTGTAGAAAACCTTGGCAAGTTGGCCAAAGATGACTCAGTAGTGATTTAGCTTTCTGTTTCATCTTGAATTTACTTCTGCTGGTAGAAATTCCTCCTTTGATCACAGAGTGTTGTCAGAAATGGTTGTTTGCTCTCCAGGATCCACAGTGTGTAGTTAGTTTATTCCATGGTTGTTGTTTCTCTTCCTACCAGACTGTTAAATGCAGAAGTAGGTCCTGTACACTATCACATTTTGAATTGCTTCTGATGAAAAACAATTAACTTCTACATAAGAGCCAAAAAAAAGATCACATTTGCAGTCTGTTAGGCAGCCAAAACAGCCTCTCTGCATCCAGCACCAAGGCCAGTTAATGGAACCGAGCTTAGTATTCTACCACACTCTCACCCAACATAGTTACAGGAACACAATTAGTAAACTGCCTGAAATTTAGTAGAATTCCCCACAGATTAACTGAGTGTCTTTCTTTTCTCCTCCTGGTTCACAAAAACCCAAACCTCTTTTTATAAGCAAAGCTGTTTTTTCTTATTTTCATGTTTTTTTCTGAAATCCAGGAATTTGGATGAAATAGTGTTAAGGTCACACCAAACTTAACCAAAGTAGCCATCGTCTGGCCAAGGGTTTATACTGAAAAAGGGTGTAAAAATTCTTCAGGGCCCCTAGCCTGCGCACTTGGTTTTACCATGACCCAGCATGATAACTGGGTTTCTGTTCAGCTAAGGGGAAGCATCTATTAGGGAAGTCAGACCTTGGGGCCTGTGGATTCCTTGTCTCTAGGCTCCTTCACAGTCTGGGAACCTCAATGGGCATTCTATGTGCTAGACAAAAGCCAAAAATATGTTCCTGTGATATATCTGTGTATGGTGGTCACAATGTGTAACATCTGTTAGTGGAATAGGGGATAGTTCAGCTGAAAAATGTGGCTTTGACATTAAAATGCAGACATGAAGACAACTTGTGATAGGGCGAGCAGGAGTGGCCGTATATGCTAATAGCGGTGAATACTTTTTCAGGGCCCATAGCCTGTCACCTACAGATCACCAAGCAGCTTTCTACCTGGCTCTGCAGCTTGCCATCTCCAGACAGGTCAGTGTTTATAATGTTCCCTAAGCCTGGTGCACACTATCCCCTTCCAGCTCCTCCCAGAAAAGACCCTGGGGTTCAAGTCAGTTTGAGCATGTGCTGTGAAGATAAAAGGCCTGGACTACACTCTTGAGAGTAAATCCTCAAATCTAGATGATCTAAGCTGGGGTCAAATGTCAACATGAGTGCAGAACACGGCATGTACCTACCCTGACTCCAGGGGACACCAAAGAGCCTTTGGCCTTTGCTCTTGGGAATGGGGTAGTGGAACTCAGTGCTGAGCTTCATGGTGGGGGTTTAGTCACTGATTAGAGCCTAATTGTCACAAGGGTATCTATGCTCAACTGGAAAATGCCAGAAGGCATCAACAAGAGACATCAGATCCTTTAAAATCTTAGATGCTATGAACGCTCACACTGTTGCCTGTTCTTGCTCAGAGGCCAAGCCTTGCTGGCCCTCATCTTCCCAGAGGCATCTTGAACTGCCTTTCACATTCTTGTACCCACCCATCCCCTCCCAGCTGTTCTAGAAACTGCAGCCATATGCTTGCTAGTCCCCAGGTGCAAGACACTGGGGGTGAGCCCAGTACATTCCTGAGTGCACACTGGTAGGGTGCATTGGAGGTTGGCTCCTGAGATATGTCATTCCCTCCAGGCTGGGCTGAGGTATGCATTACCCTTTCGAGTGTCCTCAGAATAGTGTTAAAAAGTGGCCCCCATTGGCAACCTGGGAAGAGGCAACCAAGACGCCTGCCTAGAAAAGTTTGTCACTGGTCAAGTGTGGTTCACAGCTGGATTAGCCAAGAACTGCTGCTGCAGCAGAGGTGGGCTGAATGCTGACTATCTGTTTTCCTCATGAAGCCATTGTCCTTATATACCATAGTCCTTTTCACTTGAGGTTGCCAGAGAAGAGGACCCATGCTTGCCATTATCATTGCCTTGCCTTGACATTCAAAACACTATCTGGTATGTGTTTGACACCTAGCAAGACTCTTTGAATGAAGGAGCCAGCTCTGAACCTCTCAGTCCACTCTCTCCTAAAGGCATCATTCTGAGCCCCATCTCTACCCTTAAATATTTGACTATCCCTGCAAACCAACACCATGAGGATAGCTGCCTTTGCCTCCCTACATCAGGCTGAGCAATAGTCACATAGGAAGTTGACACCTTAGAGAGTGGGTAAGCAGATGGAGACTTATGGGTATAGCCCATCCACAAGAATTGTAGGCTTGTAGTTAGTGTTGAAGCACTAGAGCTCTAAGTGAGTGTGTCCTTGTTGACTGGGACAGAGGTCACAACCCTCCTAGAGAGGGCGGAGAGGGATCAGAACACCCAGAGACACCCCCTTTTCATCACCCAGTGGAGTAATATGCTTAAGTCATCTCACCTCTCTGGACTTCAGCTCTTTCCTTGCCAATGAAACAGGTGGCCAGCTCTAACAGCCGTGACTCTAGGGTTCCAAAGAAAGCCAGCACCTAAGGCGTAGGTCCATGTAGAACTGCAACTCAGAATAGAAAACCAGGAGACTTTGGAAAAGGAAGTCATGGATTCTCCTATGGGCTGAGGTTCCTGATTTGGGAAGAGGTAGGAGAGCTAAAGGATAGAGTTGGAGGTCACACACGAGTCTCCTGGCTGGGTATGTCAGAATGCCTCTGTCCCCAGCTCTGTTTTGAAGTCCAACCTCAAATTCTTCTTCCTATTGAACCTATGGGATCTAAAGTATTCAAATACCTACTGAGCATGTAACCCTGGGCTTCATGCTTCTAAAGACCATGTTGTGAGGCTGGGGAGAGAGCTCACTGGGTAAGGTGCTGCTCCCCAGCACACTCATGTCACAGCCAGGTGTGGTGACAGGTATGTGACCACAGCACTTTGGGGCAGACACATGAAAATCCTGGGAGCTCTGGGCTCAGTGAGAGACTTTGCATCAAAACACAAAGGTGGAGAGTGGTGGAGAAGACACCCCATGCCAGCCCCTGGCCTCTGCAAGCACGTCCACAGGCAAGCACATATGTACACACCACATACACAAGAACATGTTGAGCAGCTGTTCCACTCATGATCAAAGTTGTATCTGACCAGCTTGAATTTGGATACATCTGCTTTGCAAGTAATTCTGTAATTTGTTTCTTGCATCGTTATTTTGGACTGTAGTTCGGAAAGGTGTGGGATTTTGTTTGTTTGTTTGCATATTTCCTTCATGTCCAGTGGAGATCCAGACATCTGGTCCTTAGAACGCTCTGCTGAAGGTTTCATGACTTATGAAGTGTTTTAATTTCAACAATACTCTGAAAAGGGAGAATGGTTCAGCTAAGGCAGTTTAATTCTATTAAGAACCCCTGGTAGCCTGTCTGTCTCTCCATTTGCAGTGAGATCATCTTAGACATAATCAGAATTACATTAGTTCTGTGGGGAACAAAAATAAGAAAGTGTTTAGAGAGATGGAAAAGGTGTGCATGGACAGTTAAGTAGAGAAGTGGGATCTCCTGTTCCCTTGTTAGTCCTATTACTGCTAAAGAGGATGTACTCTCTTGGCCAATATCCTGGGGCTGCCATGAAGACTCCCCTTAAAATGTTGGTGCAGTGTGATTTGAAACAGCTCACAGTGAACCTGATGTAACCATGGACTTTCTCTGTCTGACTGTGTTTAACATTGTTTTTGGTTTTGTTTTAAACCAGATACCAGAAGCTCTAGGATATGTCCGCCAAGCTCTTCAACTTCAAGGTGATGATGCCAACTCGCTGCACCTGCTTGCTCTCTTGTTGTCAGCCCAGAAGCATTACCACGATGCTCTCAACATCATTGACATGGCCCTGAGCGAATACCCAGAAAATTTTATGTAAGTGATCCCATCATTGAGCTTCCCTTACTCTGGAATTCTTGAATAAATGTCACTCTCCAGTCTGTCAAATGTGAGACCTTTTTGGATACTTAGGGAGGACAGAGAATCTCTGTTACTCCTGTTTTTCCCCTGGTGCTTAAAAACAAGCTGTCTCCTAGCCACCCGCTTCTGTTCTTCCCCTCTGTGTTCCCTGCAGCACACACAATTGTACCAAGATGGTAGCTGAATATTTTAATAGTTTTCAAGAAAATTATTAAGTAAATACTGATACCAGTATGCTTGGCTGTGAAAGAAGTATTAGACTCCAGTGACTGGAATGTGGGAAGGGTCCCTGAGCCAACCACCAGCTCTGGGTGGTTAGTCTGTAAGTTGGATCAGGATACTTTAGCTCCCTGAGCCTCGGTTTAGTATCTAGGAAAAACAATTCCTTGAATAAGTTAATCAGCATGTATAATTACTGTAAGAATCATCATAAAAAGCAGCCATAGGCTTGGGCCTGCCTATCCATCATCACTCTGTCCTCTGAGTCACATTTTCTATTGAGCCTACGGATGTGGGATCCATTGAGTCCATGCTCTGGTGGTTAGGCCTTATGGAGATCATTGTCTTCTGGGCTACTGGGTTACCATTTTGTCCTCAGTGGAGCCTCGTTACCAGTACACAGTGACCAGAAATAGTAAACACTCCTGCAGGCTGGAAGGTTCTAATTGTCTGCATGGCTGCAGATCCAGTAACAGGGTGGGCACAGCTTGTGGGCAGGTGGAGAAGGGAAGGGATGTGGAAGGTGGCCTTGCTTTCTCTCTGTTTTCAGAAGTGCAGCAGTAGTATTTAAATGGGTCAGCTCTGGCTTGATCTCCCTCTCTGGTCTTCTGGTGTTTTTAATCAGCGCTTTTTCAGTAGCTCTTGGAAAATTGGTTCACATATTTCCACTACAAACATTTCTTCGACTTCAAGGAAAGGGCACTTCTCTTCTCCTTATAATCCAGGAAACCTCTGACTGGAGATTTCTTTTGTAGGTTCAGCTGTTTGCAGAGTCAGCTAAAGAGCTTTGGTGCAGTTTTGTTTCTTGCACATCTCAAACTTGCTCTTGTGACACCTGTGTATTTCTGAATTTTATCCCACAATGCTTAGCTCTGTAGAATCCCAAAGGGGTAAATTACTTTTAAAAGTATTTGGTCCTTTCTCCATCTTGACAAAGTGGTAAAGTACATGATACAATTGAACTTGATCTCTCCCGTTGGTATTTATAAAGTGCCTTTCTGTGATTCCTCCCTTCACCACACACGTGCCCATGTCTTTGTGCACACCCACTCTTCTCATTACACACTACACTCCAGCATATAGTTCCTGTTTCAGTAGCTTATGGTAGCACCCTAGAGGAGCTTCCTACACTAATAGCCACGCTGCACAGTAAGCAATGATCAACGATGGCTAACGTGGTAATGCCTCCAAGTGACAGCAGCTGACAGCCTTTCAAAGCAGTAGGAATAAGAGCAGCAGTGGAGATATTTGAGGAATGCAAGCCTGTTACTTTAATGTTAAGCTGGAAAAACCAGAGTATGCTGCATCAGGTCAGAGAACAGCTCAAGACTTGTTTGCTTTTCAGATATTTGTATTTCGCCCTTTGTGATGGGAAACTTCTTCCCAAGAATGCCCACTAAAAGGTGAGATCAAATGTAGTCTGTGGATCCCATGGTTCCCTTCCAACCTTTGTAAAACATGTTAGCACCAACCAAAACAAGAGTGGCAGGCAGTCTTGTCCCAACTGCAAGGAGTTATGTTTGTTTTTGATGAGTTTGTACCCAGCAGAACTTTAGACCCTAAAGCCTAGAGTTGCTTTCAGTTTCTTTTACTCCTAAGCCACAAACAGTGACAACCTCATAGTTGGTATTATGTTCTGACTTGTTCCCTGGGGGTGAAAATCCTTCCGTTAGGGTCAATCCTGTCTGTCTTGTTGAACAGTTGCCAGATAAGATAGCTGAAGGTCCTCATAGAAACAGCTGATCCTCCAGAATTACCCCATCTATATTAGTCTGTTTTCCATTACTATAACAAAAAGTCTGAGGCTGGGTTAACATTTGTAAAGAAAAGAGATTTAGCTATATATGTATCTAGAGGCCCAAAGACTTGGTGTTAGATTCTGCTCAGCTTTGATGAGGATCTCTGTGGCTTTATCACATCTGGTCAACGTGGTAAATGTACATGGAGGAAACACATCCACAAATGAGAAGTCACAGCATGAACAGGAATCAAGAGAACAGAATAGCCCAGCCTTGGACCTTTATAGCAGTCTATTCACAAGAAAATTAACTGAAAATTAAGAATTGCATAAGTTGCCAGGTCATGGTGGTACATACCTTTAATCCCAGCACTCAAGAGGCAGAGGCAGGTGAATCTCTGAGTTCGAGGCCAGGCTAGTCTACAGAGTAAGTTCCAGGACAGCCAGGGCTACACAGAGAAACCCTCTAGACAAAAAAAATATATATATATATGTGTGTGTGTGTGTGTGTGTGTGTGTGTGTGTGTGTGTGTGTGTGTCACCAGTTACTTCCAAGGGCAGTGTCCCCAGTGACATAGTTACCTTGTACTAGGCTCCACCTCTTAAAGGTTCTACTACTTTCCAAGATCACCACACTGAGGATCAAGCTTCCAACATCCAAACCCTTTGGCTTGGCCCCCAAGGTGGTGCTTTGGGGAAGTACCTTGGATCTTTAAAGAACAGTATCTTGGTTACTTTTCTATTGCTGTGACAAAACACCATGAATAAGGCAACTTATAAAAGAAAATGATTATTGGGGGCTTACAGTTTCAGAGGGGAGTCTATTACCATCATGACAGGGATCATGACAGGCAGGCATGAAGCTGGAACAATATCTAAGAGCTTTCTTATTGATCCACAAGCCTAAGAGCTAACTGGGAATGTCATGTGGTTTTGAAATCTCAAAACTTGCACTCAGTGGCATACCTTCTCCAATGAGGCCATGCTTCCTAATCCTTCCCAAACAGTTCCACCAACTTGGGGCCAAGCATTTGAATACATGAGTCTATTTGGGCCTATGGTGGTTTGGTAGGAGTAGCCCTCACAGACTTATGTGTGTGAATGCTTGGCTATAGGGAGTGGTACTATTAGGAGATGTAGCCTTGTTGGAATAGTTATGGCCTTGTTAGAGGAAGTGTGTCACTGTGTGGGCAGGCTTTGAGGTCATATATGCTCAAGCTATGTCCAGTGTGCCACAGTATCTCCTGATGCCTGCAGATAAAGATGTAGAACTCTCAGCTCCTTCTCCAGCACATGTCTGCCTGCATGCTACCATGTTTCCCACCATGATGGTAATGGACTGAACCTCTGAAACTATAAGCCAGCCCCAATTAAATGTTTTCCTTTATAAGAGTTTCTGTGGTCATGGTGTCTCTTCACAGCAATGGAAACCCTAACTAAGATAGGGCCATTCTAATTCAAACTACCATAGCTGTTATCTGATAGAAGTTTCTAGGTTATTTGGGTATTGTTATTACCACCTATTGCTTATGGAAAAAGAAATGTCAGGTGTCCCTAGGCTTTAGAGAGTTTTAGGTTTTGCTGGAGACATCATCAGACCTTAGCTTGTCTTCTCTCTACTTTCTTTTATTTTATGACTCACAAGCTGAGTTTGCTCCGCTCTTGACTTCCTGCTAAAGATTCTATACTTGTTAGAGGCCCAAAGTGACGCAGCCACTTGCTGGAACCTCTAGAACCAAGAGCCAGAGTTGGCCCTGTCTATATATAAGGTAATTCTGTAGGTCTTTGAGTACAGTGTCAGAGTAGACTATAAAGCATCCTCATTTTCCAGGAAATTATAACATGTTTCAGAATTTTGAAAAAACTTAACAGGGACCAAAAGCTCTAAGCTAAGAGGCACCATCTCAGCCATTTTGTCATTTGAAGCATGACTATAAATGAATAAAGATTCAGCAACTATAGGGATTCTGAGAACCACAAATCCTTCTTTTTCCTCTTCCTTTCTTTCTTTCTGTTTCTTTTTTTTTTTTTTTTTTTGAGTCAGGGTCTTATGTAGCCCAGGTTAGCTCAGACTTCCCTTGAGGCTGAGGATGATCCTGAACTCCTGGTCCTCCTTCCTCCACTTTCTGAATGCCAGGGTTACAGGCCGGTGCTGTCATACCCAGTTTATGACGTGTTCAGGATGGAATCCAGGACTTCATGCATGCTAGGCAAATACTCTACCGACCAAGTCGCATGCGTCACATGCCCAACCTGGAAATTCTTTCCTAAAGGAATTCTAAAAGTAAATTCTGGGGAAGTGGTGTTCTTGGCTTAGTTCTGCATGGAAGGGAAGGAATGCAGATTGTTTTTATAGAAGGTAAGGGTTCAGCCCCAAGGAGCTAGACAAACCTCGCTCTGAACTTGAACCCTTCTACCTCCGAATAAGTCACTTAATCATTTTGCCTCATCTTTTCACTTGCAAAATGTGGATAAGAAAATACCCATCTCAGAGGGTTATTGTAAGAATTGAGTTAGCTGATCCATTTGTAAGGTACTTGTACCTGCTAACTGCTTAATCACTGAAAGTAATTCATATTATCACACCACCCCAGTGGCTTCAAGCTTATTTTAGAATCCTTTAAAACTGTCATCAAATAATGAGTAGAAACTAAAGAATGTTTATTTGATGTATTTAAGATGATAGAACACAACATGAATATTCATTACTTATTTAAGGAAAAGAACATTAATGGTATCCATGAATTGCTTGTGAATTCATTTGTTCTCAGGCAAATATTTATACATATTTCCCATGTAATATAATGGAAGAGTTTCTTTTCTCTCCAATCCTGTTGCTACTCACCTGACAGGTTAATTCTTGTCTTGGTCATATGTTGATTGCTGTCTTCTATTTCCTTATTGTCTATGCTTGTACTTGTAAATAACAGGGGTTTTTAGGTTTGAATGTTTTTATGTATTTCAAGTGTAACCTAGATAATACTTGCTTTCAGTTCTTAAAATTGTGTTGCTGAAATTTGACCTTGTTGTATATTTATCCAATCTACTGTAAATAGACATGGTTGTTTCTTTGGTAGCTATGATGGAAAATACTGCTGTAAATATTCCCTACAGGTCTTTTAGTACCTATATTCAAGGATTCTTATGGATTCCATGGGAATTGAAAGGCCAGAGGTCACAGGATATGTGTTTTTGTTGTTATTTGGTTTGAATTTTTGAAACAGGATCTCTCAATATAGCCCTGACTGGCCTGGAGCTATGTAGACAGACTGGTCTTGAATTCACAGAGATTTGCCTGTTTCTGCTGGGATTAAAGGTGTGGGCATGTGTTACTATGCCTGGCAGATGTGTGTATTTTTAAGTTTACCAAATAATTCCAAACCATTGGCCAGGTTATGTTTCTTCCAGCATAAGAACCCCTATGACTCCTACACCAATATTACCAGACTTGTTCTTTTTAGCCCTGTGGCTATAGGCTAATGATCATATTGCAAGTTAAGTGCCATGCCCCTCCTTACCAATGAGGTTGCACTTTTTTTCATTTGTACGTTGGTCATTTAGCTTTGCCCTTTTTATAAAGCATATACAGAAATCTTTGCTTACTTTGAATTGGGTTATCTTCTTTATAATTGTGGGATTTCTTTATGTTTACTGCTATAGGCTCTTTTGTTGATATGTGTTCCAAAGATCTCCCCAGCTGATATTTCTTTACCTTTGCTGCTTCTCTTTTATTTTTAAGGTTTATTTGTTTATTATCTTTAATCTGTGTATGTGCCTATATGAGTTTATGTGTGCTGCATGTGTTCAGGAGCCCAAAAAGACCATGTGGACACTAGGAATCAAATCCAGGTCTTTTTTTTTTTTTTACTTGAAAATAGATTTTTTTTTAACATATTCTGATCACATTTTCTCCTCCTCCATCTCCCAGATCCTCCCCACCTCTCCATCCTCTTTAATCCACTGCTTTTCTTTTTCACTCTCATTAGAAAACAAACAAGCATCTAAAATAATAATAATAAACAAACCAGAATAGGACAGAACAAAAAATGGGGAAAGAGAGACAAAGAAAAGCTATAAGAAACACATAGAGTTGCAGACAGACAGACACACACACACACACACACACACAGAAATCCCATAAAAACACAAAACTGTAAACCATAATATATAGACAAACGACCTGTAAGGTAGAAAAAAATGCCTAGCAAAGTATTATGAGACAAAAACCTCTAACAGGTCCATTGTTCGTTTTGTCATACAAATTATAGGATGGTTTCCAATAGGTATTCCTCAAAGTTCCATGACTAGGCACCACCCTTAGTCCCTAGAAGGATGAACAGATCAGCATTCTTTCAGAATAGACTTACTGAGCCAAGGTGACATATCCCACACATGTCACCTTTCTGTAAGGTTGGGTATGTGGTGAACTCTTTGGTAAACATGGATGCTCATCAGAAGATAGACCAATGGCTTTGAGACCAACACTGGGTTTCCAATGGAAGGCTGGGAAGACTGGAGAATGTTTGCAGCTGCATTTGTTTGAGGAGGATGACTCCTTCCTGCAAGCCCAGAAGCAGCCAGCGCTGAGGTGATTGATGGTGTCCTCTACCTCTTTTCTCATGTTCCCCTAGCCAGGCACTTCCAGTTTAAATTCCTCAAGTGTCTTGTGCCCTTTCCAGAAAAGCCCCTCTCTTATATCCTTCAAGATGAGCCAATCTTCCTGTCAGCTCAAGGGCAGGTCTGTTTGGCAGATCTAGGAGATGTCAGACTGAGGCTGAACGCCCACAACAAAGCTGTGCCTTTCTACTCATCACCCAGAAAGTTGATTTAATTACATGTTTTTTCTTGTCAATATCTCCAAACTCTCCTAGTGTCATTCTCGAATTCTGGAATTGCCTTCAGAATTTATAAGCATGCTTTCTAGAAACTGTGGTCCCCAGTGCCTTGCCCAGAGCACTCAGCATGCCACAGACCCCTGTGTATCTGGTGTTAGGAGCAGCTGGACCCCTCAACCCTGAGCAGCAGCCTGGTGCTGTGGGGACAGTAAAGCAGATGTCTGCCTGTCTCTCCTATCACCCACTTTTCCTGTTACCTGGCACCCTCTGTATTTGCTGGACCAAAGGCATTGCTTACCACCCCTTTGCAAGACCTGAGGGCAGCCTCTCTGCCTTCCTCTCACTTTGTTCCCCTTTGATGCTTCATGCATCCTCCAGTCAGAGCATCCTTAGGAAAGAGTCCGCCTGTGTATGTAGACCCTGTTGCTCTGAGGGTAGCATGGCATGCGATGGTTCTCTTCATTAAAGCAGGAATTGGAGGTGATTGCAAAGATGGCAGTGTGACACCAGAGATGTTTTCAGTTCAAGCTGGCCAGGTCATTTCCAGCTTAGGTGCCATGGCTCCAGAAGACTAATTCAAACTGAAAGAGTAACCAATAAGGAGACAAAATGCAATACCTTGAGTTGCTGTGTACCATTGATTCTAAAAACATTTCTACACAGCTAAGGGTGTGTCCAGTTTATTGACTCTTTGAACTGAGAGGCAAAATGTAAGGAATATGGTCCATCATAAAGATGAGGCAGGCTTAGGATCCCAAGGAGCAGTCACATCATCAGGCTTGAGTGTGTCCCCAGCTCCACTCCTCCTAGGGCAGGATAAGAGGTAGCTAAGCCCTGAAAAACTAGTTACTTACATATTCTTTGGCGTAAGAATCTTTATTTTACCAAATCAGTATGGTCTTGATTTTCTGGGACAGTTGATCTGAGTGTGGGGAGACAATGCAGCACCATCTCTCACTGACAACTGAGACCAGAGAGGGAGAAAGGCCGATGTACTTCAGATATGCTCGCACATTGCACTGTGTTTCCTGGAGCAGCTGAGGGTGTTAAAATGGCCATGTGTTTAGAACTTTCTTAGCAGTTACATAGCTCACATCTGCCAGTGAGCCACTGTAGTAGGTCCATCACCAAAGAAGCTGCTACAGTGAGAGCTGAGCCCTCAGGCACGCCTCCCCTCTGCTGACAGCTGACCAAGAGGCAGAATGCATTTGGGTGTGTAACAGGACAGATCCCAGATTGACCCCTTGAAAGCCCAAGAACAGGGGTTTTCTGCCAACAGCCTGGGAGCTTTCATGTATCAGCAGAGATTTTTGGACCTGAACACATCTCAAAAACACTTAGATTTGATGCCCATTTGGGTAGGAACGAGGCAAAACTCTCCTGGCTGTCAAACCTGCCTTTTATTTACCTGCCTATTCTGGAAGGTTTTTTGGTTCTCTATCCCTAGAAGACATCATATTGTCCTCCTTCTGAATCCCACCATGTCCACATGCTAGTGGGGGCAGTTGCTCGGTGCCCTAGAGTCTCAAGGAGGACCATGAAGTAGCTGCCACTGTGAAATGATGCCCCAGATTGGGATACCTGGCACACCTTCACTGTAGCTCTGTGGGCAACACTAAGCAGAGTTCTAGCTCAGCCCTCAGAAAGTGCTTAGGGAGTCTCCCTGGGAGTTCAAGTACCATGTGTTCCATACCACAGCTAACGTACCCACAATTGTGAGCTTAATGTGAATGGGTGCACAGAATTCCCACCTAGCTTGGGAACTGAAGGCATGCCACACAAGAGTCTCATTGAGTACCAATAGTTCTGTCTTCTCAAGAGCCCAAGTTTTTAGAGCCAACCTAGGCAACATAGACAGCCTCAATTCTAAATTAATAAATAAATTTCTCCTGGGAATGAACAAGCACAGGAAGGACTTCCACAATGCAGGAACCATGGGAGCTCTTTCCCAGGCAACTGTTCTTCTTTTTTTTCAAAACAGACCACTGAAAGTCTGTCCTCCATTAGGGTGGAAGGCTATGAACTGCAATGTTTTTAACTTTGCATCCATGTTTCCTGGGAATCTAGCCATGTGTGGATTCCAACTTGGGATGGCAGGTAGAAGAGAGATAAAGATTCTATTTTTTCTCCAGAATCTTTCCAGTAGATTCTGCAGCTACATGTCTTGGCCCAGAGTAACAGAAGTATTAAAAGATGTGTTAAGGCCTTTTCTAGCCTTGTATTAATTGGAAAAACTTGTAATTTCTTTTCCTAATAAGATAATAAATAACATGTCAGTATATAGGTACGCCAGATGATCTGTGAAATTATTTCCTGGGTTACAGATGAATAATTAGATCATTTGAGTGATATTTACTGACTTCTTGCAATTAGTGAGACCTCAAGCAGTATTTGATATATAGTAGCAGTCACCTGACCTGGCTGACATTATTTCCTTCCAGCTGTTGACGAAGGGGACCAAGAGGATTGTGTCTCAGCACTGGGCTATAAGCCTTCATCACAGGCTCCCCTGGTGGGAATCGGTCACAGTAGCTGAACTCAGGGCCACAGGCTAGTTGTTTGTCCATGTATGCGTTTGTTTTTCTGGCATTGGTGCATTAAGAAAGCCCATGCAGGACAACCATAACTCCAACCAGCACATAGTAGGCCACTAGAAATGGTGAAGACAATAAACAGAGGTAGAGTTCCCTCAGACTATGTTGGAACCTTCAGAAGCATTGGCTGGCTGGATTTGAAGACACACTTCTCCTGGACAGGGCTGGCTGCACATGGCCTGCTTCTCCTTCTCTTTCAAAACACCTGTTCCTAAATGACTCATCTGGCTTTAAACCCTCGTCTCTCTCATCACCACATTGCTTTTCATTTCTCATTGCTCAGATCGGTTGGGTTGGCTGCCAAACCGTCTTCTCTATTTAAAATTTCTTTTGAGCACACTTGCCCCACCTACCCTCCACCCCCTCCTTTGCTGATCTAGTCTTCCTTTGCCTAATGTCACATACACACTTTCCTTCAGGTCCTTGGCAGCAGCTCCATCTCTCCAGGTGGACTGCCCAGCTCTGAAAGGTGGGGGAAGACACCCAGGGCTGTGTGTGCCTGTGGCCTCACTGGAGCAAATCTTCCAGGCTGTTCTGCACAACTGCTTTCGCATCCTGCCCACAGTCAGTAGATAAACAAAGGTCCCTGGCATGAGGAGTCAAAGAGTTCACAGAGCATCACAGGATCTCAAATGTTCAGGTTCCTAGAATCTTATTTCTAAATCAGAGGCCATGAATGAATGCAGCTAGATAGTGCAGGTTTTGACGATCAATATGCATGCTTCCTCCTTGAGGTACTTAACAAGCTAGAGGAAATTAGAGCCTCTGACTTTCCAACTTTTAAAAATATCTTTGATGTATGTGCACTAGTGAGAAAGAGAATGATAATGTAGGCTGTGTGCCATGGTATATGTTATGGAGGTTGGAGGACCATCACCTTAGATGCCAGTCCTTGCCTCTCTCTCTCTCTCTCTCTCTCTCTCTCTCTCTCTCAGGAACACTGGGATTGCAGAAAGTGCCATTGTCTGGCCTTGGGGGTTTTGGGGATCCAAACTGAGGTCCTCATGTTTACAAGGAAACACTTCACCTATCTCTTCAGCCCTCACCGAACATTCTTGATCAGAAAGTTTTGTGAGGGATATTAAGTTTCAGAGTTTTGAAATGTGTACCTTTTACCTTTATCTTCCCCCAGCCGAAGTTGAGACTTATAGGAGTGGGCCCAGGAGAACACTGAACAAAAGTGAAGTCCAGTGGCTGGGGCAGATTCCAGAGGATCAGAAAGTCATCTGAGGAATGGTTACTAGATGGCCAGTCTGCTCTGATATATGCCACTTAGTTTCATTTCCTATGAAGAACAATGAAATCTCACAATAACACGTGGCTTAGATCTTTACTGGGGCAGTTATATGTCCTTTCTAAGCCCTTCCTTAAGCCAAACATAGTCTTTATTCCAAGAATTATCTTAGGATTCTTTGAAAATTCCCAAAGTAGGGTAAAATATTATTTAATGAATTTTAATGAAAAATAAAAGTTTGAGTAACTGGGGCATTCAAATACCTAGAATTTTATATGCATCAGATTTTGGAGTGAAAGGCAAATCACAAACACATATTCACAAAAGTGACTGCTCTTTAATAAATCTTGTATATGACATTCTAGGAGCAGAACCCCAGCACCTCAAGTTCAAGGTCACAGTGTGGTCCTCACTGGGCTGGAAGTTCTCAGAGGGCTAGGGACTGAACTTTATGTCACATTGTATTCCACACAGTCTTACATTTGGGGGTTTTAAATATTTGGCAGGAGACTAGACAGTGCTTTACCTCCCTCTTCATTAGTGTCATTGTAAGATTTGAAATTGTCCCTTGCTTCTTGTTCACTGCTTTGGAATGAGATAGGTTTAGTTAAGTGTCTGTGCCCAAACTCAGGCAGATTGACGCTGCCTGATTTGCAGGGTTGTTGTGGAATCAGTGATTAACATTTCAAGTGTCTTGCAGCAGCTGCTGCTGTTATTGTTTTACTTGTTGTCTTGGAGGTATATGTTTCCTGGCTTATAATTTGTTATCCTACAGTTGTGAGGTCTTGTGGTATTTGACAATTGTGTTGTCATTCGAGGGGGTTTACTCCCGTACATTAAGGCTGAAGAGGTGCCGTTCAACGTGCACTCTGAAGGATGACTAGGTGTTTGGGAGGCAAATGCATGGCTTGAAAAGGCATTTCGGACAACAGAGAACCCTGTGCAAAGACCCAGGAGCCTGAAAACCAGTGAGGTGATGGAGGAGCTGGCCACAGCTTGAGTTGAGCTGAAGATGATAGGCTGTGTGAACAAACCATGGCAGCAAGACCAGATCACAACAGGCACTGTAGAAGATGCTACATTTTAATTATCAGTAAGGAAGCCTGTGTTAGTTACTTTTCTCTGTGCTGTAGCCAAAGAACCTAGTAGGAAACAGTTTAAGGAAAGACTAAGATAAGATTGTGCAGAGACAGAATGGCAGTAGGAGCAGGAAGTGCTGGTTGGAATGTCTTGAGGGATGGACATTCTCCACTTGCTTTCACTGCTTTATTCAGATAAGGACCCCAGCTTACGGGTTGGTGCCCCAAGTTTAGGATAGGTCTTCACACCCTAATTAAACTAATCTAGAAACGCCCTCCCAGTCTTGCTCTGATTTGTCCCCTGGGTGATTCTAGAACCTGTCAAGTTGGTCATTGAAATTAACCTTCACAGAGTTGGGTTGGTGTTTTAATGTGTTCTTCTGTTCTTCATTAATTTTATATGGTTTAAATGGATCTGTGAACAAAATATGTTTTAAATGAGATTATTGAATTTTGAACCAGGTCTAGGAAGTACATGACTTCTGACATAAGTCATGACTGTTCTTGGTGACATGGCCAACCTGATCTTACCTGTTGTCCCCTCTCCTGCTCACTGCATCAGGCTGAAAGACATGTACCATATCCAACACTGATTTGTCCTAAGCTTTCTTGTCACTTTTCATTTTGTTTTTCTTGCCATGGGATTTCCTTGGTGGGTTGAACTTATATCTTTGGATTCAGCGGCATCAAACCTATGCCAGTCCTTGTGTGTTCTGTGTTTCTGTACCAGCATTACTTACTTCCTGCAAGATGTTTTCAGCAGCCTTAAGACATTCGAGCATGTTTCTGGAGAGATGACAAGCATCAGTTCTGTTTTCAACACTCTTCCCTGCCTTATAAAGCCACTGAAGTTCAAGGAGAAGGGTGAAGGGGCAGTACCATCTCTCCCTGCTCTCATTGAGCATTCTCAGCCAACAAGTGTACTCTCAGGCCACACAGGGCCTGGCTGCCTGTGTTATTGCCTCCCGGCTCTTCCTCTGCCAGGTTCTTCCATACTGTTCCCAATACCTCACTTTCCCGTCACGTGTGCTTAGCAGGTCCACTATTGTTCTTCCAGTCTAATTCTCTTAAATCCAGCCCACACCTTTTCAGCTCCATATCATGAGTCAAGTGTTTGAAAGCTGTTATTTCATGTTAATTAGAAGTTCTTTTCCCAGCCAGGAAACCTTCACAGAACTGTTCCCTCAAGCCAAGGCTTCAAGATGCACTCTGACATTTGTTCTTGGGGACAGTGAAAGTAATCATGGCTAATTGCTGCCAAACAAGGAAACATTCTCACCCACTCTTGGACCTTCCTTTGAGCCTGGGCAAACCATAAGACTTTTGTTTGACTTTACTCAAGAACCCAGACACCTACATTGCCAAAGAGGCCTGTGGGCTCTGCAATCCTGGGAGAACACTCTCCTAGCCATAATTGCTTGGCAGCCACCCTCACTTAGGAGTTCTTGTGGGTCTCCAAATAGTCTCCACCAAAGACTGATAATGGACTCCTAAGGTGCTGGATTTGGGTGGAAAATTACTTCTACCATATTCTGGACTTGTGTAGGCTTCAGCAGGAGTGACATTAGCTTTTGGTTCTTTTTAAAAACTCTTGAGACCCTCTGATGGCTGCCAGTCACTATAGGGGGCCCTAGCAGGCTTCAGTGGAATTTTCATCTCTTCAGATGTCATGGGTCAGAGCCAAGCCCCATGCTTGCATCTGGCCTTCCTCTTTGTACCTGCTGCTTATAGGTCAGGGACCACAACCTTCTCATTACCTGGCCCACTGCTGCCTCAACCCAGGATCTGCACTGCAAACCAAGGTCTGAGGAGAAGGTTACAGCCCTGCTGACACTTCCTTGGAAACACCAGCAAACACCCTTAGGCCTCCTGTGCTCTGTTGGGAGAGAGTGACAGAGCCGAGTTTGGATGGGGCTGAGGTGGCTACTCCTGCCTGTCTTTCACCAGCAGGATATAATGAAGGGTCCACTGAACAAAGAATAGTCTTGGGCACTATGGAGGGGAGGCCAGATGTAGGGGAATGAGGGCTCATGCACTTACAAAATCACCTTCAAAAAGCAACTGGCCAAAAGGCACAGGCCTCAATGTCCCTATCTATTGGAAAGAAATAAATACTGCCTACCCAGAAAGGTGGTTACAGAGATGACTACCAGTGTCTGTAAGTGCCACATACGCAGAGGAGGGCTTTAGCAGTCCGTAGCTGTTCCTCTTCCTGTCTTTATTACGACAAGCCCCAGCTGGCAGGGTGTACACTGTAAAGTGAGAAGGGCAAGAGAAGACTTACATGGCAAGGTAGGTTTAGCTGAACTGTAGGAAAATCAAAGAGAAGGTAAGTGCCAGAGGTTAAGATCCAGGATCCAGCATACAGAGCTAAAGGAGAAGCAGCAGCTGGTCTGCGCCACAGAAGTAAAGGGTGGGAGGAAGGGTCCAGTGGGTGCATGGCACATGCCGGAACAGTGAGATGAGAGCTTCGAACGACTAGTGAAGGGATTTTGACCTGCTGATGAGGTGATAAGGAACCATTGCTATTTCTCTAACTGAGACTAAACATAATCATTAGATGGCTGTGTAAAAAGGTTTCTGAGAGCTGAGCAAGGAGTGGACAAGAAGAAATCTGGTCTGTGCTAGAACCTTCTCAAGGACAGTGGTCTAAGAGAGCTGTGGTCTGCAGTCAGTTGTCTGATGTCTACAGAGAAAAAGGACAGTTGGCTGAGTACTCGGGTCTAGGTGGAGGCTGAAGCCATGAGTGATGAAGAGAACAAGAAGATGCTCTGACAATTGTGAAGGGACTCAAAGTCCAGAAGTCTAGCCACTGAAGAGCAGAGCTAGGCAGGCCAAGAGGAGGCCTGTGACTTCAGTCATTGCCGTGATCCTCTTGCCTTATGTGACTTCAGCCTGTACCATGGTCCTCTTGCTTCATGGCAGTCTTTCTTTTTAAACAAGGTATTCCATAACTCAGATTGGCCTGCAACTCAATGTATAGCCACTAACAGTAATCCTCCTGCCTCAGTCTTCCACATGCTAGCATTACACGTATGGGTTAGAGGGTGAGCATTCTCCTGGAGGGCTCTCTGCAGATATTTATATCAACTGAGTCATATCTCCTGTGTAATCTTATAAATAAACCAAGGTTCACTTTTAATGAATTTCTGAAGCTTCATAAATAAATTGGCTTAGTTCTAAAAAGCATGCTTTTAATAAAATCTCTGTGTTCTGAATAAAGTTGGCCACTCCAGTGCTTCTAACCTCACCACAGTCCATCATCCTGTGTGTGGGTTTGCCTCCATGGCAAGACTTACACAAAGCCACAGGTTGAACAATAAGTTCAAGACCCTTAACCCTGCAACTACTGTTTTCCCTAGATCCTGCCGGTGCATGGACAACTCCATTCTAAGATGAGCCCAGTCCAAGGCTTGCAAAGGTCCAAGCCAGATGGTGTCCAACCTGAGAGGGAAAGTGGACACAGCCCTATACCTAACCCAGAAGCTATTTCCAATTGACAACCGCTCACAAAGGAAAATTTAGTTTCTCCAAGGGAGTCTCGCTGTGTATGCAAACTGCACTTAAGGGTGGATCCTATGCCCAGCAGTAGATAGCCAATATAAAATGGGCTCATTTTTGGAAGGTTTTTGTCTCATAATGCCTTGTCTGGGTTTTTTTTTTTTTTAACCTTATAGGTCTTTTGCTTATATATCATAGTTTCCAACTTTGTGTGTCTCTGTGTCTGTCTTTTTTGGACATTTTTTGGCTCTTTTTTCCTGTTTGTTCTGTTCTATTCTGATTTGTGTGTCTATTTCATTATTAATGTTTTTAGATGCCTTTTTTTCTAATGAGATTGAGAGAAAGAAAGGGAGTAATTTGGATGGGTGGGTAGGAATTGGGAGGAGTGGGGAAGGGGAAACCATGATCAGAATATACTATATGGAAAAAATCTATTTCCAATAAAAATTAAAATAAAATGGGTGCAGTTGTCCCCTCCCCCAGGCTGAGCCCATTTCTCATCTGCTTTGAGAGGTGGACTCTGGCTTGAGCTATGTGTTTTCCCTCCTCTTTCCCACTCTAGACTACTATTTTCCAAAGTGAAGTTGGAATCGCTCTGCCGGGGCCCGGATGAGGCCCTGCTCACCTGTAAGCACATGTTACAGATATGGAAATCCTGCTACAACCTTACCAATCCCAGGTAAGAACCTGGTGCTGCCTGTTTTGTGTCCTGTTTGCATGAGTATCTGCAAATCAGAGCCATCTCCTATGAGCATTTATCTAGCATTAACTCCGTCACTCCCCTGTAACCCAGTTCTCCACAAACGGTTGAGAGTAGTGTTGGCATGGCATGCTTTTCTACAGCTGATTAAGCCTCTAATTCATGGGCTTCCTTGTTTCTCTCTCCTCCCCACTCCCTCCCCATAGTGACCCATGGGCTCTGTTCACACCTGATTTCTTTCTCCAGCCTGTGACAAAGTCCATCTTTCCATCTTTCTAGAAATTTATGTATAGATTGGCCAGCGACAAAGTCCAAATGAGTTTCCTACAGTAATATTTAAGGGATCCATGTCGATGGTAGGTCACATCCTATTAAGAAGGGAAGTCACTATGAACACAGTTGATAATTTTGAAGAAGTTAAAAATCATGACTCATACAAATATAAAATAAATACATATTAAAGATTTTATTTACTTCACTTAGCTGTGAAGGAGCCAGTACAAGGTTAAGGACTATTCAAAGAAGAATTTGTATAACATGTACTTAGGCAGAATGCTGAAGTGAATTTATAAATAGTTGAAAAAATAGTATCCTGTAAGATGATGGAATATATTTTGTGGGGCTGTCTTTTCCACAGAATAAAAAAAAAAAAATCAATTATATCCCCCACAGATAAATTTATTTGTCTTAGTGGTTTTCTACAGGTTAACTCCTTCTGCCCCTTCAGAATTGTATAGTACCTTAGTTAACAGGAAGTCGAAATGCTGCTCTTGTGAGTCAGCAGATCTGGGGAAGAACAGCCAGTCAGCCTCCAGCAAGTCACTAACAAACACCCCAAACTCATTTGCCCCAAGTCTGGGCACACTGCCAAAGTAATTTAACAAAGAATTATCTGATGACTCGAGTGACTTCTGGCAACTCAAATATTCAGAGGATTTTCCAAATTCATGGCAAGGTGTATGGTTGGATACCTCTAGAGTCAGGTGCCAGACAAGGTGTCATTAGGAGGTACCAGGAGTGTAAAAAGCAGACAAGTATACTGGTGGCCATGATCTGCAGACACCTACGAAGAGGAAAGATGGACTGTGGCAATGGGAAATGAGAATTTTGATTTTTTTTTTTTTTAACAATTTCTGCAGTTGACAGGATGTGGTGGCTCATACTGTAATTCAACTCTAGGAAGCCAAGGCAGGTACCAGGAGGATTACCAGGAGGATTACGGGCCAGACTAAACTAATGAATTGTAGACTAGCTTAGGCTACAGAGAGACCATATCTCAAAAAAAAAAAAAAAAAGGTTTTTTCAGCTAAAAAGAAAGTATTCAAACTGAGGGCCTGTGGAAGGGGCTGTGCCCCTGTGAAGTGACCTCAGATAGATCAGTGACCTGGGTGTGGCAGAGAGCAGCTTTGACGTGTGTGTGTGTGTGTGTGTGTGTGTGTGTGTGTGTGTGTGTGTGTG
>CAJQZJ010001511.1:5995085-6009351 GCA_907164525.1 Lophiomys imhausi | reverse complement strand
CCTTCCTTCCTTCCTTCCTTCCTTCCTTCCTTCCTTCCTTCCTTCCTCTCTGTGTGTACAAGATGTGCGTGCATGTGTACAGGTGCACATACACCACAGCACATCTGTGGTGGTTGGAAGGCAATTTTCAGGAGTTGGTTCTCTCCTCCCATTATTGGTTCTGGGGATCAAACTCAGGTGAGAGGCTTAGGCGGCAGGTGTTAAACCCACCAAGCCATCTCTCTATCCCAATCTTCTCTCATATCTTATAATGACATAAAAACAGCAAGGTTCTACGGGCTGATATCATTGAAGCTGTGTTCATGATGTACAACACTGAAGCCATGGATACAAGATACCTTTGGGTACGGAAGGAAACGAGGAGCATCCAGACACACATGGGTGCCCCTGTGCTTCAGCCTCCTTGCCAGCTAGACCTTGGTTTTTAGGTGACTAACATTTACGGTATGTTTTGCAGTGACTCCGGACGTGGGAGCAGCCTCTTAGATAGAACCATCGCTGACAGACGACAGCTTAATACAATCACTTTGCCAGACTTCAGCGATCCTGAGACAGGTAAGAATCAAAGGCCAGAGGGGGCGACGTGAGGGTGAAAGAAGATGGGACCAGGTGCTGGGTTGGTATTTGAGATTGACAGCCCCCAGGAGTAGGGTGGAGGGCAAGAGTGGTTGGAGTGTGGGAAGAGGCCTCAGGCAAATAACTGGACACTTAACTGAGATGCACTTCTTCAGTCTCATTTTCTACTGTCAGTTCACAGTGAGGAAAGTAATATCTTTAGTCCTGATCAACTCAAATCTGTTTCCCCGTGCTCTGGGAACTTAAACTTTGAAACTACAATTGGGTAGTTTCTGTGCACAACAGGTTTCCTCTCTGCTCTGTCTCCTGTAGGCTTCTGCCCTTGTTGAAATCAGCCATTCTGACTTCTAATCAGTTGCATATATAAACACACATGCTTCCAGCAGGAAAACTTGTCAAGTGGCAGGGGCTTCTGAGCTGGTTCTAGTATCCTCACATGGTGGCCCATAACACTTAGTGCCTCTGAGCAAATATTTCTACTTGGCTGGTAAAGACCTCTGAGGGTAGTGTGCTCCATGTTCGAGTGTCCACAGCTCCCTGGGTGCAGGGAAGTGAGCACACCTCCCTAATTTTCATAGCTGCAAACAGGCAGTCCCAGCAGTAATGCTGGATCATCATTGACAGTCTAGGGACCCCACAGACCCACAAACATAATGAAATCCACTCAGCTTCGAGCCTTAGAGGGAGTTATGGAGTCATTAGACCCAGCTTCTGCCACTTCTCTCCACAGCACCCAACAGGGGACAATGTAAGCCTTAGTCTCCATGTGGTCTGCTTCATCCTTTATGGGCTGACTTCACAGATGGACCCTCAGGGTCTCTCTCCTGCCCTTGTGACACATTCCAGCTCCTGGCAGAGCCCTTCTGAAGAAAACCTGGACCCGTCCTCTGGAAAATCCACCCTAGATGGTGGTAGGTATAGGCCCGAGGGCATTGCTCCCTGAACCCTTCTCATAGCTTTTGCTGACTCATTCCTGCCTAGACTCCTTTCCACCAGATTTAAAATCAGCTAAAGACATTCTCTCCAAAAACCCTCAGCCCCCTTCTTTTGGTGATTGTTGAACACAAAAAAAATGATACAAGTTGTTCTTTAATAGAGTTTAACCAGGCCAGCAGGTACTGTTCACAGTCAGACTGGTGGAACCACAGGCAACTCCTGTAGTAGCCCACCCCAGGCTGGTCAACATTTGTGGGTGGGCAGACTCCAAGACAAGGCCCTGCCTTGTGGATACAGTCATCCCAGGGGCTTTTAAGGCCCTTGTAGAAAAGAAAGGTCCAACTTCCTGCTCTAGTCAAAATGAGGTGAAGCTGGGACACTAACTATGACCACTGCTGAAATTCAAGCTGATTCCAGAGAGCTGCTGTAGCTGCTGAGAGCTATCGGACCTTCTGGCCTCTTCTACAATATTCCATGAGACCAGATATACTAAGGCTAAATCTCTTTCCTTTCAGCTGGCTTGGATCTTAATTTCTCTTGAGGTCCCAAGACTTGAATGAATGCTATTTATCAATAACAGAGAGCTGCAGAAAAAGAATGAGGCCCTTTTTCTTGCTGCCCTGTGCTCCTGGGAACATCTTCCCTGAGGCTCTCAGGAGTTCGCTCAGGTGCCATGTTGTCCAAGTGGACCACATGGCCTTGGCTAGCATAGCCACTTCCTGTTTCTTCTCCCCTCGTCACTGTAATCCCAGTCATGTGGCAGATTCCTTAGGAAGGTCTCTTATTCCAAGGAAATACAAGTCTCTGGAGTTTGGGCTTCTGGTTCCTGTGTCCCTACCAAATAGCAATGGAGACCACCCCTCCCAGCCACAGGCCAGTGACCTTGCATTATGTAAATGAACCCTGCACTTTTGTGTGATGCTGTTGATCAAGGCTGTTTATACAGCACCCTTTAATAGGTAGACTAGGGATCAGGGCACTATGAGGCCTTCTCAAGGGAAGTCTTGTCACTGAGCGTAAAACATCTGAAATGGTAAGTCAGAAGACTGAGGACAGTCCATATAGAAGTAGAAATGACGCCTCTGTGTTTATTAATAAAAGCCAGTTTTCTTTGGTTCCTTGTGAGGTATCTGGGGGCACAGTTACCTTAGTCACACACCTTTGTGGATTGTCCATCTGCCTCAGCTGCCCATGGATTTTATCTGTTCCTCTCGTTTTGATTTCATTTCAAGAGAAAAACACAAGTTGCAATTGAATCTCAAGGATAACTGGAGAAGCATTGTTTCCATGGTGCACCTCCATCAGCATCTCCCTCTCCCCATGGTGCACCTCCATCAGCATCTCCATCTCCCCATGGTGCACCTCCTTCAGCATCTCCGTCTCCCCATGGTGCACCTCCTTCAGCATCTCCCTCTCCCTGAAAGCAGCTTTCTGTTTACCCTTCAGAGTAAGCACATGTTTTACTTCCCACCCCTTAGAAGAGTAGTCACTGCTATGAGCTCCACAGTCCTGATGGTCTTCACTTCCCACACACCCCTAAGAGTGTCCTCATTCTGCTTCAGAGCTCTCAAGTGCTCCATGACCCTGTGCTTTATATTTGGGCCATCTCAGGCATTTTTCTTCCTTTGCCGCAGTTTTTGGTTCAAGCAGTGATGGAGGAGGCGAGCTGATTTTGAACATCCACTGCAAGCTTGTTCATTTAGTAAAGACCGGGCCAGAGAGCAGAAGAGAAAAGGAAGGCCAGCCTGGCTTTGGTCTGACAGGAGTGGCTCTAGGAGCAGATGCTGTCTAGGAGAACCAAGCTGACTGGTGGCCGTGTGTTTTCAATGATAGCCATGACTGACTCCTATTTTCCTAAACCCCAGGGCATCTGACACAAGCAAAGTCATACAGTGCTGACATCAGAAAGAGGTCATGGGTAAAGCAATAGCAACCTTCCATTGTCTTGATCCTGCCACTCTGGGGCACAGGCCCAGAAGCCCCACTGCAAAGAGACTCTTTTGAGAAGCTGTTGATCATTTTGATGTACATTTGGTTTTTCTCTAGAATTCATAAATACCAGAATAGAGATACTAATATAATGAATTCCCATCACTAACTTATATGTTTGTGTATACATATATATGCATATATTATAAGAACTTTTAAAAGTATAAACCATAAGCCCTGATTAAGTTTTATTAAGCAATCAGGTACTACGAAAGCCGCAGTTACAGAACATGGCATCCCTTCTATTGTCCCCCTGGCTTCACTTCTTCCCCCTCATAGGTCCCAGCCAGCAAAAAGGAGAAATCAATGGAGTCACAGTTTTGAAGCTATGAATCATTGTCTTTTCTTTGGAATAAATCTATAGTTCCTGAAATAAATGGGGGGGGTATTTTTCTTTCTTTTGCTTTCAAAACAGGATATGGGGCAAGGGAGCTTTTGTTTAATCATTGGTGGATATCACCAGACACCTATCCAAAGCAAAGTAGCTTTTAACCTGAAAGTCTGATGCATTTTGTTTGGGAAGGTTTCTGATTGCAGCTGTGGTGGTCTTTGCATCATCCCATGCCCACCAGCTGTCAGGCCTGAGGGCTGCAATACAAGCATACTTTCCATAGCACCAACTAGTGCACACCACAGGAGCCGCCCAAAGAGCTCAGCGTTCCGTTGTCAAAACACTGGGACCACCGCAGGCCATTGCACTTGGCCCACTGCACCTTGGGAAACTCGAGTTTTCAACTTCATATGAGTGCTTCTTAGAAAACAAACTGTGCAAGTCGGAAAGGGAAGCGTGTCCTGCAGAAAGCCTGCATGTTGTAGGCTAAAGATGGATTATTTTCAGTGGGTCACACTGCTGAATCCATGCCCAGGTAAATCAGAGTTATTTTTACTCTATGATGTTGCAGAGCAATTAAATAACCAGTGGAAAACAGATTTGTTTTCTTTGAAAAGCACTTGTATCCTATTCAAGTAGAGGAGTGACTGTATTACATGACCTCATTTTCTTTGCAGCTTATGTGAGTATATTAAAAGCTAGTTTGTTTTTTCTTTGTGTTTCTAAAGGTTTTTTTTGCTTTCATTCTTTTTTTTCTCTTTCACTTTTTAGTATCAGACTCCTCCTCCTCCTCTTCTCTCTCAAGAACCGAATCTCCTCTCCACCTGTTTGTGTCTTCTCCTCTTCATTCTCATCCCAAACCTGACATCTTTGTGTGGCCCCCTGCTGCTCACTCATTCAGTGACCCAGGTCCCCACCAGGAACCTTCACTCTGTAAACATGGTTTTTTCCTTTCTTCTTAGATGCCCTTCATTTGCCTGTTGTATTATTTTCTGATAATCTTCCAACTGATAAGCTGGCTAGGAAACCCCACCAATGGATCAGGGAAAGCTGTTACTTATTTGAAAAGCCAAAACTGTCGGGAACAGAAGGAAAGCTAAGACTGCAGATAGTGACCACAGTCTACCTCCCCAGGAAAGTAAAGGAGATGGGGTCCAGAGTGAAACAAATGGAGCTTTTCCAGAGTGTCACCTCTGCTTCCTGGGTCCTCCTGAGCTCTCCTGGTGCAGGCATAAAGGCATGAAAACAGTGTTACAGTCAAGGGCTGAGGAGGTGACTCTGTTGGCAAAGAGCCTGAGTTTGGTTCCCAGCACCCACTTAGAAGCAGGCACAGCATTGTATCTGTAACCTCAGAACTGGAGAGACAGAGGCAGGCAGATTGCTGAGCCTCACTGGCCAGCCAGCCTATTTGGTGAGTCCCAAACCAGTGGGATACCCTGTCTTAAAAGACACCTGCCAGCAGGTGGCAAGCAGGGTGTGGCAGTACACGCCTTTAATCCTTGAGAGGCAGAGGCAGGCAGATCTCTGTGAGCTTGAGGCCAGCCTGGTCTACATAGCAAGTTCTGTGCCAGCCAGAGCTACTTCATGAGACCCTTTCTCAAAGCAAAACAAGGCCAAGATAGTGACCTCATCTGAGATTGTCTCTGCTCCCCACAAACACATGCACGTGTGCTCACACGTGTGTACCCTCACACACATGCAGAGGCACACACACAAAAAGAAAAGGTAAGCTATAATAGTTTGTAAATAATCCTAAAAATGTCTGCATTTCTATTTGAAAGTGAATTAATTCCAACCACATATAACAGTGAAAGCCATATCCTAATGACTTTATCCCACATATCCCACATTCACCTGCCTGTCGCCATTGAAGGAAAGCTCTTGGAACTCTGTCCCCCATAGCCTCCCCTCTGAGGCCAGTGCCTGCAGGTTCCAGAGCACATTTGAGAAATGGTGTTGGAAACTGGCTTTTACTTGCAAAGAAGGGAGATGCAGGTTTCTATCATGAAAGTGTGTAGTGATTGAACAGCACCTTTGTCTGATCTTGATTTTAAATAATACAGAAATTTTGAAAGTCTACTTTAGCAAGTGCCAGGACTTGTCAGTTAAAAAAAAAATCCCCATATTAAAATGAAACACACTGGTTGGTGAAGTCCTTAAAAGGGACCTAAATATGGTGCTCACTGGACAAGCCCTCCCTTGCTTTCCTTCGATCATTTATTTAATGCTCACTCTCCTGCCACCAGTGCCAGCAGATTTAATCTGCTTCTGTGATTTATAAGGGCTCGTCTTTGTTCCAAATGCTGTTACATGCTGAACAAAAGCCCATAACAGGCTGCTGCCGGGAGGAACCACTCTATCTAGTGTGCTCTTTAAGGTGGATGGTTATGTAACCCTCCATAAGGTCAGGAAAAAGGGTCATACAAAGTCACATTCGTGCCAACAGTGACTCTTGACCTCTCGCATCTGCATACAGCATATTCCAAGCATTGCTTTTATGGCAGCCCAAGTCTATGAAATAGAAGATAAAGGTGACATTTATAAACTGTTAATGTTATCTTTTTATCTACCTCAGACCAGCACTTTCTCTTAATACAGTGCCTAAGAGCAACTGCCAACTTTGATTTTTCAAGAAAAAAAATTTTTGTTTCTCTTACATTCGCTTTTGTTAAGTTTATTTTCTTAAATGAGATCCTGTGTTCTAGAACAATGTTGTATGTTTCGCTGCCCACTGTTTGCATAGCAAACCCACCAACTCCTGCACTCTGCCAGTTTTTATCATCCTAGGAGCCCTGAGTTTTTTTCAGAAATACTGGCCCTTCCATTGGGGCCCTTCAAATCAAACTAATTAGTAAATTGTTGGAGCAGTGAGCACCCACTGGGCTTCTTACTAAATGTGGCATGCCCCTGCCACTGTTCTATGGTTATTCTCAGGGAAGCCATGAGCTGTTGTCCCATCCTCGGGGTGTGCCTGGCTGGTAACCAGCTGTTCCCAAGGATCTTTCTTCCTCATAGATGAATTTGTTAGTTTGAGAAGGCTTTCCTTTTCAAACTAATAGTTTCTTGATATAATTGTAAGGAATTTCAACCCTCTTGCCTAACAATGAAAACTAGCCCAGCCCTGTATTCCGATGTACCTAGGTTAGAGTTAATATGTGGGGAGATCCAAAAACCTGCTGGTTTCATTGTTTTTCTCTTCCTTTTGGAATTTCCTGCTCTGGAAACAAAACACGTGGCATGAACTGGTCAGTTTCTTTGTGCTGGGTGAACAAGTCAGTGTGGAGGGGATGCCTGATTGGTCCTTCTTTGCTTAAAACAACAGTCACTGTTAGTGGAAAAATAAAATCTGATTCCAGCCAGCCAGACTTACAGTTGGAAGGTCACTAGAACCTACTTTGGTTTGTAAGCTTTAATTTTTAGTTTTCAACTGTTTTGCTTCTTGGTTTTAATTTTTGTTTGATCTGTTGTCCCAAGGCAACTCTCCAGAAGCACACTTTCATGGTTTCCCCTCCCTCTTTTCAGTTAGTAAGTAGCCTTCCAATCTGTTCACCCTCCCAGGGTCTCTGGAGTCACACCTCCCTCCACTGTTGAATGTGTACTGTGGTTTATGAGTGTTGGGGACGTTGGGATGATATGGTCATCTTGCTGCCCTGCCACCTGCTTGCCCACTCTGCCACCTGGGACACACTGCCTGACTCCAGGCTGTAAGCACAGCCGAGGCAGTGCTGCCCTGAGGACTACAGAGGAAGGAAAGCAGGAAATCACCTGCACAAGGGGCACAGGGAGACTAGAAGTGAAGTATCACTGGTATGATGGATTGTGATTGACTCCCAGCCCTCCACTGTGGGTCTGGAGAGAGGCTCAGCAGCTAAGAGTGCTTCCTGATCTTCCAGAGGACTCAGCACCCTCATCAAAAGGCTCACAATGCCTGTAATACCAGCTCCAGAGGCTCTGATGTCCTCTTCTGGCCTCAGCAGTCATGTAAACATGTGCCATGTGGCATATATTCTACACACACACACACACAATAAAAAAATAAATAGTAATCCATAATAGGAAAGAGGTGCATTTTGATAACATTAAAACTCTCCATAAAAAGATTTTACCGGGCCGGGCGTGGTGGCGCACGCCTTTAATCCCAGCGCTCTCGGGAGGCAGAGGCAGATGGATCTCTGTGAGTTCAAGGCCAGCCTGGTCTACAGAGTGAGCCCAGGACAGCCAGGGCTACACAAAGAAACCCTGTCTCAAAAAAACAAAAAAAAAAGATTTTACCACCAGGCCCCTTTAATACCAAGTTCATCTGAGAAAGTTTAAAAAAAAAAAATCTGGTTTTCCAAAAACTAGGCTACGTTAAAGCCTTTAAGAGTATTATTGCTTCATTTAGGGCTTGCTACATTTATACATAAGGCTTAAATATTTTTCATAAAACAGGTCCAAGTCTCTGAGAAGGACCAGTTATGCAGAGAAAGATTCCTCCTCATCTACAAAAATCTAAATGTGAACTATAGTTGCATGCACCTGTGTGGTGGTTTGACAGTGATTGATTGACCCTATGTTTAAGACCCAGCCACATGCCTTTCTCCTTGAGCTATTGCCCTAGAAGGGGAGACTCTCAAGGAAGGGACTCTGTAGATGGAAAATCTGAAGAGATTGGGTGGGTCCGAAAGCACAGGGCTCCCTCTACACTGCCTCTGTTCTTAGACCTGACCCCCAGAGCCCCTGTTCTCAGGTGCAGTTGCTGTTGGGGAGAAAAGGGTGTGTGAAGTTTCATTCCCTTCTCTAAACATGCAATAAAACCAACAAAGCTAACTGAGGCTCTTGGCTCCAACCTTCCTATGGAAGTTAAGGCTACTGCCTTCACTTTTACTGTTTGGGAGTAAATTCCCAGGAGAGGAGAATAAATAGAATAATGATAAAACATAGTCTACAGTCAGATGGAGAAGAGAAGTCAAGGTAGAAGTGAGTTTTCACTTTCCATCATGACTAGTGATAATTTTACATCCTCAGACATTGATGAGTATCACAATCTGAAAGTGAATAGTCAATGGCGTATTTTACCCTCTATTCCTCATTAACAAAGGAGTTTTAAAAATGTATGTATGAAAGCATTAGTGATAACCCCCACTATTTTTTGAGACGTTTACAATAAAAAAGTCCTGATAATCTTTTTCATTTATAAACTTTCTGTGCTATTTGCATTTAGTCAGTATTCATTTACTATAATTTTCCTTAATTAGTTCTGTGGTGCCTTTCTTTAAATAAGACTGAATGGAATTATAAGCAATTGGCAAGTCAAGTGGTGTGCAGGCAGGGCAGCACCAAGCCTGGCAGGTGTTCCCCCATGGTACTGCAGTCATAGGTAACCATGCTAGGCTTAGAGCAGCCTTCCCAGGCAGAGAGCACTTAGTGGCTGCCGAGTGAATGTGCAGTGGGGTGGGAGAAACATCTGCCACTGTAGTCCTCCAGAAGGTACTGTCTCCAACCCAGAGCCACCCGAGTGGAGCACCCTGACAGCTGGTATCCCCCTGCATGCTTATGAATGGCTTCCTTGCATGCTTCTGTGTGACCACTTGGCCCACCAGCCTTGGCAGTACTCTGCTTCAGCCTTGCATGCCCCGGGGAGATGACATAGCCCTGTCTCTCCCTGCTTCATGGGCTCCTGTCCCAAAGCTTTGCCTTCTCCCGAGAAGACATTTTGTCTGTGTTAACCAGTCGAGACTTTGTTAATGTGGCTGGGAAACAGATTCATCTTCGAGCTGTGGATGTGGCCATCTTAGTCTATTCTTCACTCTGGGAAAAACGAAGTTCAACTGAGAATGGTGCCTACGTTTGTCAGAGGAAGCCAGTGGGAGGCAGTGTGGACTGCCGGGATGAGTGGGAGGCAGCAGTTGTCTGCTAAGCTGCTGTGGCCCTGGCCTTGCTGTCACACTGATGGACATGCCACAGAGAGGGGAGGTGGCAAGGCTCACAGATAAGAAAGCTGTATGGTAACATAGTGAGAAAGCCACTGCCTCAGAGAAACAGTGGCCTTCTAGGAAAGACGACCAATCTTAACCACTTGGGCACTATGGGGGGAAAAACTAAAACTTTTAATGTAAAGCAGAAGGTACAGATACTATACCTAATTTGGTGGCTGAAATGGGAGTGGCCTCTCTCATCTCTTCTTCCTCTAAAAATTGAGAGCTATTGCTGAGCTCATCAGGACATGCTGGTGTGGAGACAAGAAGGTCACAGCTGCCAGCAGGCTGCAGTGTTGGACAAATGCATTTCCAAACCCTGCTTGAGACACAGTCTTTTCCTATTAAAAGGAGAATGTTTTAAGCAGGCTAGCTGGCAGGATGCTTAGTCATTCAGATTGTGGTTAAGAACTCAGGGTCTTTAGGGAAAAAGGAAGGCTGCTTTCTCTACTTAATCTAATTGTTTTGAGGGGACAGCTTCTAGGTGACAGACACTGGATAAAGTCTATTGACAGATAACACCCAATCATTAGGGGATAGAGGGGAATGAGCTCCAGCCTCCATCAGTGAGTGAGTTCTACATGCCTGATGCCAGAGTGGCTTCACTCTGCTTCTTTTCAGAAAAGATGTGAGGAAGGCGGCTAAGGGCTACAGCACCGTGAGGCAGAGAGAATGTGGGTGGTGAACGGGGTGTGGTGGCCATGTACCGTCACTCTCCCATGTTCATCACATGAAGCAATCCAGTTAGTCCTCCAGGGCTAGGGAGCAAAGAGCTCCCCAAATCCTGGCAAGTATGTGTCCTGCATGTCTACTGCTGCCTCTCTTTTGGTAAAGGACGTTTCTCACACATAACATGACCACTGTCCATTGCTGCTAGCTCTGGGATAAGCAACAGGTCACTAGGCAGACAAGGTTTCATCTCCATGTTGAGAAGACATGTGAGGAGAAAGGAATCACAGGCTTCTTCCAGCTGCAGCCACTTGTCTAGTCCCACCAGACAGTCAAGAGGGGAACCACCGTAGAAATGTGTGCCCTTCATCCAGGGCCCTGTTAGTGAAAGTGCAGCGCGCAGTCTCACCCGCCTTCATCAGCTCCAGGCGAGGTGATCCTGTAGCAGTTTTTCCCAGCCTCTGTCCTAAGGGAAGGGCTGCTTTATCTCCTTGGCAGGGCATGGCAGCTGCAGCACACAATACTGTGCTCCTGGGCTTCAGCATTGATAAGCGCTTCTCAAGTTAGTGTGATAAAAAACAGATGCAGAGCAGCCTGGGCATGTTGCCTGGCTCATCTGTTGAACCTGATAATTTGGAAACATCTCTCCAGAGTCTTGGATTTCAAGTTGGAAATATGTCCTTTAGTCTTCCTTCGGATTTCTTTTCCAAGACTCTGTCTCCACTTTTCCCTTGGGTCATGCACAATGTGCTTTTGCTTTGGTGGGGGAAAAGGGGGGTTCCTCAAAAACAGATGGAGAGTGCCAGCATTTCCAACAGTGTTCCCACCTACACCCCAGCCACAGTATATATTCCCACTTACCATGCCAGTTCTCCTCAACAGTAAAATAGCTGCTGTTGAGCTGTGCTGCTCGTCCTCCAAATCCTAACCCAGTGGAAGACTCACTTATTATGTCATTGCAAAGAATAGTAGAGACTAACCATCGTGTACTTTGCCATTGTTGTTTGTTACCTATTAAAGCCTCTGACTTCCCTAATGTCCATCCCGAGAGTTCATCACAGCAAGGCTTTCTGCCCTTGTGATACATGTAACAAGGAATTGACTGAACAGAAAAGTACTCCTGGCCACCCTCCCTCCTCTCGATGTAATGGTTTAATTGCATTAGAGGGAGAAAGTCACTAAACAACACCAGTGTTTAATTCTGTACCTGGAATTTCCAGAAGTGTGACAGGTACACTGAAAAAGCCCGAGTGACAGTTAGAGCCTTCCCCCGTTACTAGGAAGAAAAACAGAGCATACCAACTGTATCTTTTGAATGTCATAGAGTTTATGGCCTTACCACTCAGAACACTCTCGATATCATCTGAATGTCATAAAGGGATAGATCTGTCCACACTACTCTTATTTCTTCTACAAACACCTGCCCAAGGCCTAGGATGGACTTTTCCTGAAATGACTGCAAAAGCCTAACCAGAAGACACCTTGATGTCTGTGAAATGCAGTTGAGTAAGGAAGGCAGGTAGGTGCATCATCTGTGAGGCCTGTCATCTGCATGGTGATAATGATGTACACACCAAAGCGTGAAGGCCCAAGGCTCCTTTCCTGAAGGGACAGCAGGAGGCTCGCTGCAGCCTTCCTTCAGGAGGTGGCCCTTATGCTTAGATGTAGAGACTGGAGTTACAACCAGGCAGTGTTTGCATCCTGTTTTTACCATCAGCTGGCCTTACAGCTTTGGGTGGTTACATGACCCATTAAGTCTCAATTCTGACACATAAACAGTGTAAAGTACTATCCACGGAGCCTAAAAATGTAAGATGTTCTCTAAAACTGATCATCACCACTGCTATTGTCACCATCGGTATACCACTGTCATCATCACATCATTTGCCAGACCTTACTCAGAGTGGGATTTATTATTATTATATAAACATTAATTAATTCTGTCATATTATAGATATTGCAAAGAAAAATAATTCGGGCAGTTCAGTAAAGACCTTGTAGTTCATTTGTAGAGTGAAAGACAAAATAGCTAATACCAAAAGCAACATTAGCTCCCCCAAAAGCCACAGGTCCTTTAGCAAGGGATCTGTAGATTGTGGGACAAAGTTTGCATGGATTTTCTACAGCTGCAGTGCATTATCTCTAGATAATCAAGTAACTTAAACGTGTTAAGCATGTTTTAATTCCTAGTGTGGCAATATCAGTAGACAAGGCCCAATAAATCTCTTTGAAGTCTTAATGATTTTCTAGCATCCAAAGGGGATCTGAGACCAAAAAGCTCAAAAACCTCTAAGCCAATAAAAGACACTATCTCAAAAAACAAGGTGGACAGCTTTAGGAGTGACAGCCAAGGTTGTCCCCTGGCTCTGCACACTCATTCCCTTGCACATGCACCAGCACACATATAAGCAAAAGTTACATCAAAATGCAAGCAAAAATATCTGTGACAGCTGAACCACTTGACTAGTTATATTAAAAATTATATCTCTAGACATACTTTGTCTGCAGCAGGATAGATTCCTACCCAGACTTCGTAAGTTTCCCCTGTGAAGTATCATCATGCCACCAGTTCCCTTATTGTTGGGCAGCAGCTTTCTCTGGAGAACCCCAAGGCCCCTCCTGGGGATGCTGTCTTCTCCACAAGGCCTGTCTGCCTAGGGCTTATTCATGGAAGGTAGAATGGCTTTCCTTCTATAGATTTTGGATTCTGTTCACCAAACCCTTATCAAAGATCTGAGTGTACTTAGAAGAAGCCATCTTTCTACCTTGTTGAAACAGCTAAGCAATATGGATGTCCAGTTGTTATTGTAATGCCTACCTTTTGTTTCTTTTTTTTTGAGACAATCTTACTTTGTAGTCCAGACTAGACTTAAACTCACAGTCTGCCTCAGCTTTCTGAGTGCTGGGATTAAAGGCATGAAATACCATCCCCAGTTTAACCAAGCCTCTTAATAATAAATAACCCATGAATAATTAATAATAATAAAGTGACCATACAATAGCACATTCCAAAGCCCAACTGAACTATGTCTTATGTTCACAATTTTGTATTACTCAATATGTAATGAACTTACTTTATTTACATAGTGAACATTTATCCTTACATGTCACTGTTGTAAATTTCCTAAGTTGATAGTTGCTATCACTAACAATGTTGCAATGTTTGTCTCCATGCTGAACTTCCTGATAAATATGAATTAAGAATATTGTAGGTGAGCTGGACATGGTGGCACATGCCTTTAGTTCAAGCACTTGAGAGACAAAAGCAGATTAATCTCTATGAGTTCAAGGCCAACCTAGTCTACAGGGAGTTCTAGGATGTCCAGGACTACACAGAGAAATCCTGTCTCAAAAAACCAAAAACACAAAACAAAACAAAAAAAGTTGAGGTGAATGTGTGTATGAGTAGTTTTAAATAAGAGGCCCTTCCCCTCAATTCTGAACCATGCTTCTGAGACTGGATGTTGGAAAAAGTGGGGAGCAAGATCCTATGCCTTTGCCTGGCACATGTCCCCAATGGCCTTCAAGAAAGCAGGTTTTAGAAGATAAACAGGTGAGCCTGGTGGTGGTGGCGCACGCCTTTAATCTCAGCACTTGGGAGGCAGAGGTAGGCGGATCTCTGTGAGTTTATGGCCAGCCTGGTCTACAGAGCAAGTTCCAGGACAGCCAGGGCTACATAGAGAAACCCTGTCTCTAAAATCCAAAAGAAAAGGAAATAGACGGTGCATGTTCAAAGCCCAAGCATCCAGGCCACCCTCCCCTGCTCCAGTGTTAGCCTGAGTTACAGGCGACTGCTGTATACAAAGCA
>CAJQZJ010001511.1:5961521-5995075 GCA_907164525.1 Lophiomys imhausi | reverse complement strand
GACTGCTGTATACAAAGCACGCATGCTCCAGTGTTAGCCTGAGTTACGGGCGACTGCTGTATACAAAGCACGCATGTATTTTTTTCTCCAGTGTTAAGTTATAGAGTGTGATTCTCCATCCATTGTGATGCCCATCTCTGGAAAGGCAGGATGCACTAATTAATAGGAAGTTGCTGGGTTGTCTAGAGAATGGCGAGCCATCTACTCCAGATACTACCCCAGGAAACAAGATTGGCCATCTCTGCTGTCACCCAGGCAGTTACATGGTTTAGGCCCTAACAACAGGGTGTTTTGTAACAGCTCTTGAAGTCCTCACTGATGCTATTTGTTAACCTTGAGTCCCTGCTGTGTGTCAAGCTATACTCCCTTCCTGCCCCAGAACTTACATCATGCCAGAGTGAGCCCCTGGCTTAGCAGAGTGCTTAACATAGCATGTGCCTATGTGTTGACTGAAGGATCAGCTAGGCAGAGGGTGAAACTAAGAGCCTAGGCCATCATGGTTGGCCCCGTGTCTTTAGGAACAATAACTCGCATCCTGGGGAAGGGGTGTGTGTATGTTCGTACTCATGTCTGTGTTGGGGGGGGGGTCACTGTCAGGTGTGAGATGTGTGGCCCCGCTTTAACTCCTGACAGAGTCTTGAAACCTCCCACAGGCTCCGTCCAGGCCACATCAGTAGCTGCCTCAAGAGTGGAACAAGCACTTTCAGAAGTGGCCTCATCTCTGCAGAGCAGTGCTCCCAAGCAGGGTCCGCTACATCCCTGGATGACTCTGGCCCAGATCTGGCTCCATGCAGGTACCACTCCCACTTAGCCCTTGACCCCATGGGCCTCTTCATCTGCCCATCCTTTCCCACAACCTGCAGCCGATCCTGAGGCTGCTGGCTTCTGCAGGCCACCTATTCAACTGTTTAGCCCAGAACTCCTCAGCCTGTGGGAGAACTCAGAGCTTTTGTGGCCAAGCCCCAAACTTGTATTGAATCTATCTATCTAGACATCCCTCCTCAATGACTACACTTGACCTGGCATTCAGTAGAAAATTGGAGTAGGGACCCCTGAGGGATTTGCAGGGTGAGGGGTCCTTGTACTAAAGAGGAACCTAGTCTTGCACCCCATGCTGTCTCTATAGGACCCTGCTTACTGTTTCTCAGCTATGTAGACTGCCTAACTTCTCAGCCTCGGTTTATTCATCTACATGGATTGGAATAGCGCCTGTCTCCTGGGGTCAAGGAGCACAATGCTTGCACATCTCACCATTCAGTCTCTGAGTCTCCAGGCAATGTGACAGGAACATTGACAGCACAGGTGCCTTTATCCAAGCCACAGCAGGGCAGGGTGTTTGGTGTTCTCACTTCCCTCCAAAGACACGCCTGGTAACCTGCAGAGAGGGAAACAGTAGCAACAGCCCCTGTTCTGGGAACCGACCCAAAGGAAGTAAGATCCCCTCTGCCCTGGTTTCACATGACAGTCAGCTGGCTATGCAAGGCTGCCCACAGTTATAAATCCCAGAATTAAGTATAGCATGTGAAGTTTGAGCAACCTCATTTTACATGGCAAGCTCCCAAGAAAGTGATAACTGTTAGTGTATATGCATATTTCTATTTCTGAAAAAAAGGTACCTGTCTCTCGTATTTTACTTCATCTGCATGACCCTGGTATCCCAGACTCAGGCTTGCCTTCACCAGGGACATGCTTGGAGCCCAAGTGATGCTAGGAAGGATGCCTGTTACCACAAGCTGTCCATCTATTTATGCCTTCATTCTCTGGGCCAGTTGTGTGGTGTCCTACCTTGTGTCCCCATTAGCAGATATGCAAGTGTGAAGACATAACCAACCACAGGACCAGCCCATCTGCATTTTCAGTGTCAGCATCCGTAATTAACCATAGTAACTGCTGTAAATTAACAAATTGTATTCTTCTAAGTATATAAGGTGACTGATTCATACATGTGTATGACTGTTCCTTCTTCTCTACCCACTCCTCAAAGAGGTCAAGACAGGGTGCCTCTGAGATCCAGGCCCAGCAGGAAGGCCACTTCCAGCTTTCTCCAGAACAATCCAGATCCTGCATGGGAGTCTGATATTATCTTGTCCAGTCACCTATGGACAGTGACCTCAGAGGATAGAGAGGGACTGAGTGCTGTTTAATGACCAGACCAAGAAAGCCTGGCTGAACACACAGTGCTGACATCGGGCAGAGCTGTCCTTCACATTGGACTTGAAGTCCAGCTTTTGAAGCACATAGTCAGGCTTGCATAGGAAGTTCTTTTGCCCGCTGAACCATCTCACCACCCCCTTCTAGGAACACTTAAAGCTGGGTATTACAAAATGCTGCAAGGCTTGCCCCAGAGCCCCAGTTCTCAACCTGTGCATTGCAACCCCTTTGGCAAGCCTCTGTCTCCAAAAATATTGATATTACAATCATAACATTAGCAAAATTACAGTTATGAAGTAGCAGTGAAAATAATTTTATGGTTGGGGGGTCACCACGACATGATGAACCATATTAAAGGGTCATAGCATTAGGAAGAACCACTGTTTTGACACTCCACCCCATCCTTGTCACCACTCAGTTGTCCAGGGCTGTTCCTAATCTTTGCATGGCTATCCATGACTCCTGGGAAGGAGATTTAATAGTTGTTACCAGAATAGTTAAGAACTCAATGACAAAGATTGCATTCAGAGTAACTTTTCAGTTTTGTCACTGTGGCTCAGAAGAATGGTCTTGCTACTAGTTAACTGGTTTGGCTTACTGGGGTTGAAATATGGAAAACAAATGCCAATTTTGCCTTCCAGCCTCTGGGCAGATTACATTGTACATGCAGTGAGCATAGTGTGTCCTGTTTGTGAATGAGGCCAAGTACAGTCTTCTCACCATTTGTGTCTTGTCAACTCTTTCCAGTCAATAGCATGCTATGTTTGCATAGTCCTTAAAGGGGTGACATTAGAAGAAAGCAGGCGGCTCCTACTGACTATGGGATTCATCCTCTGAAACTTGTGTTTGACTGCTCTGAGAAGTAGAATAAATCACCCTCTCCCCTTTTTGACAGTTCATGGAAACCAGGTAACGCCAGCCTTTTGTGTTCATTGTCAGCTTTAACAAGACTTCAGAGTCCACACAATCTGCAAGGTTTAGAGAAACTGAATCAGGGCCTGACTTCCAAAGCTGGGGTGTTTCCATGGTGTTTGTGAGCCTCTTCTTACCTGGTTGGTTTTTCTGGTGAACTGAGAGTGGTGGACTTTGTGTCTGTAGCCTGTGGCAGAGGTCGCCCTGGATTCGAGTCTCTCAGGAAAGAAAGGTCTCTCTGTATGGAGGTTTCTAGGCTGTTTCTGACGGTAGGAAACTGAGCATTGCATGTGAGCCTCAAGACCAGAGCAGCTAGGGCACAGGACATGAGGGATACTTGATTAGAGAGGATCTTTTTCTTCCTGGATGGTGGGCTCCCTTCCCTTCACCACCTCCTCGGAAGGGTTCTCTTGGAAGCCTCTGACCCCAGGGCCACAGACTTCCGTTAGGATGTCTGGTTGCCAACACAGCCTTGGCTGTGCATGTTGGGTTTTTGGTTCATTTAGACCAATGTCATAAATTTATTTAAATAATTTCTTAGCTAGCACAATTTTGTGGTACACAGTTGAACACATGGGAAAGTTGTAAAGTGAAAGGCTCCCCTCGTTCCTGAGCATCACTCCCTGTCGCAGACTCTGGGGGTCATTCTGGCACTGTCCCAAGGTTTTCCCCATTCTGTGCTTTGTCCCTGATGCCCTCTCCCCATGTCAGGGATTGCACATCAGCCCAAGTGGTGCTGAACAGCTGGGTGATATAATTCACGGTAGGAAATGTCGTGATGTCAGCAGTACCCTGTGGGTTAGCATCTTCATCACTTCTCATACATACTTGGCCATTGCAGACAGCATTTCAGAGAGTACACTGAAATATATTATTCAGTCTCTAAGACCAGCTCCAAAGAATAGATCTAGTAAGTCAAACCGTATAAAAGTAGTCATGTGACCTCCCACAGAGCTGTACCAGTTTCTATTCCAGTCAACAGCATGTGACTGTATTTTCTTATCTCTTTGCCAGTACCACATATTCTCAAAACCCTGGACCTTTACCAGTTGGATTCATGAAAGATGGTGTTTTTATTAGCTGTTCATGGCTTTTACCCACATATCTTCTTAGATGGCAGGCATCTCCTTTTCACACATAAGCCACTTATTATGTGTTGAAGAAATTCACTGTGTTTTGTGTGTGTGTGTGTGTGTGTACATGTGCATGCACACACACACAAGTGCACATGTATGTGTGCACATGGAAGCTAGAGAACAACCTTCACTATCATTCCACATATAGTGCCTACCCTGTTTGTTTGTTGGTTTATTTGAAGCAGGGCCCTCACAAGCCCTAGTTAGACTGACTGGCCAGTGAATTCCAGGAGTCCACCTTTCTATGCTTCTTGGTGCTGCCATGCTACCAGCATGCTATCATATCTTGCTTTTTTTATGCAAGTTATGAGGATTAAACTCATAAAACTAATGCTTTGCCAATCGAGTCATCTCCCCAGTCCTTCTGTTTTCATTGTGCTTGCCCACCCCAGGATTACACTTTCCTTACAGCATGTGAGCTTCCCATGATGCTTAGAAATCAGCTCCCCAGCTTTCATTCCTTTTTCTTGAAAGTGCCAAAAATCTTATGGCATCATTTGTACTCAGTCTCCCACAGAGAAGGACCAGAGGAAGGCACCCCCTGCCTCGCAACAGGGAAACACCACTGGACAGCTGTGAGCATGGCACAGTCTACTCAGGGCAGAAGCCAGGACAGCTAGAGTAGAGCACTGTGGTGGCGCTCAGCACAGACCCACTGGAGCTGAGTGAGCCCTTCTCTCCCAGACACAGCAGGCCTCCCTGCGTCCATTGGAAAGTCAGACAGCTCCAGGAATTCAGAGCCCAACCAGACCCTTTCCAAGCTAGGCAGCTCCTGGGCACCCACATTGGGATGCCAGCTAAAAATGCCTTTGTGGTAGGTGGTTAATTTCTGCTTGTTACTTACTAATAATTATAGCTTTCTCTTTGGCACCTCTCACAGCCGAAACCAGCAGCTATTCTTAGATGTGCAAGATCATATTTTTTTTTTTATTTCTGCTGGAAATTGGAAGCTGTGATAGTGTCATGGCTTCCTTAGCCTTGGCCTGACCCTCTCTCCCCTCCTCAGCTTCCCTCAGCCACCACAAGGTTGTGTAAGCAGTCTGGAGTAAACTGTGGTTTGTCCTCCATAAGGAGATAAAGACAGTTCCCAGACACGTAATATGTGGTCGTCTCTTGGACACAGATTCCTGGGGACCAGCCCTGCCCCACCAGCCTCTTCTTCACCTGTGGAGTTTGGATTAATAGTCTTTACCTTTTGTATAGCTGCCACTTATCAATCACAATGTGGAGTTCAGACACGGTGCCAATACCTGTGTGACCTGTTTAGTGCCCATCATGACTGACGCAGACCTTCCAGGTGACTCACCTCAGGTTGCAAGGCTCATCATTGGGTCTGTCCCAGGTGAGGCAATACTACAACAGAATCCCCACCTCTTCTCACTGCCAAGCCTCCCCGGCAGAGCAAGGCACTGGTGAGGTGAGGGTTGAGAATGGAAGCCTTCCTGGGCCCTGAGAGCTTGGGCCAGAAACCCACTCCAGTGCTTGACTCATCTTAAATTTTGTATGAAAGAGAAAGTTCCAGGGAACACAGCAGCCATGCTCTCAGCACCTTTGTCATACTTTTAGCCTCAGAAGAGCAAGCACTGGAAAGCAGAGCTGCTTCTCTGTGCAGGGCTGTGGACCTCTGGTCCACATGTCCCTCTGCTCATTGCAGCCCTTCCTCTGATGAACAGAGCCAAGGGCAGCTTCTTTCCTAGTGCTGAAAAGCTTTAAGTGGGCTCTGGGACAGCTCTCCTCAAAGGCTGGGGCAGAACCCAGGCAGACCTCACTGCTGTTGGTTTGGTGGTAACATATGTCTGCCCTTCAAGGACCAAATCACAAGTGATCTGGGCACAAGTGGGCACAAAAGACTATTGGTCTATGGCCATGTCCAGGAGGGTAGGGGACAGCTGGCTCTGAGCTTTGCCAAACTCCCATAGGAGAATGTGAGAGTCCCCAAGTCGAGTACTAGACACTCACAGGGTCTCAGAGGATGGTGATCCGGGACAACATCTGCTTTCTGCTCTGCTTCTACAGCTGAGGTCTACATTGGCATTGGAAAGCCTGCTGAAGCCACAGCCTGTACCCAAGAAGCTGCCAACCTCTTCCCAATGTCCCACAATGTCTTATACATGCGGGGCCAGGTTGCTGAGCTTCGAGGGAACTTTGATGAGGCGCGGCGGTGGTACGAAGAAGCCTTATCCATTAGCCCTACTCATGTGAAGAGCATGCAGCGACTGGTGAGTCTGAGACCTAGGTCAGGGCTCCCACTTTTTGGATTGGGGCTCTCCTTGGAAGTAGCAGGTAGCCTGCAACCCTCATGCCCACTGGTTCGAAGGCCAAATACAGTAAACCTGTTGAAACATAACATGACCAAACCCAAGAGGCGGTTCCTGTAATACCCTGGGAGGTGACAGTACATAACCAACTGTTTCACCTAAGGTCCTATTAGGTCAGCAATCAAAATCAGCCTGTGGCTCTAGGTTTGATAAGGACACTCTTACAGTCTTGGTCACCATCACTGTCATCTGGACCTCTGCACTACTCGCAACAGCAGCCATAAGGGAGTATCCATACCAGAAACTCCTGTTTGCCTCCAGGGTACTGGCCAGTAGGCGGTATCCATTATAGGAAAGAGGGATGCCTCCATTGCATGAAAGGGAGATGTTTGGCCATTTTCTACCCCATGTATACCTGAGGCAATTTCAGAAATACATATGTCCTTTCTCTGGGGGCCCAAGCCAGTAAAGGAGCACATTACCCTGTTGCCCTCCACCTCTGGAGATAGGCCACCTCTGAAAGGTCTTATAGTAGGCCACTTGCCATCTTTGTGTCATTCTAGAAGGGTGTGGCCATCAAGAAAATGTATGGGATACCCTCCCCAACAAAGCATTCTGTCTGTGTCCATCCTGTGGGATTCTGACATGAACACAAAGGTCTACATTCTGAGTTGGTGGAAAGCCACAGGGCTTCTGGACCTGTGCGCCAAGCTTGGGTGCTGAGGTCATTTGGTTCTTAGCAGAGGCCCTTTCTCGTTTAATAGCCCACAGGAAAGAGGACTGCCTTGCAGTAAAGGAGGGATAGATGTCTTTCACATCTGTGGCCCTTGGAATCTTGTGCCTGTCATCAGACAAAGCTGTAGGAGATGGGATCGGGTGCACTGGATACAGAATCCTGGAACAGAGGTCAGGTCCCAGCGATGCCCCTCACTCTTTAATCCCATGAAGAGCCCAGAAGTTCTCTGCCTCCATGTTGTTTTTGTAAGAAGTCCTAGGACTGAGAGGATGTAGTTTTGTAAATAGTAGGTAAAATGTGCTCAGAAGGATCCCACAGCCTTCACCGTCTCACCATTTCTCACCGGTGCTGTACAGAGTGGAGGACTGCTGGCTTTTGGCAGAACAATGTTGATGAACCGGAAACGCTATTTGTGAGAGGAGCATGCGCCTGGGGGTTAGGTCTGACCGTGAACCTGGGTTTGTTGCTTGACCTGGAGCCGTGGCATTTCCCTGACTTGGGCTGCTGCTTACCCTCGTGGGCCGTGTGAGAACTGAACAAAATGACTTGAGTAACAAACCCAGCAGAGTCCCTGGCACCTAGTAGGTGTTCATTAGAAAACCAGAGGCAGTCATTTTCAGTTTCAAAAATAAATCAAGCCTTGTAATAATTACCATCACTCACTTTTTTTTCATACTCCTTTTATGAGCACTCTAACTCAACACAGCTTTATAAATAATTTTGCATATTATCCAAACAGTAGTCTGTTTGATTAAAGATATCACCTGGCTTTTAATTTTTGTCTCACTATTAAAAGAGGGATGTGATAAGAGCTTTTCAAGTCTCCCAGATTTTGCTAGAATGTTGTAGAAGAATTAAAACCAACACAGAGTGCCCAGTTCTTATTAAAAAGAAGTAGTATGTTTCCACCTCAGGGCCAATGATGAATTATTCAGAGACGTGTTTCTTGTTCATCCCCAAGGGGAACACTTGAGACAAAAGATCAATAGGAAAGTCACCCCAGGAGAGGTTTCTGTTTCTCGCTTAGAGGTTTTGAGGCACCAAATCCTGGCAAGTACTTTACTTTCTGAGGAAACAGCCAGGTGGCCAGCCAGGGGAAGTGACCCAGGGAGGGCCTCTGAGCATCCTCAGGCTTGGAGGCACTATCTACCTTGGTGGTCTTGCCAGTGGGGACAGGTTGTATTCACAGACCCATGAGACCTTTCTCTGTGTATCCTGATGTCCTTGCAAACCACCCAGATCAAAGGGAGGCTGGGAGCATCCTGCTGACAGATTTGGGGCACTTTGGTTTCTGTTGCAGCTTTTCCCAGTGCCTGTGGTCAGGGACTCCCAAAGAGCTTTCAAGGCTCCTCCCTGGTGATCTTGTACATGACATTCACTGGCTTGTGTTTTCCCTCCTTAGCTTTTAGAGCTAGCCACAGCCGAGGGCAGCCCTACCACAGCCAAGGGCAGAGTCTTCCTTCTGGGACACTAGTTTCTCTAGTGCCTGCACACAGTCCCTGGAATCTATAGACTCTTCAACCCTAAAACATCAAGAGACCTTACCCCAGCTATTTAAAGCAAAGCAGTGTCTCAGTGTCTGAGAGATCAAGAAGGTGGCTTACAGTTTATTGCGAGGTCAGGGTTAAGGTTCTGGACAGGCCTGAGCAAGGATCCCCATGCTGTTACTCACTGCCTTTGAAGCTTTGAGGCAAGATACTCCTCTCCTGTGCCTCAGTTTCTTCATCTGTACAACTAGGGAGAATGTTAGCACCGGTTGCTCTTAGAGGCTAAGTGCACAAGAGAGGTCTCAGGGATCTTATGCCCCACAGAAACCAGGCTAGTCTGTGAGCCCCTGAGCTCCTTAAAAGCAGAGAACAGAAGTCTGGGAAATTGATGGGGCTCCTGGTCTGTGGGTCACAGAGGCAGAAACAATGATGAGCACTGAGTTTCCTGGTACCCAGAAGACACTGTGAGCAGCCATGAGGCCAGGCCACACCACACTGTGCCACACCAGAGCCCAGAAAGGTCAGGAGTAAGTGTTAGAAGAACATGGACCAGAGACCACCATAAAACCCAACTCAGAAGGTCACAGGATAAGAAACCATGGGAGGCATACCCAAGGACAGAAAGTTTGTCCATGGCAGCCCCAGTGCTCAGAACGAAGAACTGAGCCCTGGAGAGGTGGTCTCCTGGAGTTGTCTGGTAATGCAGGAAGCCATGTTGTCTGTCACAGGTGGAGACTGGCAGCTGATAGAGACCTCGGGCAGCTGCAGGGCACAGACAGGAGCTTGGACTCACATGAGAATAGTGCCTCCCTAACTTCTAGGGCTTTGAGCAGTATACATAGCCATATTATGCAGAATGCAAGTGTTTTTGCATTGTTAAAAAGCAAAGATGAGGCAGATAGTATTGATGAAAGTAAGTGGAAAGTCAGATTTGATGAGATAAATGTAAATTAAACCCAAGGGAACATAATTTTCTGACAGTTATAGCCTTCCTCTATGTGTTTCACCTCACATACGGTGAAAGGGAGAAAAAAACAAAGGTATCAGCCAGTAGTAGTTAGTTAGGCCAGACCAGGAGGTACAGGCTCACTATGGACAGGTATTCAGCAAGTAGCAGTAAGTTCAAGAGACAAGGAGTTGCAAAGCTGGGGCGGGGGGTATATTCTCAGAATGACCAGCCTCCCCCCAGAAAATCTAAAGGAATATTTTCAATGTTAGTTTGCATAAATGTATAAATTTGCATTTATTTGCTGTCTATTTGTTAAAAGTCCTTTAGCTCACGATACCCGCAACACATTAATGAAACATGGGCCAGCTTTTCCCAAAGCAGCCATTCTGTGATTAGAGTAGAGGCAAAGAGAGGAAGGTGCACAGCACCAGTGGTGGCCTCAGGGAGAAGACTGTCCGCCTGGGCCAGACTTTGCAGGCCAAGGACAGGCATGGAGGCTTGGTGCAGCCAAGGACACAATTACCAGGACAGGAACAAATTCTTACAAACAGGGGCATCTGGCTGCTCTCTGATCACGTCAGTCTGGGCTTTTGAGGGCATTGTGTAAGATGGAAAGGTAAGAAAGGAACAACAGCTGTCTGAAGCGAAGGTGGAAGAGAGCCAGGAAGGCTGTGAGGAGGGGAGTCAGTAATACCCGAAGGGAAGGTGTTGCTGGGCAACAAGCGGGAACTGTGTCAACAGGAGGCTTGGCCTGCCTCCCTCCACTGTGCTTGACAGGGTAAGAAAAAGGTGTGGAAAGTGAGCAGAGGTGGAGTTGCCCACGGTCTGCTGGAGTGGACAGCATAGGGGTGGGGAGTGGGAGGGGAGCAGGGACACCCAGAGCATAGGAGAGGATCGGGAACTAGATGAGGCAGCGCACAGAGAACCACAGCAAGAGCCAGCCAGCAAGGCTGACACTGACCAGAAAAATGCTTTGAGAGGCATGAAGCCTTTTTCTCTGTCTCAGATGAACATAACAGTGCTAGAGTCTTGGACAAATCAACAGCACCAAAACAACTTGGGACCAGTGGCTTCCAGGTCCTTTGTCTCTGGCATTCAGTGACATTCAGAGATACCAGGAGGGTGAGCTTAACAAGGAACTTAATAAGATTGTAGTTGGGAACTTAAGAGAAAGAAGACAGAGCTTCTATATAGCAGGAGTGAGTCCTAGAAAATGGGGTACCATAGAACTGCTTAGTCTGGGGGCCTCATGGAAGAAACTGAAGTGAAGTATGGGAAGATGAGCTGGTCAGTCCACTCAGCCCGTTATTGAGATGTCTGGTGCCCCTCATTGTCAGCCACACCCTCACATAGAGTTTCCAGGCAGAAAGATAGAAAACCAGATCAGGAACCTAAGTCTCCTCTGGTCAAGACAGAAAGAAACAAGGCCATTTCCAGCTTCTGACCAGGACAACTAGACATGCCCACTCTCAGAGTCCCAGCCTACGACTGCCTGATCAGTTTCATCAACACTGCTCCCACTGCCCACCTCCAGAAAAAAAAAAAAAAAAAAGCCAACGGAGAGCCAGTATACCCTTCAGAGGAATGAGCAGTCCTAGTCCAAGGCTAGGGCAGAGACAGGCCGTCAGAGGTGATGCTGAGAGACAAGAACACCAAACAAAGCAAAAAGAGATCCACCCATGAATGTTGAAGCTCCAAGGCATGGCCAGGGACAAGAAAGGGACAGAAAGCCAGTGTCATTCAAAGAAGACAGTGAGATTAGGAAGGTGGTAGGCTTCAGAGTCTCCCTGAGGAAGAAGTGATTACAGTATGTGAAGGGTATTGATGGGGAGCCTGCTACCTGCAGCTGCTTGAGGTCACTGGTCAGTGGAAGAGCATACTTCAGGGTTCTATCGGGCGTGTATATAATTGCTAGCTTTTTGTCTGGAGTGTGGCATGCATGCCATGTTTATGTTCTGTGGATAAACTGTGAAACAGGAAGTCCTGTTTAGTTGAACTAGGATGGCTTACCCATAGGCTGTCGGGAGAGTCTCCCTGGGTCTCATGTTCTCTGAAGCATAGCCTCTTGCCTAGAACAGGTGCATAAACTCTGGGAGAGCGCATTAGTGGCAGGAATTGACTAAGGTGCTGGGAAGATCCCCTGCAGCCCTTCGTGGATGGCAGGCTCTGAACACAAGGTTTGCTGGAACATGTCATCTGCATCATACGTACATTTTCAGTCTTTAAACAGCTCTTTCGATGCCCCATCAAAACAAAGCTGTCCACATACACTGTTCTAAGATAATGGCCTCTCATCAGAGTAAACAGTAAACAGAGGCCTGATGTCAGACCTTTTGTTAAACTGTCTTTAAACTTTCAGGGCTCTTTACTTTAGGAAAACTTCCTCCATGGGGTGTGATGACTACGAGGCTGGAAAAGAGGGCTCAACAGAGGGAAAGAGAGAAGCCTTTCTTGGTAAGGGACCTGACATGGACATCATGAAACTTGGTGTTTTGCTATCTCCCGTCTTTGAAGGTGTCTGTCTGTCCCCCAACATAGAGGAAGTTGCTGTGTCTCACAGCTAAGGCCCAGGCACAGGTACTGCTGGTATAGAACTCGAAGGTCTCCCTCCTTTCAGAAGCCAGCCTCTTTCATCCAGTGTCAGCTTTCTTCCTGTGCTTAGAAACCGCCCCGTGATCTGCTGTGAAGGCTCTTTCATCTCGTAATTGTCTTTTGTGTTCTCTCAGAACTAGAAAACTGCTTTGAAAATTAAGGAGAACAACTTTTTCTCTTAAGGCCTTCGAGCTATTTAGATGCCTCCCTGCCTGTGCATCTGTGTACTTGCTGAGTCCCTAATAAGTCTACAGTCTTCTGTGCCTACTCTCTCTACCCAGCATGGCTGGTTTCAGCTCATGGTCCAGAGGGGAAAGTGCTACACTCTAGCTGGCAGGTTGTCTTTGCTGTGTGTTGCCATCTTTCTAATGGTTCATGTGACATTTTAACCTCTGTGATAGTGTAAGGCCTTTCAACTAGTAGTACTTAGCCCTAAATCTCACTTTTTCTCTACTGTATAATTTGGAAGGCAAACTATCACAATATTTAGTGAGATGGAGAAGTTCTTGTTCACTGGAAAGGAAAGCAGCTCTCAATGATCTGCCTTGGTCACACTGTAAGTTAGAGCAAATAAGGACAGAAGGGCAGCACACTGTGCTGTTCTCATCGTGTTGGTATCTGGATCCTCGGGGGCAGTTGGCATTGGAGTAGCTGCCAGGGCCCAGCTCTGTTGCCTTTTTTGTTGTTTTGTTATTTGAGGGTTATTTGGTTTGGTATTGTTTGGTTTGGTGTTGGGTTGGATTTTTTTGGACTGAATGTTTTTAGGATTGAACCTAGGACCTTGAGTGTGCTATGCACATGCTGAACAGCTGAACTGTACATGTCCTTAAACTTCCATTTTCTCATGGTAGGTGGAGTAGCTATAGTGTACCCACATGTGACACTGTACAGGTTCAGTACAAGGTGAGCTCTGAGCGCCACCGTCATCCCTAGGTGTGTGTAGGTTACAGCTGTGGACATCTCCATGAGTCCATGGCAGTGAGTAGAACATGTGTTCTTAAGGAAAGCAGTGTGGCCCATGTCAGGGCCTCGGGGCCTCCGACTGCTCTGTGAATGGGCTCCCCTGGTGGGGGCTTTCCATCTGGTTTCAGAGCGTGTGGCAACTCTACAAACAGCCAGCCCACACAAGATGCTGTGATTATCCAGTGGCGTGGTCAGTGCAGGGCAGAGCAGCCAGCGTCAGAAGTGACGGGGGAGACCAAATAATGGCAGTTTCTGTGACATCAGCTGTGTCTTCAAGGTTCTTAAATTCTTTTTTTTTTATTTACTTATTTTTAGTTTATAACAGTTTCTGGATGCTGGGTATCTGTGTCCTCCTTTAAGTAAGAGGGATGTCCCCTGTGCATAGAGAACCAGCTGCTCATCACTTGGGTCTGGTCTGGCTACAGCCCTCCTCCCCCTACCTTGACCCTGCAGCCCAAGCATCCCTTGGGGGCAGGAACTTCCTCCATAGGCAGTTTCTGTTTGTTTGGGGGGCCCTTCCAACCTAGCAACACTTGTCCCTATACTGGCCAAGGACAAGTGGTGTCAGGTGACCTTGCTCTCCCTAGGGACCATAGTCACAGACCCAAAAGCAGTCTGGGCCAGGACAGGCTCCAAATGCAAACTGTGCAGCTCCTTGTATCATTAGGCCTTTCTTCACTAACCAAAGGGAAATACTAGTGCTGTGCTTACCTCAGATTTCTGCTCTGGAGTCTTAGGTGATCAGTTACTAACAGCCAAGTTCACCCAATTATCACTTACATTTTTTCCAAATCTGACATATTCTACCTATGGCATTTATTCTTAGAAATTCTGTCTAGTACAACATGCCAGCTAGGCTCCTCTGCCTTCCTGCCACATAGGAAGCCTTCCTGGCTTGGGACAGACATGGGTTGCTTTCTCAGTATTGGGGCTGGTTCTAAATTCCCCATTGGGTGCTGTGGGCTTCCTTTGGGCCATGTCAGCTCCACTTGCTTTCTGGACTTGCAGAAAAACTTAAAACTGTTAGGCCCAGAGTTTTTGGGAAGACATCCCAACCCGCATGGGAAAGTCTCTTCAAATAGCAGATGGAGGTGTGTACCTTAAGACCTTGCTTTCACTAGTGAGTTAAATGGACCCCAGACTTAGAATCCCATCACTGCTTCGTAATCTTAGCAGAGGCCAGGGAGGATGTGGAGTGACAGTGACAGCTGTGCCAGGAGTCCTGACGGCATCGCCCAGAGGGTGCTATACAACTGAGACTAATATGCTCAAGTAGTTATAGGAAGATATCCTTAAATTTTAAAGGGTGTTTAGAGCTGAAATGCCTGTCATTTAAAACAAATACTCACCCTTCCCCCCCAAAAAAAAATGATGAACTAAGCCAATATGGAAGAAAGTTACCAGTTGCACTGGGATGGATCATTAGGTACTTGATACCAACCCAGACAACCTGAGTTCAGTCCTCAGGACCCATATGCTGGCAAGAAAGAACTGACTCCAGCAAGCTGTCCTCTGACTTCTGCAGATACATCATGACATACACACACACACAATTTTCTTTGTAAGGATAAGAGTTTAGCATCTGTTAACTTTGGCTATTGAAAAGCCTTTCTGCTTTTCTGAAGATTTGAAATTGTGCAAGATAAAATTTAAACAGCCAGGCCAATGTGGTTATTTTTGCATTGTGGAGAAATCACACTCTGGAAACTGCAGAGGGCAGGTGACCTGGAAACTAAGAATCCCTAAGGACAGTTCAAGATGAGAAGTGCTGAACAGGGAAGCCCAGAAAGGCTAAGAAAGGTAAGGGGACTAAAGAGTGCTAGTCTGGCATCAGACACCTGCTCCAGGAAGAACTGCCTGTAATCATGGCAGATCACACACAATTAGGCTAGGACAGTGGCTTTGGGCTGGCAATAGGTGGTAACTGAAGCTAAGACGTAAATCCGAGAGAGGAAGCAAGAGTGAGGCCTAAAGTACAGGCAGTGGAGGACCAGCACTTAAGGAGTGGGAGAGAAATAATACTGGTTGGGGATCTGGGCTCTGATCAGTCATGCTGGCTCTACTGCTGGTTCCTATTGACAAGATTTGTGATCCCAAGTCCGTGTGCCCACAGTCTTTTCTGCTGTCCATGCAGGCCTGCAGCCAGCTCTGCTCCTGCCGCGTGCAGAAGGAGGAGCTCAGACACCAGAGCCTCTCTACTGAGCATCAGGAGCAAACTTGAATTAGAGCATAGTTTCCACACAATGTAGCTGGGGCCCCTGGATAAGATGCCTTACTTCTCTGGGCCTCAGTTTCTCCTTCTGTCCATGGAGAATGATGGTGATCACTCTAGCAGGAGTGAGATGTGACCATGCAGGTGAACCGGAAGGACTTCAGTTGTGTCTAGTGATAAATGTTATACCTGGGTTCTTAGGAGGGGTGTGAAGCACCCCCTTTTTGTGTCTGTCTGGTGCCTTCACTCAGGGGATAAGTAAACAAGGAAGTGACCCCCCAAGCTGGTAACAACAGTGATTTGCTGAGGGGAATCTGGGGATGATGCACACACTGACCTAGGATCCTGCCTGGCTAAGAGTTGACTCTTGATTAGATCTGTAATTGAAATTCTTGCCAGTGACCTTCCAAGTGCCCCTGAAGCTGCTAGCCTGACGCAGGGAAGCCTGTGACTCTGGATGCTGTCTTTCTTCATATATGAAGAAGTGCAGCCCCTCCCTACAGGCAACCTGGGCCCTGTAGGTTCTCTCTCACCCTCCGCACTAGGCTGCCAAATCTAGACAGATTTTCAGGGCTAGAACCAAAGCACAAATGAAAGGTCCCTGCAGAGATCTCCCAAAACAAACTAGAAGCAAAATCTGCTTCTTCCTAAGGACAACACACGTGTTTCCAGGCCTTCCAAAGCAAGGCAGGTCAATTGAGTTATAATTGGCTCTCTAATTAGAACTCCCACAAGCTGTTAAATTCTTTACCTGCCGCCTGCGTCTTATACAAAGGTAACAAATACACTTCTGCCTTTGATTAAAGAGCCGGCTACAGTCAACAGCTTCCTGCTGGCAGCACACCCCCGAGCCACCACTACCTCACTCAGATGCCTGCACACCCACCAGCAAGCATAAAAGGGAACCCAGCTGTCTGCTAAGAAATCCGCTATGGGAAGTCAGGCTCAGAGGTCATGTTGCTGGCAACCAGCTAGAAGCTGCAGAGGAGAGTCAGCCATGTTTCCAGGGTGATGCATTCCTGGGGAGATACCATAGAGCCTGGGGCCCCCTGCTGGAACTGCTCCATGCTAAAGAAAGTGCATCCTGAGCCCCCCTACGCAAGGTGCTGAGGAAAATTGGGTTTTTGTGTTGTTCCTGTCAACCCTCAAGAGTGCAGCATGGTTTAGACACTGATATTGGCATCTTCTGGCTCTAGTGTCATCACCTGGAGGCACAGCAGCAGTTTCAGCTGTTTTGGGAAGGGGACTGGTCCCACTTACCCAGTGCTGGGGCCAACAGCATAACCTTCTCTAACTCCAAGCTTCTGCAGCAGTTAGCCTCTGTGGGAAGACTTACTCTGTAGAAAATGGCAAGTACCACAAGTATGGGCCCTTTTCTTTCATAGAGCCATTTTGGATGGTACATGCCTTGCACTCATGGACCAGAGGGGGTATTGTTATGAAAGAGGGAAGCAAAGGGACATCACAACAGTGACCATGGCAAGGCTAAAGGAGGTCAGGGGAGGAAGGACTGTAGAACTGCCCAGGCCAGGGCCAGAAAGAGTGGTGGCTCAGAGTACACAATTTAGAGAAAAAACAAAACAAAACAAAAAACAAACCAGCATCTAAAATCTAACTCTGACATGCCCTGGAGCTCTGTGTGACCAGAACATGTCATGTTTCCTCTATGGCGATTGTGCCAACGTCTTATCTGCCCTCAGGGATGTAGATAGATGTGGTCTCTGCCCAGCACAAGTACCTCACCTCAGTACCTACCTACCCTTCTCCCAAACACGGCAGCATGAAAGTTATAAGGAAGAGGTTCTCCCAGACCCCCTAGGACACAGGCATGAGGTTCCCTCTGGACTTGCCCCTTCCCTGTTCTTTAGGAAAGAAGGGACTTTCTTTTAGCAGAGTGTCCGGTCAGGGAACAAGAGTTGCCTCTAATAGGGTCATAGGGCTGATCCTGGATCAGCCAGTTTCTGTAGCAGGTCACCTCTGGGTATGACATACCAGGTTAGAGCATAAAACAGCCATTACTTTCCTGAATCTGTAGCCTGAACATGTCCCCACGAGCAGGATGGCCACAGTAGTGATAGTGGATGCTTTAATTTATTCTAATTTTCCAGTCTCCCTCCAAATCATTGTTCAAGCCCTCAGGGAACCATTTTGAGCTTCTGAGAGTCAGACAGGCTCAGTGTCAGCCACAGCCTGTTACATAGCAGGGATCACATACAAATGAGCTCAGTCCCTTGACGGCAGGTGAGCAGGAGCTCCCACGCCACCTGTCAGCACTGACTGGGAACTCTTGAGGAGATGCCTCTGATCTTGATGCTGATTTATTTCTCACTGAAGTAGGAAGTGATAAGAGCTCAGTGTGTGGGGAAGAAAGGTGCCGCTGAGTCTCTGTTCTCTCCAAGAGCTCTGCAGTGGAAACCTTCCTTTCTACACAGCCACATTGTCCCCAGGTCCCCACTAGGTTCCAGCCTAGTCACTATCTTCCTTCCTCCAGCCCTGGGCCTGAGTTGGAAGGACTAGGGAAGAGGTTTATTCAAGCAAACAACAGTGAAAGCCTGCTTCCAAGCAAACTGTCTTTTTCTCCTTTCCTCCATTAACTGTGTCGATCCCTGCAGTGGTATACCAGGAACGCATGCATGTGGTGAGGAATAGCTGAGTGGAGCCTAGTGCTGGCCAGGGAGGCCCACCCCTCTTCCCCATCCAGATATAGGATCATGAGTTGTCTTGTTATTTTGGGGACAATTTTTCCAAGGTTAATCAGTTTCAGTCCCCCCTTCATCGGAAAATGTCTTATCATTTCTGTTTGTTCCTGTTTAAAAATGGAAAAATAATTCCTGCCAGACCCTGGCAGGGATGGTGTAGGAGCTGGTCAAAATGACCACATCCATCCTGGCAGATAGTAAATCATCCCCATGTTTGTATCCCAGTGAGTCAAATGATCCTACAAGGGACCACCACCCGGAGGTTATCCTCTTTGGTCCCCTGTCTACTGAAAATGGGCCATGGGGAGCACTGGGGCTTTGTGTCATCTTGGCAACCCTGTTGCAGCTGGCATTCTCATTTGAAGTCCAGATGGGCCTAGAGAAGTCACATGCCCAGGCAACCATCAGGGATGGGTGTGGGAGCTGACTCTCTCAGCTGAAGGGACTATCCTCATCTCCACATCCCACACACTACTGCTGCACTGGGCCCAGACTACAGTTGGCACAGAATTTGGACAATAGAAGCGATGGGCAGGCCTAGGCCATGATAACCATTCTGTGGTCATCTATGGGGTCCTTATAGTATACCAAGAATGTGCTAGGGGATGGAATGGCTTGTAATTGACAGCATGCATAGTCTGGACACTGCAAGTTCCCAGAGGTAGAAAGGTGAATAAACACGCCTCTGCCTCAGGACCTTGGGGTTCCCTAGTCCAACACCTGGTGGCTCTGCTTTGTACTGTTGACTTCTTGGAGCTTTCCGAGTTTCCTAAAAATCCTGGAGCCTTCTGGCACTCTCAGTGGCCCAAGCCTGCTCATCCACCCACTCCTGAGAAGGCACAAAGCAGTGCTGTTCCACCCAGGAACCCTTGGCGCTGTACTTAGCTAGGCTCACCCTTACCCTCTCTGTGTGTGCAGAATGGGAGCAAAACTCCCCCTTGTCCCTGGTCACATGTGGAGAGCACAGCCCCAGAGCTCCTCTCTTGCGGCACTGGGTTTTGCAGCTGGGAGGTCAACACTCATTCAGCCTCTTTCTCTTGCCCAGCCTCTTCCTTGAGAAGACTTCCTGGTCACAGCACCCACTACTTCTTAAGTCTTGGGACAGCATACACATTGAGTATATAATAATGGTCCCAAAATATGGAGTACTCCCAAAATGTGGAGTGCTCCCAAAGTATGGAGTGCTCCCAAAATATATAGTAAATAAGAGGCCTAAGCCATGTGCTCTGCACCTTTGTTTTCCAGACTGAAAAAGTGAGACTTTTGGAGAGACAGAACTCAGTCAAGGTTGGCAGTTGGTATATCACACAGTAGGGTGGAGAGAAGGTGCCCCCCTGTTGGGCTGCTCCCAGCCCTTCCCTCTGCCCAGGAATCCCACTGAGTTTGCTGGAGCCAGGCTTTCAGTGTTTGGTAGAAAATGGTCCCACTGAGTACAGAGAGCACACACCAAGGCATGGCTTCCCTCCCCACCCCTCCTGAGAACAGGTTGGCACTGGAGCTGGGCACTACCGTTTGAATACTATGATAGGCTCATTTGTATGACTACTTGGTTCTCAACTGATGGCACTGTTTGGGGAGGTTGTGGACCTTACAGAAAGCAGGAAGGGGTCAAGAAAGTGAGTCATGGGGAATCAGGCTCAGGAGTGATATCCAGACCCTCTGCTTGCCAGTCCATCAAGATGTAAGCAAGCAGCTTACTTCTTCACACTTCTGCCACCACAGCCAAGAGCCCCTGCCCACTGCCATGCCTTCCCTGACATGACAATCTGTACCCTCAACCCTGAGCCAAAGTAAGTCCTTTCCTGAAGTTTCTTCTTATCTGGTATTTGAGACAAGGAATGCACCAAGTGAGTATCTGTCAGGCCACTGGGAAGGGATTCCAGGCTTGGCCCACCATAGCAGGAGCCACAGTCTCCGGGACTACCACTCTCAGGCCCTTCGACTCTAGGAAACCCTCAATACAGCTCCTCTGTTGGCTGGTTAGTGTAAATTGTTGTGACCATGAGAGCCCTCTGCCCTCCCAGCCAGGGCCCTGAGGATGTGCCACTTCTGTCCCGTCTTCTAGGGGAGCTAGGTCTCCTATGTGGCCTACTCATACCACCTGTGAAAACAGTGGTCCCAGACAGCTGTGCCTCTGCACCCTGCCTGGGGTAGCACCACCTTTCCAAACAGGCAGGGACAGAAGCCTCCTCTAGGGGCAGGTAGGGCCCCCGGGAGGTAATTAGCACCATACTTTCCACTGTGTGGGTAACTTGGGCCATGGGGAAGTACTTGACTTCAAGGCTGCACTGCCTTGTTGTTTTCTGCCTGACTTGTTGTTGGCAAAGGTAGATAAAAATAAATAAATAAGTCAACCAGGGAGATGTATAAATAAATCACCAGGAGTCTCCTGCCCATTGCCGGTGGAAAAGTACCAATAAGGGCAGCCAGGTAGCACCCACAGAATAAGGCATGCTGACTGGGGAATGTCAGTCGCCACAGCATCAGGACCAAAGCACTTATTTCTCTCCTAAGAACAAGTCAGGCCCAGTCTATGAGCTCATCCCACTGCAGTAAAACAGGAGCTTCATATAGCAGTTGGAGGAGGGGAAACTGGAGGCTTGGTTTGGACTATAACCAGGGACTGCCTCCAGTTTCAGAGTGAGACAGATGCATATCATCCTCCCCACATTTTGCTGAGGACCCAGGGCTTCCTTCACCCCTATCGGTGGTTCTGGCTCTCTGCTCACTGGCTGTCCTTTGATGCTGCTTATGATTGGCTGGTCTGACACTTCCTCAAGTGGGTCAGCATACCAAGCAGAGCTGTGGGGGCGGGGGGGGGGAGTCAATACATCACTTCTGTTCTGACTGGTGGTTGAATCTGTGAGCATCTTGCCTCAGGCTGCTTCCAGCAGGAGTTCCTCTGGTGCTGGGCTCCCCACAGCCCCCTGTCTGCAGCAACAATAAGCGCCAAGCCTTCAGACACCAGGGCCACTGAGTGTTGGGGGGGGGGGCAGCACTCAGACTGCCTAGATATGATTTTTCAAGACAGAGTGACCTCAGAGAGGAGCTGGGACATACAGTGTCTTTCCATTCTAAAAGCCACATCTCCCTCTTCCCTGAGTAGCAAAATATTTGCACACTAATCCCAAGGGCAAGTCAAGGTGTCTAGGACCAGGGCAGTGAGCCCAGGCACAATGCTGGTCCTGTCATCCTTGTAAAAATGACACCCTGCTCCTCTATCTCATTGCCTCTGATTAGGCGTTTGACTGGTTAGTAAATGAGCTCATTCTCTCAAGAGCCAAGCACCTGCCTTGGATTGATGATGTGGGAGGAGGAACTAGATATATGTGGGAATCTTCTGTCTCACAGCCACTTTGGGGTCCCAGCAACTCCCCTAGCCTTCCCATGCACTTAGCAGGTGAGTAAGAGAGTTGTGTCTTGTCATCTGGGTCCTTTAGCTTCCTTCCATCTGGCAGATATTGGTTCTATACACTTAAGAGAAGCCCTGCAGTGCTCAGGACACCAGGTCAGGACAAGACTCACAGCAGGCCTATGCTGTGCTCTTCAGGTGACAGGAAGTATGGCCCTGTGACAGTCTGTGCCCCTGAGTCTCTAGCAAGCTACACAGTTCAGGCACACTGGTGCTGAGATGCCCACAGCTGTCCATGCACGTTTGTGAATGGAAGGAGAGAGCAGTCGTTCTGGTTGTAGCACAGTGAACCATCCTGGGCACACAGACACCAGAATGCTGCTGCCCAGCTCACTCCAGTGGTCCCAACATAGGGTAGTTGGCTTTTCATCTTCATGAGATCTCTGTCCACAGACTCGTGCAACAGTGCACTAAGACCGTTTGAGGGGAAAATGCATCTGCTCAAGAGCCATACTGCCTTTTCCTTGTCATAAGTATTTCAGTGTGTCAGCTATCAGCAGCCCTTCCCTAGCAGTGGATACAATATGTGATATAGAATATATGATACAGAAGTGATCTTTCAGAGCCCTGAAGATGGACCAGGAGTGGGGCTGAGCGGCTACTGGATCTCTTTGTTCCTCTCCCCAATGAGGCCAGAAAATCCTTTTTCTGATTTTCACTTTTTAAAAATGTACATAGAACTATATAGGTAATAAGCAAGACTATACCATCTGTATCAGAGATTTCAACCGATTGGTTATTAGAGAGCTGGTCTCCCCACAGATCCTGAAGAGCGGCTGTGCTTGCTCTCTCCTAGCCTCCACCATCCCACCCCACCCATAAAATAAGGATCCTGGCCCTTGGGATGTTCCTGTGCCCTACTCTCTACCAGCCCAGCTGCACCCTGAACCCCTTCTGTGGGAGGGGTGGGCTTTGGGGCATCAGGCCTTGGAAGTGGCTAACCAGTTGCCTTGGTCCCTCCCCAAACTCTCCCAAGGATCCCCAGTTCTCTAAAAGCCACCACAGCCTATAGATGTATTGACAATAGTGTCAAGTGCCCCTTTTCAAAGAAATTAGGCCAGAGGAAATTGAAGGCCTGGACTGAACAGGCCCTTGGGCTTACAACTAGACTTCTGGCATCTTCACTGCTGGTCTCTACTGAGTGACAGCCTGTCACTCCAACATTCTAATTGCAAAACACACTCCTCTAGGATATTTCAAACCATCCTGAAAAGAAAAGAAAGAAAAAAGAGCCGCTTTAAGAGATTCTGCCAGTCATGTCCCTTTAAAAAAGATTCTAAAAGGAAAAGCCATCTTCATGTTTTCCTGAGACCTTCTCTGAACCCACAGTGAGGCCTCTTCCTTTGAGGACCTACACAACGGAGAATGTAGTCATATGGAGAGAGGTTTGAATTTACCAGCCCTGTAAAGCCCAGAGAGTGGGGAAGGAGGGAGGGAGATAGTCCAGGAGTCCCCTTTTGGTCCTTAAGGGCTGCCAGGTAGAAACGGAAGGGGACTTATGGAGACTCAGAGAACATCAGAGCTTGGGGATTAGACAGAAAGGCTCCTTGGAGGTCCATTAATGCCAGGGATACTGGGAAAATAGAGAGCTCCTGGCCACAGGAACATGCAAGACTACTAGGAGGCCTCCTGCTGAGGAGAGAGCAGAGTCCAGAACCCCTGTCAGCTGGGGACTCCTGCTTCTGTAACTGGGTGGCCCTTGGGCTTACAAAAATGAGATATTTGACTTAGCTTGTTGCTGGAAGGCCTAGGCCCCAGAAGGTACATTTCTTCAAGTAAAACATTTGACCTGGAAAAGTAGCCTCGTGGGAGAGCAACCTCCTGCCCTCAGATAGCACTTGCTAACAGGAGCCTGCCACCTGTGCGGGGCAGCAGGCTTTCTTCACGAGAGGCACCAGGCCCTTTTCTCCTGGACTTTGCAGCACATGTGGATGAGGAAGAGCTTCAAGGTGTATGCTGAGTGCCAAGACCTCTGTACCCCACTCCCGGCCCGAGCTGCCGCCTCCTCCCCCTTCCTGCCTTGCACACCATATCAGACCTGGGATATGGTGTGCAAGGTAGGAAGGAGGAGGAGGCGGCAGCTCAGGTCAGGAGTGGGGTTCAGAGGCTGCTTACAAGTTTTCGATTTGTTATAGTTAGCTTGGAGGAGAGTGAGATGAGGAGGAGGAGGCAGCCTGTGTTTGGGTCCTGACATTCAAGCCGGGCTGGGACAGGGCACAGGGAGGCGAAGGGCAGAGGCCACCCAGATTACCGAACATTACCTTTAATGTGCCTCATCCGTGGAGTTGGCTCACTCAATAGTTTAGAGCTCTCTCCTCAACCCGTTGGTGACCTTTGGCAGAACTCCCTCCCTGCAGTGCGGCAGGGCTCTGGCAGCTGGCAGCTGGCATTTCCCTCCTGTCCTTTGTCCATGCAGCCTCCCCTCCACTGCCCTTCAGCCTAGGTCCCCAGAGCAGAACTTGAGCTGCCCTTGCCGTTCTGGAGGCTGAGCAGCCTCATGACTGTTCTGTCCTCACTGAAGTGCCTGGAGGCCACCCAAGCATGGTGGCAGGAGCCATGTGCTGCTGGGGACAGGGCTGCATGTGAACACACTGGGGTACCTGCTGCCCTGCATCTTAAGTGGGCACAAGTGTGTCAGGAAGGCCTTTGTGTGAAGTGGATCAAAACAGGTTAAACTGACTCAAGCTGGAAAGCCAGCCCCACTCTATTCCGAAAAAAAAAAAAAGAGGAGCCAAGTGGCGGTGTGTGAGCCCTCCTGCCGTACTGTGGTAGGCATGGGCAGAGGGCTGGACTGAGGACACCTGGCATAGAACCAGCCTTCCAGACTCAGATAGTTATCCTGGACACCTATACTTGCCTGTCCCCTGTTCAGAGCAAACAAAGGAAACAGAAGACAGCCTAGTGGAGGGCAGGCCTCCCCCATAGCTGCAGGGATCCAGATAGAGAAACCGAGGCCAGCCCCACCACCACCCACAGGTGCCACTTCAGTTGCTTCTGCAGGAGTCAGTGGGAAGCAGGGTGGGCTGATAGCAGTCCCCTGGGCTGCATCACATGGGGTTCATGCCCAGAACAGACAGCTCTTATGCTACAGAGGAGGATGGGACAGCTGCGGGGAGGCCCAGGGCAGCCTCAGGCTCTACGTAGCCAGGGACACTACCAGCCATCTTGTCAAAGCCAGTGTTCTCTATGGGCTTCTGAGTGGCACTGGTTCACGTCAGTCTCTGATTTAAAGGACCATATTTGTTAAAAATATCCCCAGCCTATTCTCTTCTTTCTGATCAGTGGTGTGAGCTGCTCCTCCTCATCCAAATTGCTGTGAGTACAGACTCGGCCTGTCTCCTTGTCCTATAAATTAGCCTGTGTCTTTGAGCTCAGCTCTCTATGAAGCAGACAGTCTTACAGTAGTACTTCAGTTGACGATCACAGCAGCACCAACTCATGGGTATCAGAAAAAGTCTTTCCCAGGCCAGCATGAAGAACCAGGGCACTGGTCTACATCTGTACTCAGTTAATGATTAGGTCATATTCTTGAATCCAAGATGTTTCAGGACTTGCTGAGGTGATGGGCTCATTCAGCCCCTGCCCTGTCATCACCCACAGCAAAGCCCAGTAAGGAAACAGGGCTGGAGAGGATTCCCTGCAGTTATGTAGCACCTCTCACAGGACAGATAAGCAAGCGCTTGAAGTTAGCATCAGCTCCTTGCACACCAAGAACTGATGCAAGCTGGTGGTCCTAGGAATTTGTCCCCTTTGGTTTTGAGGAGGCACAGAACATTGCTGCCTAGAGCCACCTGCCCTAACCCTGACCCCTGCAGGGTTGCAATGATGGCATTTCTGATCTAGAAGTGGGAACAATGCTATTAAAAGTCAGTGACAAATAGCTACCTGGAGACAGCGTGGGAAGTGACGGGGAGCAAGAGTCATCCATACCCTGCCTGGAGAGTGCCCAGTACTCATTCCCCAGGCACAGCCTAGGAAAAGTACAGCCAGCTGGAGACAGGACACCTGGCCCCAACTACCGCTGACACATGAATTTTTAGCAATGGCTTCTTTGAGAAGGATGCTCTTTCATGGATGTCACCTCCCCATGCCAATACCCCTGGGACAAGAAATAGTCTGTAGCATGCCTTGATGCCTTGGGCTCAGCAAATGGCTGCCCTTGCTCGTGGCCAGAGCACGATGCAGATGTCCAAGATTCCCAGAGTAGCTTTGGCCTTGAAGGCTTCTGACTGGTGAACTGCAGCCTCCTCAGGGCTCCTGTGCACTCCCCAGGCACGCAGCAAGGTGTGGAGTCTAGGGCAGCAATTGCCACAACAAAAAGGCAGCCGCTAATTGCCCTTGAACTAGCCAGGTCCATTTTATCTCACTTGAAATAACAGGTTCAATTTAATCCTTTATTTCCAACTTGGTGCACCACCAAGATCTTATTTGTATAAAACACCTGATTAGAATAATTACAAGTTCAGGAAGCTATCTGCATTTGTGTCTAATGAAAGGGACTAGCAGGGACCTCCTGTTCCTCTGCAAGAGTGAGGGACCGGATGGTAAGGGCACACACAGGCATCACACTCCAGTCTCAGCTCCGCACGGCTGGGGCAGATCTGTAGCAGCATCCTCCCTGGTGGCTGTTGAGGATGATGGGCCAGAACCAGCACTCAGCACTGAGTAAGACGCTTTCCATGCTGCCAGACACAGCTTAGTGGGGAGATGGGGGAGGCCTGCCTTTCATTCCTATGACACGCCCACCCTGGCAGCCCTATAAGCCTCCAGCTTTAGGAACTAATCCCACCAAGCACATTGCTTGGGAAGCTCTGAGGTCACCTGAGAGTGGCAGCCTATCTCTACCTTAGGAGTCAAGTCCAGGTCTATGAAGGGCCAAACCTAACCACTAGAGAACCACAGAGACGCCACCACCACCATCTCCAGCACTGAGGGTGTCCATCAAGTGCACCCATTGGGGCTTTGCTTTGTAGGACTTTGGTAGAGTATCCCTATACCCTAAAGTCCTCACAGCAGGCTGCTCCCATATCAGCAACTGCCACATCAAAACAAAATTCCTAGCCTGGGGACTTGGCTAATAGGACACCCCACCAAGCCTAGGGAATGGGAAGGCAAGGAGTCCTCCTGGGCCGTGAATAAGTGAGCAGCTGTCACCTACTGACCACCAGCTTTTCCCAGCTGGTGGCTCAGAAGTCAGCACAACCTTTTAGGGAGCTGCTGGGCACGTGGCCAAGGAGGGCTCAGCTGAAGTTGCCCTCTGGGCCTAGATATTGTGGACACTAATTTCCTAGGTGCTCTGAGAGTGATCCCTCTCTGCCCCTGTCTCATGGTGCCACCACCTGCATGTGGCTCACCCCACAGCCGCCACTGTGCCTGCCACTTCTGCTCCTCAGACTTGACCCACTGCTCTTGCCTGGTGGCAAAACGCATGATGAGAACAGGCTAGGCCCACCTTGGGAACACAAGCTATGTATAGGAGGAACAAGGCTTATTGGGAGAGTTAGGTTTATACTTGAGCGATGTTAGACCATGCCATGTTCTTGGGCAGGAAAATGATCCACCATAAAAATGTCAGTTTCTCCCTGCACACCCAAAGGGACTGACCAAATGATTGTCACATTTGTCTCTAATAGTTTAAGGCAAGATGGTCAGGAAATGTTTAAAAGCAGAGAGTATAGAGGAAAGATTTAATCCTACCTATTAAAATATGACTCCAATGGCCAGGTGGTGGTGGTGCATGCTAAGATTTAATCCTAGCACTTGGGAGGCAGAGACAGATAGATCTCCAGAAGTTCAAAGCCAGCCTGGTCTCAAGGCTGAGCAAGCAACAGAGTGAGTTTCAGGACAGCCAAGGCTACACAGAGAAACCCTGGGTCAAAAAAATAAACCCCAAATAAATAAATAAAATATGAGTCATAGCTGTGGAAATTAAAACAGCATAGAGCTGATACAGAGGGTAGCTATGTGGCTCATTGGAACATAGTAGGTAGCTCCTGTTTCTTCTACTGTCTGCTGTATGACAGAGCCAGTGCCCCATGGAGCTAAGGACAAGCAGGATTAGCCATTTTGTGTTTTGCATAGAGGCTGAATCCAGGTTTGCCTGCCAAGGGAGAATAGCTATTTAACACAGGACAAGTCACAGTATACAGTGAGTGACTGTTGATCCTGTGGGGGGTTAACTTTCTTTTTTCTTTTTTTTTTTTTTTTGGTTTTTTTCGAGACAGGGTTTCTCTGTGTAGCTCTGGCTGTCCTGGACTCACTTTGTAGACCAGGCTGGCCTTGAACTCACAGAGATCCACCTGCCTCTGCCTCCCGAGTGCTGGGATTAAAGGCGTGCGCCACCACCGCCCGGCTGGGGGTTAACTTTCTAAGATAGGCCGTGACACTGCCCACCCCTAGATTTATAGCCATTCATGGATTTCATTTAAAACCAAGAACTTGGAAGAAGAGGAAGAGAGTGGGAGGGTGGGACCAGGAGGGGAAGAGGGAGGAGGGCTGTGATCGAGATGTAACTTGAATAAATAAATTTTGAGAAAAGAAAAAGCCGAGAACTTTGGGCTGGGGTGTAGCTCCGTAGTTACGAATGCTGACTCCTCTTGCAGATGACCCGGATTCAGTCTCCAGCATCCACATAGCAGCTACAAACAACTGTAACTTTAGTTCCAGGGGATTCTATGCCTTTTTATGCCTTCTTCTAGTCTCTGTGGGCTCCTGGACACACATGGTGGGCATAAACTATATACTCAAAAATAAATAAACAAATATATAAGGGGCAGAGAACCTTGGTTCAGAGAAAACTCAAAACTGAAAGATGATGATGGTAATAGATAGCAATCTTCTGAAGGATCCTAAGAAGAACAGGAGATCTAGCTAACCTCAGTTATCAGAGAATTGCAGCTCTCGGCAGTGAGGAGCATGCTACACTCATCTTAGCACAAATAAAGAGCAGAGACCAAGGGGGTTAGGGGTGGCAGCCACTGGCCTTCCCAGCACCAGGCCAGCAAAGCTATCCTCAAAGGAAAGCTTATAGCTCTAAAAGGAGTCATGGCCGTTACTAAAGCTGCCACTTCGGAGACATTTACCCTAAAAAGAGACTCCAAATGACCAAAAGCCACTGTGAGGAATGCTGGGGACACAGGAGCCCCCCACACACCACCCTTCATCCTCCACACAGATCAACCCCTCCATGTCTGTTTATAAACAGATCATAACTGTTTCTCAGCAAATCCGACTCACTAGAGGATGTTGGACCTATAAAAGACAGTCTAGTTGCACATGCCTTTAGAAGGCAGAGGCAGGGATTGTCACGAATTAGAGGCCAGCGTGGTGTACAAAGTAGAATCCTGTTTCAAAGAACAGAGGAACACTTTCGAGAAAGATGGCCACAGCTATGTAAGGTCCAAGAGTAGAGGTTGGCCATGATCTCAGTGCAAGGAAAGATTAGTTACCTAAGTGTGGTCATTAGACAAAAAGGCACTTACTGACCAGCATGACTGAGAAACCTGGCCGTGATCAGGTACTTGGGGATATACACAGCCTGACTAAAGTAGAAAGGTGAGTGAGTTCTCAGCAGCTGAGCAGGGCTGAGCACCAGACATCAGCGAAAGGCACTTGATTACGGCAAGAGACAAGGAAAAATTTAAATGTCATAACCAGTGATGCCACAAACAACAGATGCCCTTGCATATAGGCTGATTTCAGCTAGTACACAGCAGGCCAGCCACATTGGATCATCATAGACCTTTTCAAGTGTTGATTCTTGAGACATTTTCAGACGAACCATATACAACTGCCTTTCATTTGGTTTTTGATTTGGGAGTGGCGTAGTTGTTATTTTGGTTTGGGGGTTGGGGCATTGATTGCTTTGTTTTTGTTTTGCTTTGGGCTATCACTGTAGCCCAGGAGGGCTTCACACTTTCTACTTCCTCAGCCTCCCAAGTGCTGTGAGCCATGCACCTGGCTGAAATTGCTGTTTGTGTTCAAAGATGAATGGATTTCAAGTGGTCAAGCAGTGTCTTAAACTGTTACCTCAAGCCTAGGAGCTGATGAGAACTTGCTGTGTGCCTAGAACAGGAGTTACATTCCTGCCTCCATGGTCCTTACTCAGGGTGCAAGGCAGGGAGGTACCTGGCGCTCCTCAAGTGTCTGACTGTCTGTCTCCACAGGCCCTGGTCCTTCACCAGCTGGGCCGCTACAGTCTAGCTGAGAAGATCCTCCGGGACGCAGTGCAGGTCAACTCAACAGCCCATGAGGTCTGGAACGGGCTGGGCGAGGTCCTCCAAGCTCAGGGCAACGATGCAGCAGCCACCGAGTGTTTCCTGACAGCCTTGGAGCTGGAGGCCAGCAGCCCTGCTGTGCCCTTCACGGTCATCCCCCGTGTGCTCTGAGTGGGCCGCCCACCTCACCTGCCACACAGGCCCAGGATGCTCCGTGTGGGCTGCCAGGGGTCATCCTGTCACCCAGTGGACAGATCTGCAGTGCCGAGGCTCTGGATGGACATGACCACAGTGGATTACCACACCAACACTGAATCATCACCCCCCTCCTGCATTCATTCATTCTTGTTTTTGCCAGATCCATGATCATTTTCTGAATCTACTGATGTTGTTCAAAATGGATTATGTGCCATATTCAGATAGTTGACACCTGGATTTTTAGTAACATGATTACAGTCTTAATCAGCGGATGTAGAAGAGTATATTCCAGATTAAAATTCCATGGCAGGATTATTTTTATCAGTGCTATAATGAAAGCAACTGCCCTGTCCTCAGTCCCTCCACCACCTCTCCTGCCCCTCCCTTGGCCCAAAACCAAATGTGAATTTTCTGTTTCCCACCTCAGTACTCGTCCATGCCAGGACACCAGCTGACAACTTCTGGGTTTTATTGTCAACATTTGTACCATGTGGTGAATTGCTGTTCTCCTACTTAGAACAAAGCCTGAGTCTAAGAATATTTATATTTTACCAATATATGGCTGTTACAAGAGAAGGAAATATGAGTTATTTAAGTTTAACTTTTTTATGTGAATTCAGAGTTTATTTATCGATGGAAATATGTACAAAGAAGCTTCAAATGGAATATTTACCGACATTCCTTATACATGACAGAGACTTGGCTAAATAGGAAGATGATGTTAATAAAAAAACAATGATTTTTAAATGGACCCCTGTCTTTTGTCTTTCACAAAGCTGGCAGGACAGAAAACAGTTACTAGCTCATCTGTGGGATATAGAGCCCCCCATTCTGGAGCGTGCCCTGAGCAGTCTGCCTGGGTACAGGGAAGGTCCTACCCCAGCTGTGCAGAGCCCCTGCAGAGGCTAGCTTCAGGCCTGGGTAAGCTTCTTTCTCCTTCCCAGCCTCTAGCACCTCACTTAAATTCTTCTGTGTGTCCAGGCCCCAGAGGGCCCCTAGCTGTCCGGCCTGTATTCTGACCTCCCATGCCCGTCTCTACTAAGGGCATTCATTTATTCCCTCTCATTCATTCATTCATTCATGGGTGAGGTGACATGGAGAAGTCAAGACATTCACCTGGGTAAACTACCTGGCAAAGGGGGACATTGAGATACAAGCCTGAGGCTTTACCTTTGCTAGATGTCAGGGTCTGCCCTGTGGAGACAGGCTTTGGGACTGGGCCATGTGTGAGATGCTCTAATTCCAGTAGTGCTGTCTGTGACCTAGACAAGTCTTGAGGGAAAAAACAGGCAGGTGTAAACATGGAAGAGGATGACAGTAAAGCAAGGTCATGGGCATAGTGAGGGGGTCACGCTGCCATCTCACAGAAGGTAGTCTGGGACACCTTTCTCATAGAGCAACGTAAGCTGGAACAAGCTGGGTGGATCCCTGTGGGAGGGTACACTCCTCCAAAAGAAGCAAGAACAGCTGGAACAGAGGCCAGAGGGCATCCTGCCCTCAGAGCCCCAGCACAGCCACCCTAGGCTGGAGTGGATGACACACTGGCTGAACCCCTGGGACAATAGAAGGAACTACTTCCTAAGAGGATCCAGCCATGTGGTCTGCCACCTCTCTTTGATGTCCCTCTCTCACGATGGGAGCACTCCAACATCAGCTGCCTTCTAGATCTCAACCATGCCCCTCCCCCAGCCACCTCTCAAGGGCAGCAGATGGAGGTTGTTCATTAAGGGAGATGCGGGTCTTATGGTATGGTGAGCAGCACCCTGGGGCACTGCGCCAGGTGACCATGGCCTCTTGTATAGCTATTCCACCTCTCCCTACACCTCCCCCACGTCTCAGACTTCTTCTGGCTCTTCTGCCTGTTCCAACAGTGTCCACACACTTGGCCCCAGTCCCTAACACCTGGCTCCAGTCCTGTCTGGGGAGAACAGCAGTTGACAGGATGCATGGAGCCTCAGAGACCCTCACACACAAATAGAGGAGCCAGGCTGTGTCAGGAGGTGGCCCCTCCACACTGCCTTCACTCTTGCCAATTTCCCTGCCCCACTGGTCACTCATTTCCTGCTATTCCCACCCACACTTAACCGGATGGAACCAGGAAAAGGACATCCTGCAGACATCTCAGGCAGACACAGGAACTTCCAAAAAGCCAGGCTGTGGCCTGCTCTGCACCTACCAGGTGATCCTGACTCTGTCCTTCTCAAGGCTTACTGCCCAACAGGGACAGTTGCCCCTTCCCAGCTTCTGGGGTTAAGACTTAAGTCAGCAGGCAGCTATTAGGGTTATGGGATACCAGGCAGGGAACTCCAAGGATTCAGTCACTTCAGAGGGCCGCCATCCAGAGCTTCGGTGCTAGACTTGCAAGCAGGACTCCTCTCAGACACAGGCCCTGACTGGGGATGGAGGGAAGAGGAGAGCACCTTCTGTAGGTCTGCCCCCAACCTCTACCAGGAGCCCCAGCTAGCTATCTGGCTGTCTACGGCCTCTGCCATGGTTCCTTTTTTCCCATATGCCATTTGGCCTCTGACATTCCCTGAGAACAATAGGGTTCCCTAGTGACCACTGGGCAGTGGGTCATACAGAACTGGCTGGAATCCCAGCTGTGATTACTTATGTCACCTCTATACAAGGCTGAAGGCGTGTGTCATCCAACCTATGCCAAGGCTCCTCCTGTCTCTGCTACACAGACGTGGAAGACAAAAGAAAAGTCCTGCTGCTCATGGAGACAGACTTTCTGGTGAGGGACAAGGTGAACAGGTAGGATGTGTTTGACACAGTCAACCAGTCTCAAACCTTCTTGGATTTCTTGGCCCCAGAGTGCCAAGGGCTTGGGCTTTGGAATCAGCTGGGCTGGAGTTTTATGGCCCCTGGTTCTGAGGACCCTTAGGTGACTCACCAGGCCTCCCAGAGTCTCAGTTTCTTCATATGCCAGATGGGGAGAACACATTACTAAGTTTGCACACACATACCCAAACCCACAGAGTTCCACAGGCTGCAGAAGAAAGGAGAGTTCAAACTGGTCTCAGGCTCAACCCCACCCTGATGACTCTCAGATGCACCCCAGAAGGCATGGCTGCCTGGAGAAGTAGCTCCCCAAGTCTCCCAGCATGAACCCCATCTAAGTGGCAGTGAGGCCTTCCTTGTTCTGCCTCTGCACCCAGAGCACCCTGTATGACAGACTCAGAGGCCTGGACTTGGAAGAAGGATGTCCGAGCTGGCGGCTGGGAAGACATACAGCAAAGCAGGATGCAAGTAGATGGAGTACTCAGGGGTGGGTGTGGTACCTTGCATCAGGTAATCAAGGGAAAGGCTTGACCACCTTCAAATAGGCAGAGAGCACCCACCCTGGAAAGCTTCCCCTAGATGAAAAGGGACACTCAACCAGAGATCCCTCTAGTGTTTTGACATATGGTTGTAACTAAATAAAAAATGGTGGGCAAGATGGTCCAGAGCAGGGCTGATTACCAGAGCTCCATCCCGAGAACGCATGTGGTGGAAGGACAGACTCAACTCTCCCAAGTTGTCCTCTAGCCTCCAAGTGCACACTATGGCTAATGTGCCCATTCACACAAATAAGTAGATAGATGATAGATAGATAGATAGATAGATAGATAGATAGATAGATAGATAGAT
>CAJQZJ010001511.1:5948301-5961511 GCA_907164525.1 Lophiomys imhausi | reverse complement strand
GATAGATAGATAGATAGATAGATAGATAGATAGATAGATAGATAGATAGATAGATAGAAAGATAGATAGATGATAGACAGACAGATGATAGATAGATAAATAGATGTGATTTTTTTTACATAAAAATGAAAAAGTGAGAACTCAGAACCAGTGATATTTTCAGTAGTATTTTCAAATTCCCTAACTCTCAACTTTTAGGGAGATTTTACAAATTTCACCTCCTTGTTTTTAAAATCTCCCATCTGCATGGAGCAGACAGACCTCTGAGGGGGGATGAAGTTGGTCATGGTTAGAGCAGAGTATCTGCCAAGGTCCCTGGTGTTCAAAGGCTCAGTCTGCAGTGGCACCATGGAAGGTGGTAGGATCTTTGGAGGAGGAGCCTAACCAAAGGCCTTAGCCCATTAGAGGTGTGCCCAGGAGACATCATTCTGGTGGCTCCCTCTTCCTGTTAAGAGATATGCCCACTTGCTCCATCTGTTGCTCCCAGCCTTGTGATCATTATTGCTGTGAGGTCCTTGTTAGACCTGAGCCAATTCAGGTGCCGTGTCCATGAACCTAATAAATCTCTTTCTGTTCTTGAGTTTGTTAGCCTCCAGTGTTTCCTAACAGTCATACTGAGCTGAGTAATACACTTACCGGAGACACCTTTTTTTTTAATGGTGAGGTTTCTCTTTTATTATTATAAAATATATGCCCACCATATCAGTGTCCTCTTACTACTGTAACGAAATGCCACAAAGCTGAGTCAGTACCTTGAAACTGCACACATGTATTACTTGCAGCTCTGGGGAAGTCTGAAGTAGGTTCTATGGGGCAAAAAAAAACAAGGCAAAGGCAAGCTGCTCTACTCCATCCGAGTGTCTCAGGGGAGAAGCCATCCCTCATGTTGTCCCACTTCTCCAGGCCACACTCATCTCCTTCCATCTCCAAAGCCAGAAGTGGCATGGCTCCTGCACTTGCAAGATAACTGTCACATCTTTTCCCTGACTCCTGCTTCTCTCCTTCACCTATGAGAACCTGAGATTATGTTGGCCAGCCTGGATCATCTCCCCAACTCCAGATCTACAGGGTTCCTTTTGTCATGCGTGGTCTCTGCATGCCCCACTCGAAACACCACAAGTTCATCGGACAGGGTCTGTAGGGAAGCTGAAGTAATGGCAGGTGTATGCGTATAGTATGTAAAAGGGGTCTGCTAGGATGGCTTACCCAGCAGGAGCCTCAGCATGCTTGGGTGGCTGAGAACCCAGTCGCTGCTCTGTCCATGAAGCCAGATGTCTCAGCAGTCCCAGTTCTGAAAGTCTAGAAGATTCCTGGACAGTCACTGGCCTCGGGTTTACTTTGGAAATTATACATATAGGAGCACACATTTTCAAAGACATGGGATCATACTACACATAACACTTTATAGAACTTTTCACTGAATATTCCTTTGTTGTAAACTCTTTTATAGACAATATGTAGACAACATGACCCTCCATCACATGGAATACTATCAGTTAATTAGACCCAGATGGGTGTCACTTATTAAGCCATTTCACATTGTGGTATTACATGTGATGGGGTAATTTATGCTAGCTCACGCTGATTGGTCCCTTGTCATGTAGCAGGGGTCATTCTGAGTGTTCTACATGTGTCAGTTCACCCTCACAACTGTATCTATCCATCAGTCTTTCATCACTATGACGAATGTCTAAGACAAACCACCGAAAGGGTTTCAGAGGTTTGGGTGAAGTTCGTGGCCAGCTGGGTTCAATGTTTTTGGGCCATAGTAAGGTGGAATAACATGATGAAAGGACACAGAGGGGCAATATGACTCACTCATGGCAGCCATGAAATGGAGAGGGAAGGAAAGGGATGGGGAAGGAAGAGAGAGAGGAGTAGGGATACAGACAGAAAAGGGGAAAGGGAGAGGGGGATTGAGAGAGGAGAGAGAGAGAATCTGTACAAGAATCTTTTCTTGGAGCCTGTCCTCCAGACTTTGCAGGGTGCAGCCCTCACTCAGGGGAGGTCTTTCTCGATGCATTAGTTACTTTTCTTGTTGCTGCAATACCTCACAGAAGCCACTAAGGAACAAAAGCTTTACTTTGATTCCTGGTTTGAGGTTTGGCAGGAGGCAGGAAGCAGAGGCAAGAATGATAGGAAGCTGTCATACCCAGTCCTGCCCCCCAGTCAGGAAACGGAGAGATGAAAGCAGGTGCTCAGGGCAGAACTTTAGTAACACCCATGGGATGGTGTTGCCCGTATTCAGAATGGGTCACCCCACTTCAACTAAACCAATCTTGAAAATGACTCACAGTCCAGTCCCAACTTTATCTCTGTGGCGATTCTAAATCCCGTGAAGCTGAGAAGATAAACCATCACACTGCCTTCATTAACTTTCATGGCCAGGAGTGTGCTTCATGTGTCTCCCAGGCCTTTCTCAACCCAGTCAAGTTGGCAGTGGAGACAAACCATCCGAGCACTGCTGTGAGGTAGGTGCCGCTGTGTCAGACCCTGGTGAGAAGAGAAGGCCTCTTCAAAGGTGGAAGAGTTGGGTTTCTAGGCTAGTCTGTCCGATGTAAGATTCAAGTCCAGATTTCCTGACTCCAGAACCTCAATTTTTAGTCACTTATGAATTCGCTCTTTCCAGCACCTTAGAATCGTGTTTCTGGGTAGTCCTCCAAGAAGAAAGCTAGTTCATTTGTTTCATTTGTGTTCCTTTGTTGAAGGCTTAGTCTAAGTGTTTCCCACTGAGTCCCTGTGGCTCCATGCTATCTGTAAACAGACGAGAACTAAGCTGATAGGTTAGGGACTACTGGATTCCATTCTCTGACTCTGTGTAGCGGCCACTCAACAGCAATAGTGTGGGCAATAGCCTCCTCCTTTCCAAGATAACCTTGCCAGGTGGCACCCCAGAGAATGCAAAGTGGATATAGGTCACCCCATTAGCAAGCAGGTGCCAAGGCAGTTATGTGTCCTCGCCAGGGCAGGGTTCCAGCTCCCTGGTGCTCCAGGCACTGCCAAGCACTCCTGTGAAAGACCTAGTCAAGGTTGATAGAACAGGATTTTAATGGCAGCAAAATCCACAAAGGCACTGGACCCCAACACACAGGAGTATCTGCCTCTAAGTTGCCCTGAAGGGACAGAGGCCAGCCACTGTGTGCGTAGGGGGCCCTGACCAATATTACTATCTGTCTTGATGCATTTCTGCTACTGTTGCAAAATGCTGCTGACTTGTGTAATGTATAAGGAACAAAAATGTATTGGCTCCAGTTGCAGAAGCTGTAAAATGCAAGGTGGGGTTGGTGCAGCAGCATCTAGAGAGGACCTGTATCATCCCATGATGGAGGAGCAAGTGAGAGAAGAAGAAAGAGAAGCCTGGCTCATCCTATAAGAACCCACTTCCATAGCACCAGCATTAATGCATGCATGAGGGTGGAGTGCCCACAGTGGATCATCTTCTACAGGCCTCACCTTTTTTTTTTTTTTGCATTTTTTATATATAATTTATTTTTTATTTCTTCAAGTTACATCTCAATCACAATCCCCTCCCTACGCCCCCCTCCAGTCCCAACCTCCCACCCTCTTCCCCCTCAACCCCCCATCCTCTTCCCTTCTTTTTAAGTTTAAGGTATATCTCTTTCCCCCCAACAGCTCCCCCTTTCAGTCCAACAAATGGTTCTTTCTCTTATAACAATAAATACAATACAAAACGACAGAAATAAATAGGCCACAATTATGAGAGTTATATGGCTTAGCATAGATTCCCAATGTCCAGTCCATATGTATTTGGCACCTGACTTTAACATTCTACTATCTAACCATCTCCATGAGTTTAAAGTTCTATGTCTAACTCAGCTTTCATACTAACTTGCATCACGATTTTAAAAACATCTTCTTAGATCCAGAACACCCTCTTGATTCCTAAAGAACTCAAAATTTAACTATGAGACTCTAGCTATCTATTCTTCAACCACCTCAGAGACCTGAGAGGGATGAATATATCTGATTATACAGGAAGTGCAGGGCCCGCAGCTTCCAAAACTAAGAAATGACATACCAGTGGCTGCCTGGACAGGTCCCATTTTCTCTCCATACATTACAGCATCAATCTTCAGCCACTTGGCCCCATTTCTCTCACAGATGTTGATTGTAGAGCAGGAATTATGAAGGACTTGCCTACCCTGTCTTGGCAGAGCTAAGCTGTCGACTTACCTGCTTCCAAGTTTTGTCCTTTTTGGACAGCATTCTGTCTACAGTTGAAGCAAGGGGTTTTTCTTGCCAAGAGATAGGCTTGCCACTAATTCAACCATCTCCCACTGGAGATTCTTCGATGCTCATCTTCTGCTTGGAGTAGAATAGGGGGTGCTGTCAGGAGCTGACATGTCTCAATATCAAAAAATCTTAAGTGAAGAAAACATCTTTGAATGCCATATTTTGCAAATCTCTTGAGGTTTTTGAAGACGCCCTATCTATCTCTTATATTTAGATAAGCAAATGTTGCTTGTCTCTTAGCAACTTGATTTCTGATTAGCTTAGAAAATAACTGTGATAGACTGTCATAGTACCTAACAAAATGACAAGCTTGCATGACTATTATTTTGCATTTCTTAATTATCCTAAACAGTTTATGACAGTTGGTAGCAAAAGGCCGAAACTTCACATTGCATTTTTAAGCATTACTAGGTACAATACCTTTAAAAAGTGTTACCCTTAATTTTGTATCAATATACAAAGATTAATACCAATGTGGCCAAATATAATCTTAATTTTGTATCAATATACAAAGATCAATACCTATGTAGCCCTATACAATCTTAATTTTGCATTAATATACAAGCTCAATACCAATTTAGCCAAATATAATATTAATTTTGTATCAAATATACAAAGGTATAAGGGCATATTCAATAATCTGTCCTTTTTTCTTGATCTTTCCTATATTATGTCTATGGCCCATTTTTTTCTCAAGTCTGTTCACTCCTACATAGGAGAGAAAGAAGGATACAGAAAAGAGAGAGAAATCCCTAACCTCCAAAACTCATTTAACAAGACCATTTAACAGCTTGTAGTCGCTTCCCCTAGATAACAAGATTTTCTATTATGCATCAAATGACCAAAGGGGGGAGGGAACACCCTCCCCACCTTCTGGGGATGGGACGTCGCTCTCTTAAAATGACTTCCTGTGGATTTGGGATGTAGTAAACCTGTTTGGGGCCCAAATAAGAATGGAAAAATGGTTTAAAATGTTAATAGAATCATTTGATGTTTAGTCCTTTTGTGCTCAGCTATTTAAATGTCCTAAGAAGTTCGTAGACAGAAGCTGAACTTCAGGCCTTTACTGAAGTTCTGGCTGGAACAGTCTGTGGGGCTGGACAATCTTAGCGATTTTGAGTTGTTGTGGTTGTTTTGAGGAACAGCTATTGAGGAGGTCTGCAAGGCTGGATCGTCTGGGCTACTTGTCTTCTTTGGTGTCTGATCTGTTTTCTTCTGAGATTTCAGTTGTCAAGTTGAGTTGTTCCTGGGTTCCTTAAATGGATGCTTTATATCTCCTGGAAAGATAAGAACAGAGCCCTGCCCTAATCCTAACTCTGGGACACTACTTTTGGTGGTGGTAGGGGAGACAGGTAATACTTTTCCTGGAGTAAGTTCAGTTTTTTGACAATATAAAAAGTATTATCTTTCAATTGAGATTAAAAAAGAAATTATTTTAATATTTTGGAACTAAACAAACCTTTACGTGTATATATTTTGAGATCTCAAAAGACAATTCACTTTGAATTTTGGCATGCCTTTTGTGAGTAGCTTTTAAACTTAAATCATTCCAAATCCTATGTGCCTGTCTCTGCATTCTAAGTATTGGGATCAAAGGCATGTGCTTCCCAACTGATGGGATTAAAGATGTGCTCCACCACACCTGGATGGAAGTTTTTCTCTATTTAGAGCTTGCTTTGTGTCAGGCTGGCTTTGAACTCCAAGATCTGTAGGTTTCTGTCTCTAGTGTGTTGGGATTAAGGGCTTGCACCATCACCACCCTGTTCCTTGTAACTCTAGAACTTATAAGACAACTAACTCTATAGTGATCCTCCTGTTTCTGCTGGAGTTAAAGGCATGGGCTAACACCACCCTTCTCATATATTTTACCTTAGCTCCAAATTTTTTCAACCTTAGAGGTTTAGAAAACCAGGTTGAACTGTAGTAACCTTTAATTTATTTACAGGATTTTAAACCTGTTACCTGTTTTTTAATGCCAAACCATGAAAATATCCTATATATCTACAAAAAAAAAACTTTTAAGCTGCTATCAAGTTTGTGTAATCTATGTGGCCACCTGCAGTCTAAAGACCTCACCTTTTAACCCTGCTCTCCTGTGGTTAGATTTATTTTTATTTTTTTAAACATTTATTTATTTATTCAATTACACCTCGTTCACAGCCCTGTCCCTCCACCCCTCCTGGTTCCACCCTCCCACCCTCTTCCCCCACTCCCTCCTCTCCTTCTCCTCGGGTTAGGGGGTCCCACCTCTATCAAGCCCCCTCAGTTCATCCGTCATAGGAGGGCTAAGAGCTTCCTTTAGTACTGGTGCCCAACATGGCAACTCAGCTAGGGTAAGGTGTTACACTAACAGGTGCCAGCATCCAGGACAGACACCACTATCCCCCACTTGCTAAGGGCAAGTTACCTAACATACATATGTATATATATATATATATATATATATACATATATATATATATACATATGTATGTATGTATATGTATGGGGAGGGCTAGGTCTGGTCTATATATGCTTTTTCTTCTTCTTTTTTTTTTGGTTAGTGTTTCCATCTCTAAAAGCCTCTAAGGGCCTAGATTGGTTGGTTCTCTTGATCTTCATGTGGTGTTCTTGTTCCCTCTAGGTCTCTCTATTCCTCCTCCCTCTCTTATACATGGCTCCCAGAGCTCCACCTAATGTTTGGCTTTGTGTCTCAGCATCTGTTTTGACTCTCTGCTGGTTGGAGTTTCTTGAAAGATAGTTATGAAAGGTTCCTCTTCCTTTGGGTCTGTGGATTGTAGGATAGTTATGGGACCTTATGAAACTGAAAAGCTCTGTAAGGCAAAGGACACTGTCATTAGGTCAAAATGGCAGCCTACATATTGGGAAAAGATCTTCACCAACTCCACATCTGACAGAGGGCTAATATCCAAAAAATATAAAGAACTCAAGAAATTGAACACCAAGAAACCAAATAATCCAACCAAAAAATGGGGAATAGAGCTAAACTGAGAATTCACAAAGGAGGAATCTCTAATGGCTGAGAGACACTTAAGGAAATGTTCAACATCCTTAATCATCAGAGAAATGCAACTCAAGATGACTCTGAGATTCCATCTCCCACCTATCAGAATGGTTAAGTTCAAAAACTCAAGTGACAGCACATGCTGGTGAGGATGTGGAAAAAGGGGAACCCTACTCCATTGCTGGTGGGAGTGAAAACTTGTACAACCACTTTGGAAATCAATTTGGTGATATCTCAGAAAACTGGGAATAGTTCTACCTTAAGATCCAGCCATACCACTCCTGGACATATATCCAAAATATTATTCACCAAATCACAAAGACATCGGCTCAACTATGTTCATAGCAGCTTTATTTATAATAACTAGAAAATGGAAACAACCCAGATGTCCTTCAACTGAAGAATGGATTAAAAAAAAAAACAAACAACTATGGTACGTTTACACAATGGGATACTACACAGCTATCAGAAACAAGGAAATCATGCAATTTTCAAGCAAATGGATTGAACTAGAAAAGATCATCCTGAGTAAGCCAGAACCAGAAAGATACGCACAGGACGTATTCACTTACAACTAGATTTTGGCCATTTAGTACAAGATAACTACCCTACAGTCCACAGACTCAAAGGAACGGGAACCTAGCACAACTATTTTATCGTATTTATTGCTTTGTTTGTTTTTCAAGATGGGGTTCCTCTGTGTAGATTTGGCTTTCTTAGAACTCACTCTGTAGACCAGGCTGGTATTGAACTCACAGAGATCTGCCTGCCTCTGCCTCCCGAGTGCTGGGATTAAAGGTATGTGCCACCACTGCCCAACACACAATTAGATGTCTAACACTTACATTTGGAGGGTATGTTGATTCCCAAATTGCATACCCTTAGCACCTAATTTCACACACTTATTCACACAAAGCACACCCTCAAACCCTCTGGGTCAGAAGTAGTAACTAGGCAGTTTATTAAGTGCCTCCCACCCACAGGCTTCTGAGTAGAAGATGCCACCTAACCAGCTCTAGAGTGTGTATTTCTGATCAGAATTCCTTGCCTGTCACCTGACTTCTCCAGGCGCACACCAGGATGGAGTCACATGCGTGCTGCACTGTCCTTCCAAAAGACCACTACAGGAATTAAACAAAGGATGTAGCACAGTGTCCCCTCCATGTTACAGTTGGGAAGCCTGAGACTGGGGCCATGAGGTGGAACTGAACAGACTGCACTGCATCCAGCAGGCACCTGATCCTGTGACCATCCATGACCTCCCTGTGGAGACAGGGACAAAAACTGCCAGCAACAACCATGTGATAAAGTGTGCCCAACACCACTGGTCATGAAAGAAACGTGCATAGAAGCTACTGTGCAAAGCCACCTCACTCCCACCAGGGTGCTGTTTCACATGGGCCTGGAGAGACAGATCAGTCAGGAAAGAGGCCTGTTGCCAATCCTGACGACCTGAGATCCCCGAGTTTGATTCCTGGGACCCTCATGGTGGAAGGAGAGAACCAACTCCCACAAGTTGTCTCTGACTTCCACATATATGTGGTGACACATGGGCACACACAAGTCCGTGCACATAAATAAAATAAACAAAATAATAATTAATAATAAGGAAAGCTAGACAATAGCAAGTACTGGTGAAAACGGTTGCTGAAGGTGAAGCCCTGCCCATTGCTGGCGGAGATGTGAAATATTACAACCATTTTAGAAATAGGTGGTTTGTTAAAAACAAACAAAAAAAAAAAAAAAAACCTGCTGGGCGGTGGTGGCCTCAATGGCACAGGCCTTTAATCCCATCACTCAGAAGTCAGAGGCCACCCTAGTCTACATGGCAAGTTCCAGGACAGTCAGAGCTACACAACGAAACCCTGTCTGAAGGAGAAAAGAAAATCTTTAAACCTAGGGATGAAAAATTCCTTCATCGTTTACCCAACAGGAAAGGACGTACATGTCCATCCAAGGACTGGTACCTAAACCTCTCACAACTCTGCGTATAACATCCCCAAATAGAGACACTGCCAGTGTCTGCCTGCAGATGACCGGTGGCCAGTGGAGATGTGCCTTTGGAGTGAGATGACACTTGGTGACTGAGGGGTGACTGATAGGTAGCTGAATCCCAAGCCGCTGCTGCCAGTCAGAGGCGTCAGTCAGCCGGAGTGCGCTCTGATCCCACTGCTTCCAGACTCTGGGGACTGGGGGCTAACTCACTGTCACTGAGCACACACCCAGGGTGGCTGGAGCAATGAGGCAGTTCCGGACAGAAGGGAAAAGGGGGCCTTGGGGATGATGGGTTTTTTGACTGTCTTAACCATGGTGATTAACTTCTTAGCAGTAGGTATTTGTCGATGTAAGCTACACTGGGTGCTGCAAATGCCTACAGCTTATCTGATGCCTAATACACCTTTAAAAGTTATACTTTAGGATTTATTTTTGATTCTGCGTATATGTGCCTGTGTGTGTAGGTATGAGCTTGAGCATGCAGGTGCCCGTAGAGGCCAGAAGAGGGCGCAAGACCCTCCAGAGCTGGAGTTATTAGCGATTGATCATAAGCCGCCTGAAGTGGGCGCCGAAAACCAGACTGTAACTCTTTTAAAGAGCGGTTAAGTTCTCTTAACCGCTGAGGTTTTTTTTCCTCCAGCCCCAGAAGTTGTATTTTAAAAACAATAAGGTTGTGCTCGCTTCGGCAGCACATATATTTAAAAACAATAAGGACTGACATGGAGATGGGGCTGAAGACAGACAGTTCTCCAACCCCCACTTGAAATATGGCTGTTCCCTGCATACCTTGTATCTCCCGGGAGCCCAGACCAGTGGTGGGACTTCTGTGAGCCTCCGGTCAGAAGCCCTGAGCCCTGAAACCCCTGGCTGGACAGCCACAGGCAGGTTACTTGCTGGGCTCCTATGGGGACAGATCTATGTGAGGTTTCTCCCAAGGACATTTTATGGAGGGTGTGGGAATTTCCTATTTTCCCTCTCAAAAAAAAAAAAAAAAAAAAACACATTCACTTGGGATTTTCAACACAATTGGCTAAAAATAACCTGGGCCACCACAGCCTAAGTCCTTTTTAGGAAGGCTTCTAGCAACCCAGCCTGTACTGGCCAGCCGGCTCAGGAAGTAGAGGTTCAGACGGATGGTGCTTAGGTCAGGGGCCAAGGACAAGGCCTTGGGACCCTTTGCTTGTTCTGGCCACCCTGGTCTCCCAGTATACTGAAAGCCGGTCTGCCTAGGGCACAAAGAGGCATGAGCAAGAGCTTGTCTCTCACTGGACTGGGCCTCATGGTCTCCTGTGCTGCCTGACAGCTAGGGCGCCCAGCACTGTTTTTTACTCAATTTCCCCACCTGGAAGAGAGTCTCCACTCCCTTGTTCTGTTGTCCCCAGAGCTGGCACCATGCCAGCTGAGTGGAGGAGATGCGCAGACCTTGAAATATGTAAAGGGTAGTTTCCATGTAAGGATCATGGAAGTTGCTGGTGACGTTCATCAGACTCCCCTGGGATAAAAAAGACATTTCTTTTTCTTTTTCTTTTTTCAACATTTATTTATTTCTTCAAGTTACATGTCAGTTACAGTCCCCTCCCTCCTCCCTGTCCCGGTCTCACCCTCCTACCCTCTTCCCCGTCTCCCCCTATCTGCTTTTTTTTTTTTTAATTTAAGATGTATTTTTAAAAGGGACATTTCTAATGAAGGATCCGGATGTGCTTCCCTCACAGCCAGGCTTCTGTCCTTTCTAGACAAGCCTTGGTGTCCGGGACACATCAGCACCATGCTGTCCAGCTCAAGACACAAGACTTAGACAAGGAAATAAGTGGACAGAAGCTCATGGGTCTGCCTCTTTGCCCATTCCTCTGCAGACACACTAGGGCCTGTGGAGCAAATGGAAGAAGAGAAGGCCAGCTCTTGTCACACAGCCTCCATTTTCCCTAGGGAAAATGGTAAGTTCTGGTACAAGCAGAGGTCCCACCAGCCCAGAGGGAAGACCTCTGTCTGCTGTTTCCATGGCCTCTTGCCCACCAGGCCACCCTGGCAGAGAGCTGGACAGCAATGCCTATAGTTGAGCGTTAAGGTCCCTTTCCTGGGCACCTGCAGTGTACCTGGGGCTCTTCCAATCCCAAAGGCCCAGTTTTAATCTCTGAGAGTCCATGGCCCAAAAGAGAAAACGTCAACAACTTAAATTTCAAAATGACCCAGAACCTCCAAATTCTCAAAGTCTGGTCCCCTAGCCACCCACTGTGTCCCTTGCTCTCCAGCCTCCAACTCAAAAAAATAGTGGGAGCCCTTTGTTCCTCAAGGGAAGCAGGAAAGAGAAACTGGCCTTTGGTATCTGTAGAAGACGAGGACACACCTACAAGGATGACCTTGGGCCTGTCATCACGGAAAAGTGTCTCCCCATTTATCATGTCACCTTCCACTCAATTACAATCAGAGACACTAAGGCAAGGGACACAGCTTGCTTGAGGGCCACGACTGAGATGTACAAGTCGAGAGGTCCTTGCTTTGCTTAATTAAAGCCTGGCCCTTTCTTACTTCAAAACTTCCCTTAGCAGGGGCTGGAGAGACAGTCAATAAAACTCTTGCTTCATGAGTTGAGTCCAAGAACCCATGTGGAAAAGTGTGTTGTGGTGGCACGTGTTTGTAACCTCAGCTCTGGGGAGGCCAAACCATTAAGACTCCTGGTCACTGGCCCACCAGACTAGCCCCAGGCGCAGTGTAAGACTGCCTCAAAAACCAAGGTGGGTGGCACCTGAAGATCAATGCCCAAGGTTGACCGCTAGCCCCCACCTGGCTGGCACACATGTGGATACGTATGCACACGTACAGACATATGCACGCAAATTGGCTTCAGTGGCATCTTTGACACACACTCAGACACTTGTCTCAGAAACAATCTGGGAGGCAGGAGTTCGGGGCAGAGCCTCTCACAGCTGCCTTTCTGTGGTTGAAGGAGGAGTATCCCAGCCAACAATCCCCTTGGCCAGGCCCCAGGCTCCGGGACCAAAGGTTTCCCTGGGACTAGACTCTTCAACTCTTAAGGTAGGGTGATGGCTACAACGTACATATGATGGTGATGGAGGCCAGGCCCAAGTTTAATGGCTCCATACTTATAGTTAATAATCTTCACTAGAACCCCTTCAAAATTCACACATTAAATTCACACAGTTGACACACAGTGTGTGTCAAAGATGCCCTCACGCTCAGTGCCTCAGGCTTTTACAGAGTGATTAAGTTAGAAGAGACCACTAGAGCCAGGCGTGGTGGCCCACACCTTTAATCTCAGCACTCGGGAAACAGAGGCAGGTGGATGATCTGTGAGTTCAAGGCCAGTCTGGTCTACAGAGTGAGTCCAGGACAGCCAGTGCTACATAGTGAGACCCTGACTGGAAAACAGCAAAGCAAAACAAAAAAGAGATCAAAAAGAGGTCTCTGGGAAAGAGAGCACAGCTTTGCTGCTGTTCCTTGAGTTAAGCTAACCCTAGGCCTAGGCTGTAGTCTGATGTACACACACTCACTCACACTCACACCTACTCACATACACTCACACTCACACACTCTCACACTCACATTCACACACTCACACACTCACTTGCACACACACACTCACACACACACATACACATACACCACTCACACTCCAATTCCACACACTCCCCCATGGGAGGGGGCTGCACTGACTGCCCCCTGCACTCCAGTGTCCTGCCTCCTCTCAGCTGCCAGGCCTTCTGCCATGGGCTGTTGTTACCCTGGCAACCAACACAGTCTCAAAGCCTGAAGCCAAAGGCATAATGCTTCTATCACCCATACCGTGGTGCCCACACTGAGTGGGCTGTCTGGTGATGGCTGGTTTCACTGAGAGTGGTATGAAACCAGCTGTGGCTTAAATAAGGAGAGGAGGTCTTGCCCTGCCCTGCCCTGCCCTGCCCTGCCCTGCCCTGCCCTGCCCTGCCCTGCCCTGCCCTG
>CAJQZJ010001511.1:5932578-5944670 GCA_907164525.1 Lophiomys imhausi | reverse complement strand
GACATTATATCTGCACTCCATCATAAACAAAGAATATGGCAACCCACAACACCAGACATTATATCTGTACTCCATCATAAACAAAGAATATGGCAACCCACCAGAAACAATGAAATCATGCAATTTGCAGCCAAATGGATGAAACTAGAGAAGTTCATCCTGAGTAAGCTAACCCAGACTCAGAAGGATGCACATGGCATCTATTCATCTATTCACTTATAATCGAATTTTAGCTATATAGTACAGGATAACTATACTACAACGAATGCACCAAAGGGAACATGAACATAGACTTTGTTTCCTGTCAGTGAGACACTTTTCCCTAGTGGTGCTGCCTTGTAGGCCCCCAATGTAGGAGGAGGCTCTTGGCCCTCATATGACTGCTGAACTGGGGTGGGGGACTGTTATGTAGGGACACTTCACTCCAGAGGAGTGGGATGGAAGGGTTAGGGGGTAAAGGGTGGGAGGGACTGGGAGGGGTGGAAAGAGGACACTGTGATGGAGGTGTAACCTGAGTAATAAATAAATATTTAAAAAAAAAGAATATGGCAACCTAAGAAAACTCTCTTGCCACACTCATCTCCTTCATGGAGAAGCAAAACCTCCCTCTGGACTGAAAGCCCCTGCCATAGACCTTCCCTTATATTTCATTGCCTGAAATGGTGCCAATGGCTTCTCCTAGCTGCAAAGGAGTCTAGCAAGCAGAGAATCTGACAAAAGGGCACAGAGTGGTCAGGACAGGGACAAACTGGCAACAAAGGAAAATCTGTTTCTCACTGCTCAATTTTGCAGGCTAGGGAGTAGAAAGCAAAGGGTATCAAAAGGTCTATCACTTGTGCTCCTGCGTGCCAACCTCTATCCCTCCCCCAGGCTGTAGTCTGAAGCAGGGGACAAAGAAAGCGAGGGAATGTAAACTCTCTAAGGAGGTGGGAGGGACCCTGAATTCTAGTGCAACTGAGCCTCTAAAATGAAAACAATTCTCTTGAAGCAAGAGAGCACTACACAACTCTCCTGGTTTGTGCCCATCTCAGGAATTTGAATGTTGGTCACACTGCCACTGTCCCCCAGACCTAGACACCTAGTGCTACAGCCCTCAGCCTTTGGTGGGTCAGTGCCATATCTAGTGGCTGCATTGTCCATAGCCGCCTTCCATGACCTGTCTTAAAATAGTGTTTAAAAACAATTTGCCATTTGTCCAGTGGCTCTGACGTGTGGGAGTGTACTGGCTGGGGGTGAAGGACATGGGAACAGCAACCCACCGAGAACAAACATCCTTCTAGTGGCATGTTGGCAGGGTGTCATCCCTGTATGTAGGGGGTAGGGCACAGCTATTAAGGCAAATTGAGGTTTCACTGAAAAAGTTGGGGTTTGTCTCCCACCAGAGAGTGGGCTCTCAGCTCATCTTCCTGGCTCAGGGCCAGCTGGGGGCACAGACAGGAGCTGAATGTCCTGTGACTGTTCCTCCTCCTTCCATGGGCAGAGCCTGCTCAGGATGAGGGGACTCTTCCAGGGAGATGGGGCCAACAGTCACAAAGATTACTGGACAGCCAAGGTTCAGATCTGGGCAATTGTGACTCCCCACCCCAGAAGTCATTTGGCACAAATGTCTGCTGGCATTTGGGGCTATCACAGCTGACAGGGGGTGCTACAGGCATCAAGTAGGTAGAGGGGTTCTAGTAGCTAAACCATTCCGTAAAGCAGTGGTTCCCAGCCTTCCTAATGCGGCGACCCTTTAACATGTGACCCCCAACCATAAAATTATTTTGTTGCTACTTCCTAACTGTAGTTTTGCTACTATTGTGAATCAGAATGTAACTATCAGTGTTTCCCAGTGGTCTTAGGCAACCCCTGGGAAAGGGCCGCCCCCCACATGTTGAGAACCACTGCCATAGTGTAAAGGACAGCTCCCAGACATCTGCAGTATATCTCTGAGCCATCAGCATGATGCTGGGGGAGCTACCACCTCCTCCTTCAGGTAATGGGGCACTGGCAGTAGGAGCCCTGGGCGAGGTCCATGCCAACCCTAGCAATTCTGATAAAGTCTGCACCTGGCCCTGTCAGTCCCCAAGGCTGCAGACAGCTTTTTTACCTGTCCTTCCCTCTGTTGTGCACTTTGTTTTAGAGTCCAGAACCTTTCCTGTGTCCTCTACTGATGGACTGGCATTCTCGCCCCACCAGTGTTGACTGGATTCCTACTGAGAATCCCTGGATTAGAGCTCACCGGCATCCCTGTTCTGGACCCAGAAATTTAGGTCCCGGGTTTCCAGTCAATGTTTACTATGTTTGAACTTTATTTTTAATTTGTTTATTGATGTGTGTGGGCAAGCAGCTGTGTGTGGGTGGACATTCATTCATGTGCCGCCCACACAGATGCTGCCGGTGGAGGCAACCTCAGGTGTCATTCCATAGGCTTGCCACTCACCTTATTTTTTGAAACAATGTCTCTCATTGGTCTGGGTTCACCACCCACTGTGGGTGTTTGTGTTGCTGATTGAATTCAGGTCCTTATGTTTGTACAGCAAACACTTTAGGAATGGAGTTATCTCTCCAGCTCTGTGCTGATCCTTTTAAACAAAAGGAAATGACTTCCGGGAGCTTTAAAAAACAAACAACGAAAAACAATCTACAGTAAAAAAAAAAAAAAAAAAAACAAGGGCTGGATACGGTGGCACACACCTTTAATCCCAGTACGTAGACAAAGGTAGACAGATCTCTATGAGTTCAAGGCTAGCCTGGTCTACATAGTGAGTTCCAGGCTAGCCAGATCTACATACTGAGACCCTGTTTCAAAACAAACAACAGTATGAAAAAAAAATCTTTTTAAACAGTATATAAAGTGTAACAAAGAAATGTAAAGCAACCCTAAAGCACTTCATGAAGAGAAACCTTTTTCACATGCGGGGTCCACCCTCCCTGGTGCAGCCTGCACCCATGACCCACCGCTAGCCTCCCCTGATGCTGGAAAGCACCCACTGTGTAGACAATTAGAACCGAATTGTTCACCCCTCCTAGATACTGGCATCACCTCTGGTCATTTGTTTCCAGGATCACACAGTCCTCTTTGTCTGCTTGCTTGCTTCTACCCCCTGGGCTCATCAGGCCCACTGGAAACTGAAGTGGGCAGCTCTTTGATGTGTTGAGAGGATTGTATTAGTCCGACCTGCACTTTGACTGGCAGTACCCATGAAGCAAAACAGCTGCCTGCATGAAGCCCTTCAGCCCACCTGACATCTTCAGGCCTGTGGGTGTGAGCATAGTAAATTAGTAACACAATGACTGATCCTCTCGGCAGCAGGGAGGCAGGTGCCGCCACAGCCCATTTTACAGACCAGCGTTACAAGGTCCCAAATTTATGCTGGAGGTAACTATGTTACATGTAAGTCACTATGGGGGGTACAGCGTTCTGCAGATTTATTTGCCAGACCCTGGGAGTAGACCCTCAGATCCTCTGCAAATACAACAGAGGGGAAGAAATCTCACTCCTGTTACTTTTGTTGCTATTTATTTATTTATTTATTTATTTGTGTTGTCCTGGGGATGAGATCTGGGATCACACATGCTAAGCAAGGGCTCCTCCGCTGAGTTCTGTCTTTACATTCACTTTTGCTAATATTGGTCAGGTTAACTCCATTTTCTAGGTTCCCATCCAGGTTCCTTTTTATAGAAATTACTTTGAGTCTTTTCCTGCTTTGTTTGTTTGTTTTTCAAGACAGGGTTTCTCTGTGTACCCCCAGCTGTCCTGGAACTCACTATGTAAATCAGGCTAGCCTTAAATCAGGAGACCTGCCTGCCTCTGCCTCCCAGGTACTGGGATTAATGGCACCGCCCAGCTGTTTGTTTGTTTGTTTTGTTTTGAAGATTTATTTTGTGTACAGGCATGAGTGTGAGTGTGGACACACAGAGGTCAGAGGTCAACCTTAGAAGCAGTCTGCTTATTTTTTAGAGACAAGATCTCTCACTGGTACCTGAAGCCTACTGGTGTGACTGACTGACTGAAAAGCCACAGGGTCCTCTCGTCTGTGCCTCCCCAGAGTTGGGATTTCAAGAGTGTACTACTACACCTAGCCTTGTATGGCTACTGGGGACCAAATACAGGTCCTCATGCTTGTAGGATAGCCCTGAACCTCCTGAGCCATCTCCCGGCTCCCTCCTGATCTTGGCTTTGTTTTTTACTTCTGTATTCAGCCAGAACAGCTCATCACACACTAAGTCAGCCCCTCGTTCTGACGGTGGGCTCCTCCACCTGGTATGTGGGTGCTACTGGGAACTGGGCCACGAGGGACACCTCCTCACATTCTCAAATGGGCTGAGGATGTTACTGGTGCTCCATGGGGACACTCCTAAGTTGTTCTTGACTCTTGCCTCCTGCCTCTCCTCTCAGCCTAGGTCAGGGCTTATAGAGTTTACCAGAAAAAAATCTTCACACAGCTCTTCCCACTTGAGGTCCACAAGGCCAGGAGGTCCTGATTACAGATGAGGGGGACCCGAAGTGCATGCCAAATGTGGGTCTCTTGGACAATACTGCCTCCTTGGTCTGAGATTCACATGCTCCATCTCCAATTGACAAGCCCCTGTCAGGCTTCTCTCTGAGCCTCAATTTGCTGATCTGAAGAATGGTCGATTCCCTCCCTGTACAGGGTACAGTGTCTAAAGACTTGACCCCTCAAACCAAGTACAGAGCAGGCTTTGCACAGGCCCTATTCCCACCTGCCAGGCTGCTGCAGGCTAAGTCCCTTGCCTCTCAGAGAGTTCCCAGCTGGCCTGGGCTGGAGAGGGATCCCAGGGAACAGAGGCACAAGGGCCCCTTTGTGCCTGTTGCTAGGGCCTGACTGTATTTGCTCAGCCTGGGTAAACAGGAGGTGCCTGGAGGCCTGCTCTGTTATGACAACTTAAAGGGCCTTCTCTTTCCTTCCTGAGCTGCCGAACCCAGCCAGGCCCAGCTAGGTGATTCCCCAACGTGAGGGGCTTCCCCAGGGCCTGGAGGCTTCCCCAGGGCCTGGCAGAGACAGAATAGAACAACTATTCCTGAAACAGAACTATACCTCTGCTTAACTTGAGGTTTATGTTGTAAAATTGAGACTACAGGGAGACCCTGATCCCTAAAAGACAGATCAAGATAAGCCTGACTCCCCAGGTATAGCCTCTGCCCGGAGTGATTTGGGGGTGGAGGCTGCCATCTGCCTATCTCTTACCAGCTGTCAGTGTTTGGCTAAAGTCCCCAACTGTTCTCCAGAGTTAAGGACTAAGTGGCTTGCCTAACCTACCTCCTCCTAACAGGACCTGGTGCCAGCCCATAGAGCTGGAGAACCAGCCCAGAGATGCCACTTTCCAAGTTTTTAGCCTCTTAACAAAGGCCACCAACAAAGGCTATATCCATAGGCAGCCTGCTGACATCTAAGGCTTGCAATGAACAAATAGCCACTCTAGAGCCCTGGCAGCAATGGTTTGGTGGTAGCCACAAGCCAGCTGAAGGACTTAGGGGCCATAGGAAGAGAACTGATGAGGGGTCCTCCATGTTAGTTGCAGACTTCTTGGAAGTTGCAAGTTGCAGAGGTTGTAAGTTTCTTCGAAAAGCATGTCAAAGGCTACCTTTGAGGTACTTGACACACCAGAGGCCTCTGATAATCAGCCCAGCCCAGGGTGGCAAGCAGCCAGCATTCCTGTGTGAACTTCAATCAATGCCCACCCTCTGGCTCCCTTCCTCCATGGGGAGGGCAGGCCATGCCCTAGGCTCTGCCTGTCCTACCTTGACAGCCCAGGAGCAACGCGTGGAGGCCTTTTGGCTCAGAAACAGATTGTTAAGCATGCCCAGGACCCAGGCAGATGTCTCTCCTGGCCAGAGCCCCGCCTTCCCCTTCTGCCAAGAAGCTGGACTCCACAAACAAATATTCGGTGTACTTTGGCCCAGCCACACCACTGCAGGGAATCCTTTGGGGACCTAGCCACAGTGTGAATTTCCTCAAAGGTAGGGGCAGGCCATCCTGGAGAGGCCTCCTGACCCCAGGGTTACTCTGTCTTGGAAAACAGCCCACAGTTTGGGGCCAACCCCTGGGTTTCTAGGATCATGGTCCATTGCTCTCTAAGGCAGCCAGCTGTGGCTCTCTTCCTGACCGGAAGGTCGGGGCACATAGGCCCTCCCTTACCTGGGGAAACCACAACATTAAGCTGGTTTTCCAGTAGAGCCAACCCTGGTATCTGTGGGCTCCTATCTGGTGGGAGCTTTGGGGATAACATGTCTGGGGATGGATCCAAGTCTGAATTCTATATTTCATTCATACCAGCTGCCTCTGAGAAGACAGCAGGCTATCCCTAGCTGTCTGCTAGCCATGTGACATTGAGTATGAAAGCTCGTTGACCCTCCAAGTTGATAAATAGAACATCTTACATGAGTTGTTGAAAGTGTATTCATGCCAGGTGGTAATGATGAACTCCTTTAATCCCAGCACTTGTGAGGCAGAGGCAGGTGGATCTCTGAAAATTCGAGGCCAGCCTGGTCTACAAAGTGAGTTCCAGGACAGCGGGGCTACACAGAGAAACTCTGTCTTGAAAAAACAAAACAAAACAAAAAATTGTATTCATGTTTCCTATACACTGGGAATTGAACCTGGTGCACCATCCTCATCGTGTGAGCTCATCAGATGAAGCAAAATCTATATGCAGTGATGATAAGAATTACGCAGATAATGGCACATGCTCAAATCCCAGCACTTGGGAGGTAGAGACAAGAGAATGAGGAGTTCAAAGACGATCTGTGTTATAGAGCAAGTCCAAGGCTAACCCAGGCTTCTTTTTTTTTTTTTTTTTTTTTTTTGGTTTTTCGAGACAGGGTTTCTCTGTTTAGCAGCTCTGGCTGTCCTGGACTCACTTTGTAGACCAGGCTGGCCTCGAACTCACAAAGATTCGCCTGCCTCTGCCTCCCAAGTGCTGGGATTAAAGGCATGCGCCACCACCGCCCGGCTTAACCCAGGCTTCTTAAGACCCAGTCCAAAAAAGAAAAGAAAAAGGGAAAAGAAAAGAAAACGAAGAGAGAGAATGACCAAGACTCCAGACTGAAGCAGTCTTGGGGAGAGCAACAGTGAGGCCTGTAGCCTAGGAACTTTCAGCTGAGCTGCTTCAGGGGAGTCTGGACGCTGGGAGGGGACCAGTTAGTCATCTGAGGCATACCACCTAAGTGGTCTGGGGTGGACTAGCCCTTGAGCTCCAAAGGCCTGTGGCATTAAGAGAATTTCTGCCTGGTGGCTCAAAAGGGTATTTGTTAGGGTATTTTTTCCTGGTCCCTCAGTCCTGGCTGGAGATGTGAGGTCACTAACTAGTGTGGCTGTCAAAAGGTTGAAATCTCTGTGGATATCCCTGTGACAGGCTGGGACAGGACCATTAACAGGGAACATGGTGGGAGCCACTCCCTCCAGGTTGATTGGAAGACAGGCCTGTACACACTTCCCCAGCTGAGTGTTCTGTGTGGGGTGTTGGTAGGGCCCATTGTGTCCAGAAAAGGGAAAGAGAAACCCTCAAGATCAACTCAAAAGGGGTCATAGAGCCGGGGGGGAGGGGCATCTGGCATCCCGGGACTGGTACTACTGTCCCTACAGTAGAGGCGACAAAAGTGAAGCTTTGACAAGGGAAGGGACCCACTCCCTTGGAAGGGACAGAGCAAAGTCCCCCCAAACCTCTGGAGGTTCATGGTGCTTCCTTGGCCAGTCTTCCAAAAGCCAGACTTCAATCCCCTCTCCTTTTCTGGGCCTGTCTTTCTTCTTTGCTGAGGGAGGGGACTAGGGAGCGTCTGCCAAAAACAGAGGCTGAGCTCATATTTGCAAGTGCAGGAGGACAGTGCAGCCAGCCTCTCTGCAGCTAGGTGACATCTCCACCACCTTCTGGTGACAGAAAGGGCCAGGCTCATTCTTTCTGGGAAGTCAGGGGCTCTGTGACCCCTGAAGGTGAAGCGGGGGTATAAGGAGGGGCAGCCAGAGCACCTGGGAATGGGAACAGCTGGGATACTTGTGCCATGACTGGAGCAATGACTTCCACGAGTCACAGAATGATGATAACAGCTGCTGTTTATCCAGTGCCTGCTGGGAGCCCAGCGCTGTGCAAAAATTCATTCTTCATATTGCCTCGCCCATCCCTGTGATAGCCCCAAAGGGACCGCTACCTCAGAAAGGCCTGGACAGGCTCACTGACTTGGCCAGGGTCACAAAGCAGAAAGGAAAAAGCTAGATTCGGTTGACACTGATGCCCATATGTTGAGCTCTAGCCCTGCGCTGTCCCCCAGCAGCACCTTTAGTCGTCACCTACCAATGAAGGCAAAGTAGAGGGACCTGCTGCAGCCAGTGGCCAGCGAGCTTTGGATGAGAGAAAACATGGACTGGGTGATCCTAGATGGCAATGCTGAACGACCCAGGCCCTCGGGGTACCCTCGTGTCAGGGCCGTAATGCTAAACTGCATCCCTAGTGGGGCTTGGGCCAGGACTCTGGTTGGCTCTGGACTGACTGGTGTTCTCGGTCTTCCTGAGGGGAAGGTCTGTGGAAGGAAGGAGGGAGGGAGACTCTGCTTCCCTGCCTCACACTTCTTCTGTAAGTCTGTAGCCACCTATCCTGATAGTGGCTGGTGTGTTTTTGTTTGTTTGTTCATTTGTTTGTTTTTTCCATGTGAGTTATGGAGCAACAGTGAATAGTTTCTGGGACAGCAATATAGAGAATCATGGCTAAGAAGCCCCACCTCTCCATGTGGAGACCAGTTCAGGCTGCTCAAGGGAGGGGAGCTGTCTCAGGAGAACTGGTCAGCAGTGGCTTTCCATTGAGTCTCAGCAGACTCTGGAGGAGAAAGTTTTCCCACTCCACACTTCAAGGGGCATGAGAAGTGTGCAGAGTCTGCTCACTTATGCACGGCTTGGGGGAGAGGTGGAGAGGGGCTTCCACAGATCACCCAACACTTTTATTCAATTTCACCTGTACATCCCACAGCTCTGTGGCCAAATGGGTCTCACTTGCGGCCTCTCATCCCTTGATGGTGCTGAGCCTGGTGCCAGATGGGCCTCAGCAGGACTGCTGGCCGCAACAATGTGTGGAGAACTTGAAGTTAGCCTGCACCATTCCCTGGACTCCTCCCCCTAGCACATAACTTCACCTCTGACATAGTCACAGACATGCCACTATTTGAGGGAGCAGAGTTCACAAATCTCTCAAAGGGAAGAAGCTAGCCTTGAGCTTGAAGAAGAGCAAGAGGCATGGGATGGGTGTTAAGACTCATTGGAAAGAAATGCACTTGCCATAATCAAGTGTTTCCTATGTGTCCACCATTTGCCAGGCACTAAGCGCTGAGGAGCCAAGAGGACTTTCTTGTCGTGAATGAAAATGACCCCTTTTGTAACTCCCTCCCACTGCAACTAGCCTCTGAACCTACTAAGTGGGTCTGTCCCCAATCCTGTGATGTTTTAAAGGGAATTCCCGACTCTGAGTCTTCAGAGAGCCACTTCCTGAACACTCTCCGTGCTGGTCATTTGCATCTGTCTTTTTTCTAAATCAGAGAGTGGCACAGAGTGGCCTGATGTCCAGTTCAGGCCACCACTTGCTTTTATAAAGCTTTACAACTTTACATACTCAACCGTGGCCATTCATTTGCCGTCAAGCATTACTGTGGTTTTGTTACAGTGACAGAGTTGAGTCACTGCAAGCAAGTCTGCAGGACCCACCTTTACGCCAGACCATAATGGCCAAAATGCATGTGCCTTTACTTTCACCACAATCACTCCAGTTAGTAGGTGGAGAAGAGGCTGGAGGCCTGGAAGGAAGGACTCCTGATGAAGAACAGCCACAAAGTCCCATAGACCAGCCAGCTCACCCTTCTGCACAGTTCAGATATTAACATGTACAAACACACTTCAAAGTGAGAGCTCACGCTCTAGTTTTCTGTACTGTCTCCCGGGGTATATCTGTGAGTGGATTCATACTTCTGTGTTTGGATGAATTGGGTACACCTGTGGGAACTGGGCAGCGTGGCAGCCTGAAGGGCGATTAGAAACCGCAGATCCTTAACTCCAGAGAACAACAGCGTTCAAAACCACAGCTGGCACGTGGCCCACAAAGGACTGAGCATCTGCGGCTGGAGGCAAGGGCTGGCCAGCCATGTGTGTGTTGTCACAAAGAGGGAAAAGCCACACCCGGCGGCCCCCACAGGCTGCCTCCTAGGAAAATTTGACTCTCCCTGATTTTAAAGCAGAGGTTTTTTTTTTTTTCTTTTTCTGTTTGCCCCACCCACCCCATCACCATAGTAACTAAATAGTCAGAGCAAAGAGAGAAAAGGGAAACAAGTCAGCTTCAAAAATGAATGCTTTGTCCTTGGCTTCATGCTTAAAGAATGCACACACATACACACACAAACACACATATGCACACATACACCTATGCCTTGCATATCTAGACAAGGAGGCTGAAAAATGGAATTCTCTCTTCTCCCTAATGACATCTTCCAGAGTGGGTGCCATTTAGTGCCTAAACTGCCTTGCCCTGGGCTCTGGATCCATATCTGTGTTAAAGAACTCCAAGCTGCTTCTCCTGAGGCTGCTGGAATGCTTGGTTAGAAGGGAGGTCAATACCGTCATAAGTGGTAGCACTATATGTCCCCCCAAGGAACCCTGAAGAAAAGAGATGGAAGAGTGACAAGCAGCCCAAGCATGGCTCTCCTGAGTCACTACAAGGATGTGAGGCAGTGGGTATCACATGTGTGCCTGCATTTGCCAGGAGCTTCATTAAAGAGGTAAATGGGTGGAGAGCTAAGAAAGAAAGCAGTGAGGGCCACTATGGGAAGAAAAGTCTTTGGACCTTGACTTTATTGTGGGGTTTAGGCAGGCAGCAGCAATACAGACCCCTGCACTCCTATGCCCTGCTCTGGGCTCTGAGAGGAGACAGCCTTCTGGCTTACCACCCTTGGAGGTCCCCTGAGCTTCAAGGCCTCTCTTCCTGGGACTTCCCAGACCCTCTGTGTCATGAGCCTGCGGGTGGCTTGGTGACAGCAATGGGTCAGAGTCTCTTTCTTTCTTCCATGCCCAGGGTCACATTCAGGGTGGGAACACAGCTGTCTGTGCCAGGCCTCCCTGGCCATAGGCCTAGGCAGAGGTCACTTAACTTTCCTCACTCCTGCAGGCCAGGGAACTGGACAAGCACTGCTCAGAGTGAGCCTCCAGGGAGAAGTGAGCAAGTGGAAGACAGTATAGGGCTGAAATGCTAGGGGGTCTCCAGAGATGGCTATGACTTGGGCAGGCTGCTCTAAGCCCTGATCTTCACCCAAGAAGATCTCCAATTTTCTTGAATCATTGATTAAGTGATCTCTAGATTTCTGTTTTCTTCTTTTAAAAAAGAGGGAGGGATGAATTTAATATTTGTGCTTTGGCAAAATGAGGAAGATTGGCTCTTAGTTTCTCTATTTTCTCTTCTTCCTCCTCCTTTCCTTCCTCCTCCTCCTCTTCTTCTTTTGTCTTTTCTTCTTCTCCCTTCTTCTTCCTCCTCCTTCTCCCCCTCCTTCTTTTAATTTATTTTTATGTCATTTTGCTAGATGTGGCCTCATTAAGTGTTAACTTGGAACCTTTCTGCCTCAATCATAAAAGAACGGCTAGGAGTGAAAGTGTGTGTCACCACACCTGGGTCTTCTTTTATCTTAATAACCACGGATGGATGGTTCTTTTACTGCATAAGGCAAAATGTGCAAGATACAAGCACAAAGTCAGGCAGCTGAAATGCCTTCAGAGGCTGCTGGAGCCCTAGATGCCTTGTGAGAAAACTGAGCAGCTCCAGGAACACAAAAACTCCAGCACACTTACCCCTGAAGCCAGGAATCCTGCCTTTCATCCAGCAATCCTTCCATTCTTCCTCCTGTCTTCAGTACCATTCTCCCTACCATCTAACTACCCACTGATCCATCCATCCATCCATCTACCCACCCACTGATCTATCCATCCATCTACCCACCCTCTGATCCATCCATCCATCCATCTACCCACCCACTGATCCATCGATCCATCCACCTACTGATCCATCCATCCATCTGTCCATCCACTGATCAATCCATCCATCTATCCACCTACTGATCCATCCATCCA
>CAJQZJ010001511.1:5912178-5932568 GCA_907164525.1 Lophiomys imhausi | reverse complement strand
TGATCCACCCATCCATCTATCCACCCACTGATCCATCCATCCATCTACCCATTGATCCATCCATCCATCTGTCCACCCATTGATCCATCCATCCATCTACTCATTGATCCATCTATCTATCCCATTTATTTTTTTATAGTGTTAGTGATTGAATTTTGAGACTCATGTATGCTAGGCAAGCACTCTTCCTACTTAACTACACCTACAATCCTCATTCTTCTGATTTTGTTCAATTTTCCATTCACCAACCCCATCCAACTATTATTCTCTCAAGTCATCTTTATCCCAACTTTCATGTTTTCCATTTTCCATCCTTCCAACTATTTAGACTTCACTATTTCCTTCCATCCATCCATCCATCGATCCATTTATTCTTCCACTCAATAACTACCCTTCTTTTCTTCTCTTCAACTAGTATCCTTCTTTTGTCATTTTTTTTCTTTTTGGTATTTTGAGACAGGATCTCACTATGTAGCCCATGCCGGCTTTGAACTCACAGAGATCTGCCCGCCTGGGATTAAAGATGTGCCCCTCCGTGACCAGCTTATTCCTTCTTCCATCCTCATTCCTTCAGTCCATCCATCCATCCATCCTTCTTGTCTTCATACTCCCACCCACCCATCCTTCCATTTATGAAGTCTTATCTTTTCACTGGTTCACTTGCCCATTCTCTCTACCCATCAATACGTTCCCTAGCTGTATTTTTATAAACACCTACTTGAGCTAGATACTGCTTAGGTTTAAATAGTCACATCTATATTCATGTCTAAATTTGCTGTCTGAATAAACCATGAGCTTATTCTAGAAATATCTCAGAAGGAAGAGGGGGCTCCAAAACCCTAGGATACAGCCTGAGAAGTATAATACAGTAGATGTGTTCATAAGAAGTTGTGTTTGTCCAAGGTGGGACTCTCAGCCTTTGGGTGGTCAGAATGGGCTCTCCTGGGTGTCCCTGAGGTAGGGTCTGAGGAATAGAGCTTTATCATAAAGGTAACACAGGCATTCCAGGTTGAAGGCATAGGAAGGTGAAAGTATGCAAGCATGGAATGAACTGAGAGGTTCTAGAATGCTAAAAGGGGACATTGAGTAGAAAGAGATCAGGTGTGTGGAGAGGGAAGAGACAAGATTGCTAAGCTGGACTTCAGTCTCCAGAGCCAAACGAGCCATTCTGAGAAAGCCAGGCTGAGCCCTGAGAATGAAAGCAGTCTTGGAATAAAGATCCACTAGACTGCAAGTAGGGAGGGTAGGAAGCTTCAGAATTGGAATTTGTCACTGGAGGCAGAAGATTTTGGAAGGTCACTCTGGTAAGTAGCCAGGGAGAGATGGTATGGTCCGACCTTAAACATCAGGGGTCAGCTAGAGAGAGCGAGAGAGGAACTATGTGTCATTTATGTGGCAGAAAAACAGGCTGTGGACAGGCGATGAGCAAGGTGATACTGAGGCCCCTCATAGCTGGTCAGGTGATGTTGTCAGAGCTCAGAGTGGGAAGAGACTCTTGGTGGGAGGGCAAGTGGAATCCGGGTCAGGTTATGGGAGTCTGAGTTCTTGAGGCCTCCAGAAAGCCAGGACTGAGCTATCCTCCAATACCTACTAGCTTATCTGCCCACTGATGTGCATGGACCAAGGCTGGGCACTCATTTATCCATTCGTTTGTTTCCTTTTTTTAAATTTATTTTTAAACAAGATCTTTCTGTGTATCTCAGGTTGGCTTCAAACTCACCATGTTGCTCAGGTTGACCTTGAACTCACTGCCATCCTCCTGCCTCAGCCTCTTTGGTGCTGGGGTGATAGTGTATGCCGATATAGCTTTCATTTTTGAAATTCTTCTATTGAACCAAAGTGGGGAGAAAACCTTGTTGGCAAAGTACTTGCCTGTGCAAGTATGAGGGCCTGAGTTTCACGCCCAGAACCCAGGTAGAAGTGGCAAGTGTGGCGGACTGCACTCATAACCCAGTTCTGGGGAGACAGAGACAGGAAGAGTCCTGCGGATTATTGACCAGGCAGTCTAGCCTAATTGATGAATGACAGAGCAATGACAGACCCAGTCTCAAAAGAGGTGGACTGTGTTCCTGAGGATAACATGCAATGTCCTTTGACCTCCACAAGCATATACACACGAACATGTACACACATACACACACACACACACACACACACACACACACACACACATTCACAGAGAGAGAGAGAGAGAGAGAGAGTTAGCTACATAAAAAGAAAAAAATACTGTCCCTGATCATTATATATCTAGCTCAACATAGGCCATGGGATAAATAACAAACAGGTCACCAAGAACCCTGGCTTCCCCAGTGCTGGCAATCCCCATGGACACCTCAAGTGTCTGCATTGTCCCAGAGTCGTGAAGCAGTCTGCCCAAGGACACATAGTGAGCTGGCAGCCAGGTAGCAGAGGCTGTGGAAGGAAAATGCAGCTAAGCTGGGGTATCAGGGAGTCTGGAAACCATGCCAGCTATAGGGTGAGTCAGCAAATGGCTCCTTTGCTGAAGTGCTGGCAGGTGGGGCCTGAGGGGAACCTGGAGGATGATAGCCAGAAGTCTGTGGCCAGAATGTTCACTGCCCTTCTGGAAGCTTCTGGGTTTCTCCTCTCTCTCCTCATAGAATGACTTCCCAACATCCCCTACTGAGTTCCACCTGACTATGCTTCCTACGCAGCCTTGAGTCCCCACCTCAGTGTCATCCTCTGGCAGCTGCCTCTCTCCTGGGTTTCTGGTTGTGAGCTCTGAGACACTTGGTCTCTCTGAGTTGCCTCTGTTGCCTTCTTTGTAAGGTGGGGAGGAGTGGGAATGGGGGACGGAACTCAGTGAGCCACTGAGTCCTATGTAGTTGCTGGGAATTGAACTCAGAACCTCTGGAAGAGCAGACAGTGCTCTGAACTGCTGAGCCATCTCTCCAGTCCCGAGCCTTCACTTTGCAAGTCTGGTGACCTGAGCTGGGATCCCTGGAACACCCACACAAAGCCAGATGTGGTAGCAAACATCTGTAATCCCTGCACTCCTGCGGCAAGACAGCAGAATCCAGTAAGCCTCGGGCACGCAGATCAGCAGCAGAAACAAGACAGATCTTGCCTCAAAACAAGGTGGAAGGGGAAAACCAACTCCTGAAAGCTGTCTTCTGATCCACCCATGTCCTGTGGTGTGAGTGTAGCTTCCATCACATGTACATTTACACACAGACACACACATGTAAACAAAATTAATGAATGCTTCCATCTGACTCTCAGGTGGGACAAGCTTTGTGGGCTGTGTCGGACCTTTCAGGGATTGCTGGGCTGACAGAAGCTGAAGCTAGAGAAGCCACATTCTAACTACGACGATAGTGCTCATATTTTGTGAGAGCTCACTGTGACCAAACTTGGGAGACATTATGCCACTTAATCTCAAAGCAGTTCTATCTCTTCCTCCACAGGGCAGGAAGCTGAAGCACAGAGGGGTTCAGGAACACACATCTCTCCATTCCCTTACCGTCTTGCTTGTGCTTGTGGTCTGAAGCCATATTGTCTTTTACCCACAATTCACCCTGTGGCCTGAGGCCCCTGGGGGCAGAAGTCTGTTCAGGGCAGGAGGAACGGCTCTCAGTCACAGTTGTTCATACACACAAGAAGTGGCCTTAGCCACTGACACCAACTGTTGACACAACATCAACAGATCCTGGACCCAAACCAATGACAGGATGAGTGTGGGGACCAGCATTCCAGCTTTGATAGAAGCCTGAGCTTGAGAATTCTTCTAAGGACTCACCGGCTGGAGCCATGCCAGATTGTAAAATCCAGAAATACTTCCAGTGTGTCACTGTGTGTGTGTGTGCGCGCGCATGTGTATGTTCTAATGTCAGGGTTTACTTAACCTGAGGTGTTGTTCCTCAGGCATTATCTCCTTCTTGTTTAGATAAGGTCCCTCACTGGTCTGAACTCACTAAGAAAGCAAGGCTGGATGGACAGTGAACCCCAGTGACCTGCCTATCTCCCATGAGCCCATGTGCAGGAGTCAAACCCCTATTACTCTCTGCCTTATTCCCTTGAGTCATGGTCTCTCTGCTGGGAATCCAAACTCAGGTCTTCATGCTTACAAGGCAAACGTGTTATCAACTGAACCAACTTCACACTCCCCATGCATGCTCTTTTTGCAGCTGTCCCCCAGCTCTGACGACAACATCCTTCCTCTTGCTCAGGCCAAACCTTGAGTCACCCTTGGCTCTCTCCTTGCCTTCCACCCCATGTCTGATTGTTGGCAGACTGTGCTGTTCCTACCCTCAGGATCTACTGAGCCTAGCTTGCCTCTCACGGCCCACATCTCTCAACTGGGCAACTCCCCTGTTCCCTACAGTTTTTCCTTAACACAGGACTGCTATGGTTTGTATAAGTGTATCCCAAAGTGCTGTTTATTAAATGCTTGATCTGTTAGAAGATGGTCAGACTGTCAAGGCCTCATAGGAGACTTTCTATCTTCCTCCTCCTCCTCCTCCTCCTCCTCCTCCTCCTCCTTCTTCTACACTAGACTAGCTTCCTCAGTCACGTGCTCTCACTGTGATATGCTGCAAAGCAGCAGGGCCAGTTACTCATGGACTGAAACTATTAACCAAAAGGCAGCTTTCCTCTTTGTAAGTCATGTTGTCCTAAGTGTTCATTACAGAAACAGGCAGCTCTCCAACACAGAAGCTCCCTAAATACAATTCATATCATCTTTGCCTTCTGCTCAGAACCCTGGTGGGGTAGCTTGAACCCAAAGCAAAGTTTGCACAATCAATGGGTCTCCAGATATGGCTCCTCTCACTTCCTTCTGTCTTCCTACCCTTTGATCCTTCCTTTGCAGCCTCCCTGGCCTCCTTGTCACTCTCCCTCTGTACAGCCACATCCCTGTCCTCACAGCCTTTGTCCTGGCTGTTCCTTCTGCTTCGGTGCCTGTCACCACACACCTGCACGGCCATGTCTCTCACCTTCTTCAAGTCTTTGCTCAGGGGTCACTTTCTCGGTGAGGCCCACCCTGACCTCTGTCTCTTTTTATGTGTATGGCTGTTTTGCCTGCATGTATGTCTGTACACATACCATAGGATTTGGAACAGTTTATTCCCTTTTCATCTAACACTGTAATACAAGCTCTCCTCACATGTTGACTTTACATTTTCTGCTCACTGATGAATCCTACCCAGTTATAATAGACTGTGAGGTGCTCATGTTTACTAGTAGGTTCACAGGGTCCCCAGAACCTGGTTGGAGGTTAGACTCAGTTCAAGTCTGCCTCCACTAGGTCTCTCCATCCCACTCAGATTGGATTGTCCTCTGGAGGGTGACTGGCTCTTCGCTATATCCACAGTGTTCTCTGAGATTTTACAAGACTTAGGATCCTTTGTCTGTCAGGGAGACGAGCCCGTCTCTTTTTCTCACAGCAACAATGTATAATATGTTGATCATTGTGTTATGCTCATAAATGTGTTATTCACAATGTGTTCGATTTGTAGAGGGCTTTATGGTCTTAAATAGCAGAGAACCCCTCGTCTCAGTCACTCCCCTGTTTCTGTGTGACTAACAGGGTTCTTGGTTGCTGCCGACCAGGCTCCAGTTGGGAGGTGACAGTCGGTACCCTCAACAGTCAGACCCTCTCGCCTGGCTCCTAGCCTGGCAACTTGCCCACCGGCACCATCCAGCCCTGCATCTTCTCCCACCTTATATCCTTGGCTAAACCTCTTGGGGGTTCACAGAACCAGAGCATTGGCCCAAGAAGCCCTTGGAGCTCTCCGTGGTCCTGAAACTCCCCCTGCGGTCCTCGCTTAGCATGAGGTGGTTTCTTTTGTGTGTGTGTGTGTGTGTGTGTGTGTGTGTGTGTGTGTGTGTGTGTTTCGAGACAGGGTTTCTCTGTTGAGGTGGTTTCTTTAAGAAGCAAATGTTCTTTTCAGTTTCATGAGATATCTTAAAAAACTTGGAATAGCTCTGCCTCAGGACCCAGCCATACCACTTCTGGGTATACACCCAAATGCCTCTTCACGGAATCATAAGGAAGTTTCCTCATCTATGTTTATAGCAGCCTTATTTGTAATAGCTAGAAACTGGAAACAACCCAGATGTCCCTCAACCAAAGAATGGGTCAAAAAACTGTGGTACATCTATACAATGGAATATTATTCAGCTATCAGGAACAATGAAATTATGCAATTTGCAGCCAAATGGATGGAACTAGAAAAGCTCATCCTGAGTGAACTAACCCAGACTCAGAAGGACACATATGGCATCTATTCACTTATAGTAGGATTTTAGCTATATAGTAGAAGGTATCGATACTACAACTAACACACCAAAGGGAACTTGGACATAGACTTCTTATTTTTAACTTTTATTCTTTATCTATTTTTTATATATTAGTTATATTTTTTTCTATTTTTTAGTCTTTTTTATCTATTGTATGCTTATTGGTTTGTTTGTTTAGTAGTTCTCTCTCCCGGGCAATGAGACACTTTTCACTGATGGTACTGCTTCGTAGATCCCCAATGAATGAAGAGGCTCTTGGCCCTCATACGACCTCTCAACTGACATGAGGGACTGTTATATAAGGACACCCCACCCCAGAGAAATGGGATGGAAGGGTTAGGAGGTAAAGAAAAAAATGAAATGTGATGTTTCGGCCTTTTACTACTAATTGTCATAAACTGTTTAGGGTAATTAAGAAATGCAAATTAATGGTTATGCAAGCTGGTCATTCAGTTAGGTACTATGACAGCCTATTATAGTTACTTTCTAAGCTTATCAGAAATAAACCGGCAAGAGACAAGCAACATCTGCTTACCCTAATATAAGAGATAGATAGGGCCTCTTCAAAAACCTCAAGAGATCTGCAGAATATGGCATTCAAAGATGTTTTCGTAACTTTAGATTTTTTTATATCAAGACAGATCAACTCCTGACAGCACCCCCTATTCTACTCCAAGTAGAAGATGAGCATCGAAGAATCTCCAGTGGGAGATGATTGAATTAGTCGCAAGCCTATCTCTTGGTAGGAAAAGCCCCTTGCCCCAACTGTAGACAGAATGTTGTCCAAAAAGGACAAAACCTGGAAGCAGGTAAGTCGACAGCCTAGCTCTGCCAAGACAGGGTAGGTAAGTCCTTCATAACCCCTGCTCTACAATCAATGTCTATCAGAGAAACGGGGCCAAATGACTGAAGATCGATTCTGTAATGTATGGAGAGAAAATGGGAACTGTCCAGGCAGCCACAGGTATGTCATTTCTTAGTTTGGGAAGCTGCAGGCCCTGTACTTCCTATAAAATCAGATATATTTACCCCTCTCAGGTCTCTGAGGTGGTTGAAGAACAGATAGCTAGAGTCTCATAATTTAATTTTGAGTTGTTTAGGAGTCAAGAGAGTGTTATGGATCTAAGAAGATACTTTTAAAATTGTGTTGCAAGTTAGTATGAATGTTGAGTCAGATATAGACCTTTAAACTCATGGAGATGTTTAGATAGTAGAATATTAAAGTCAAGTACCAAATACATATGGACTGGTCATTGGGAATGTACATTAAGCCATATAACCCTCATAACTGTGGCCTAATTACCTCTGTTGTACTGTATTGTATTTGTTATTATAAGAGAAAAAGCCATTTGTTGGATTGAAAGTGGAAACTGTAGGGGGAAATAAGATATACCTTAAACTTAAAAGAAAAAAAAAAGGGAAGAGGATGGGGGGTTGAGGGTGGGAGGGTGGGACTGGAGGGGGAATAGGGAGGGGACTGCGATTGAGATGTAACTTGAAGAAATAAAAAATAAAGGAAAAAAAAAGAAGCAAATGTTCTGAAGATTGATGCTGTAATGTATGGAGAGAAAATGGGAACTGTCCAGGCAGCCACTGGTATGTCATTTCTTGGTTTTGGAAGCTGCAGGCCCTGCACTTCCTATATAATCAGATATATTGATCCCTCTCAGGTCTCTGAGGTGGTTGAAGAATAGATAGCTAGAGTCTCATAGTTAAATTTTGAGTTCTTTAGGAATCAAGAGGGTGTTCTGGATCTAAGAAGATGTTTTTAAAATCGTGATGCAAGTTAGTATGAAAGCTGAGTTAGATATAGAACTTTAAACTCATGGAGATGGTTAGATAGTAGAATGTTAAAGTCAGGTGCCAAATACATATGGACTGGACATTGGGAATGTATGCTAAGCCATATAACTCTCATAATTGTGGCCTATTTATTTCTGTTGTTTTGTATTGTATTTATTGTTATAAGAGAAAGAACTTTTGTTGGACTGAAAGGGGAACTGTTGAGGGGAAAAGATATACCTTAAACTTAAAAAAGCGGGGAGAAGAGGATGGAGAGTTGAGGGGGAAGAGGGTGGGAGGGTGGGACTGAAGAGGGGAGTAAGGAGGGGATTGTGATTGAGATGTAACTTGAAGAAATAAAAAATAAATTAAAAAATTTTTTAAAAAAGAAGCAAATGTTGAGGGAAGAGGAGCCCTTCTCCTCTTCTTTCTGCATATTCTTCCTGGAACTCTGACAGGCTTCTTTTGCTGAGCAATGTAAGAATTAATAATAACTAATCAAATACTAATTAATAATAATTAGTAACCTTATTGTTGGGGCCTTGACTGGGCTGGGACCTTTCAGGAAGTCTTCCCTGGTTCTTCAAAACAGTTTTGGGGCTCAGGTAGTACCTAGTACATCCTAAGTTCTAATGTGTGATGTCACGTGTCTAGTCCCAACAGCAAGTTCTAGTCAGTCCACTTCACTGCTGCATGCCCAGAATACAGGCGAAGGCAATAAATTCTGGCTGAGTGAATGAACTCATGAACGACATGAGCCTGTGGTGGATGGTCTGGAGGAAGTACTGTTTCTACTCTCTGATTGGACCAAGACCATGGTACCAGAACCTGTGGTAGGAACTTGGAAGAGAAGAAAGAGTTTGACATGGCCCTTCCTCTTATGACTACAAGACTTGGTGGTAGAACCGGCAGTGGCTGGTTGGCCTGAGTCCTATTTTACAAAGGGTGATACGGAGGTTCAGGGTAGTGATGTGACTCCTCTGTGACTGCATAGCTCAGGAGAGAACTCGAACTCATCCTTTGGCTCCGGTCCTTGCGCTGCCTCCTGCTTGCACCAGCATTTCCCTTCTCTAGATGAAGTCTGTGCCATAGTGTCAGGAAGGCACTGGGATGAATCTAGAGGTAGCTGTCAAAACACTAAGATTCCAGGGCAGGTTAAGGCCCAGAGGCATAATCTCTGTTCTATGGGAAATGGCTTTAGGAACCATGGATGAGGTACCAGAGAAAGCTCTGTGCTCTTAATGAGGGGCTTGGGTATCAATTTTATCATCAGAAACAGGATGGGAAGCTCTATCTCTACAGTATCTTCAATTCTGCAAGAATCACTTTCCATACTCCACAAATATCTGGACAGTTGAATCGTATGGGGAGGTTGTGATATGAGTTGCCCAGCCTGGCCTCAGTGTGCCCATAGCCAGAGCCCCTGAGCGATAGTACAAGTCTCCTCCTCTCATTGGCCTGTGGGCCTGTGGAAAATTCCACTGCCCCGAAGCCTGGTGACCATCTTCTGCAGCAGATACATAAGGACAAGAGCTGGGCTAGAAACATCATCCAGTTTGTGGAATCATTCCAATATCTAGCACACAGTCGTCTCAGGATGAGGAGTATCTCATATGCTTGGGTCCTACAAGGCTTTGCTGGTCAAAAGTGGGCTACTGTGTGTGAAGTTAATAAGCCGAGACTGTTCAGGGCACAAAGCTTGGGCTGATTTGAATTCTCTTGTGCATAAACTGAAATGCTAATCAGCATCTTACATCTCTAGACTCTGGGAAGTCCAAGTTGAAGGTGCTGACAGATATGGTGTCTGGTGGGGACCCACCTTCTGGTGGGACATTCTTACTGTGTCCTCACATAATAGAAGGGATAAACAGCTCTTTGGGGGTCCGTTACTAATAGCTCCAAGGACTCTACAAATAACACCTCCCACAGGCCATGCCTCCTAATGTAAAATAGTAGTAACTAGATTTCAACACACGAATGTTGGGGACACACAAATATTCAATTGCAACTCCTCGACACTGCTGTGTCTTGGGAAGAAGCAGAGGTTGTGGAGTCTTCCCCAGTGCCCCACTGTTTTCTGCATTCCCCTGTCTCTCTGCAGCTAGCCTGTTCTCCATCTGTGGTGTCCTCAAACCTACCATGTCCACCAAACTCTTATCTGGCTTGAGAGAGGGGGGGAGGGAGGAAAGGAGAGAGGGAGAGAGAGAGAGAGAGAGAGAGAGAGAGAGAGAGAGAGAGAGACCTCCTGTAGGGTCAGGAGTGGGGGGCAGACTTGAACGAGTGACTGTTCTTGCCTGGCTAAGTGTTCCACCTGTAAAATGGGGCAGGCTACATGCTGTCTGAGGGCTTCTATCCTAGATTCCGTGGGAGCAGAGTTGGGCCCCCATCGGAACTGTGCTGGCCTGGAATCCTGGCAGCAGCTGTAGCTGGCCGCCCACGCACAGGCAGGCAGGCAGGAGGCAGGGTGCTGCAGCCTCGTTGCCAAGAGCACAGAGAACTTTCCACTGAGTCCAGATTTTTTCATCACCATGGTAACTGCTGGGGGGTGGAAGCAGAATTCTTCAGAATAATCAGCTGAAGAGATTACATGGGAGAAGGGAGAACAAGAAATTGAGCGTTGAGCCAGCCTTCAAGTCAAAACCAGTACCCAATGGGGCCCACATTCCACACACATGCACATCCATGCTCTTCCTTCCCTTCTTCCTGAGCTTTCTCCCTCTGTGCCCATCCTTCCCTTCCTGAGCTCTGGCTCTCCGACACTGGACTGATACCCTCATTCTCGGCACATGCTGTGTACCAGGCGCTATTTCCGGGGCTTTACGCATGTGATTCATTGCACCCTCCCAGCCCTAGACAACAGGTCCCATGATGTTCCCACTTCACAGATGAAGAAGACTTGGAAGTCTATGGAGGTTCAGTGACTTACTCAGCCTCCACAGAGTATAGTCACATGGCAGAGGTGACACCATCAACCGCTGTGGTGAATGGTCTCGGTCTGAGAAACTGAGGCTGTTAATAAAGTGAGGAATGACATAGGGGCCAGTTAGGGAACATAGGAGGCATGTGATTGGATCTTCCCAGCTCCTTCCTCACCGTCTGTAGCCCACATTGACCTTCCTGCTTTAGTGCAGGACGGCAAGCAGGGCCGCTGGCCTCATCTCCCTACCTGCGCTTTTAGGTTGATTCCCAGCCTAGCTTGCCCATTATTCAGGCTCAGGGGAACCTCCTACCTTAGGGATGCATTGGAGACTCTGGTATTTGGACACCAGTGTGTCATTCCCAGCATCCTCCCAAAGCCCCTAGGAATGCCCTGTGGGGTGAGAGCCTGATTTGGGACAGCTGGCTGGTGCCACACAAGGATCCGAGGAAAATCTTCAGAATTTCAGGGAGTGTTCACTCAAGTCCTCCAAGATACTAGTGAGGAGGTGACAGGATGCCACAGAGCAGAATACTATGGATGCAGCAAACAGCCCAGCCCTGCCAGTGACTTGGTGTGACCTGTTAATGGTGAGGACTCATTCAGGGGATATAACAACCAGAACCAGATGAGACCTGGGGAAGAATGATTTCACTTCTGGGGACAGAGAACCAACTTTAAAATTAGATGGCTCCTCTCCAACCAGATCCCTCCCCCTCCTTACGTCAGTTCCTGGGGTCAGTTCCCTCTGCTCACTGACCTTGGTGTAATTTTCATCTCTAAGTCTCTTTGCAGATCACCACATACTTTTTTTTTTTTTCTAAATTTCCAACTCAAATTCCCAAGAGGTCCTGTGTGGACCTTGTAACCACTGGCACTATAGTGAACGCAACTCCCCCTCTATGTCACCTCATTAGCTGCTTGCTGATTTCTGACTGGCTGCTGTAAGCCCAGCCATAACTTCTTGTCCAATCAGCAGTGGCTAGACAGGTGGGGCCTCGGGTTGCCAAACATGGCTCCTAAGATGGTAAATGCATTTTCTCATAATTAAGTCCTTTGCAGTCGGGGGGCTGTTTTATTTAAGCATTCACTTCAGTGATCTGGTTGGACCTTCTACCCTGAGAATGAGCGTGTGGTTTCTCTGCCTCAGTCTGGCCTCTTGAGTTACAGCCAAGGCCTCACAGTTGGTAACCCATTTCATGGGTTCATTATGTTACTGAATGTGTACAAAGCTCTTCCAAACTCATCTGTGAGCTTGCATTGCTGAGGGGAAAGTCCCCCAGAGCAGTGTCCACCTATGTTCACAGACTTCTCCCACTGGCCACTGAGGTGTCAGTCCACACAAGTCATCGGGAGCTGCTCCCCAGCTCCAAAATGTCTACGATGGGACAGATGAGAGACAGCAGCTCCCCTTACCTCTTTCCACCATTTCGGTCAGAGGGGGACCTGAAGGAAAAAATCAGGTCCCAAGAACCTTGTCCTGCACCAAATCCCCTCCTGAAGAGTCCAGGGTTTCCCCCTCATATTAGTTATTTCTCTCTTGATGAAAAAGAAAACAACAAAACAGAACAACTCCTGGCAGCAGGGAAGTCGTGGCACCTCATGTGGTAACTGGTTACATTACAAAGTAGGAGAGAGATGAGTGCTGATGCTCAGCCCAGCTTCTCCTTTTTATTCAGCCCAGGACCTCAGCCCGTGGAACCATGCTGTCCATATGTACGGTGGCTCTTCATACCTTAATTAAGCTAATCCAAAAAAATCCTTTACAAGCATGCCCAGCAGTTTGTCACCTGGGTGATACTAGGCATAGATCTCGACACATTAGCAATGAGTCTCAACCATTGCACCCCCCCAATGGGGAAGATCTGAAGCCCCTGTAATCCTGAGGCCTCCCAAAGGGTCAGTCCACTGGCGTTTCCAGCCATATATGTGTCCCTGGTTCCTGGTGTCTCATGATCAAGGAGACTTGCCGCTATGTCCCCAATAGATCATTCATGACTATGCATGTGGGTCGGACAAATCAACTCTGCTAGCACAGGGAAGGGTGGGAAGACAGGATTGGAAGGCAAGACTGGAGGACAGGGTAGTCTTTGCAGGGAGAAAAATGTCTCTTATCAGAGCCAACTGGGCACTGAAGAACAGCCAGTCAACTCCCTTGTCCTCCAGCCTCCAGTGGTGCCAAATTCATCTTTATAGTGTCTTCCTTGACACCAATAAAAACAAACTTTCAAGTACCTGTTCCCCAACTGGATTTCCCTCAGGGACACCTAGTGTGTAGCTTGACCACATGAAGCCTCTACCAAGGCCTGTCACCAATCCATACATCCAGCATGTCTTCTCAGCTCCTGAGGGCAGGAGGAAGAGCCTGGCCATGTGGAGCTCTCTGGTTTACATATAGCATCATCTCCCAATCCTTGGCGGTCTGGAGGGTCCACAAGGTTTCTCATGATGTCCAGCCCTCCTGTTTCTCACGGCAACTGATGTCATCTGCAAGGCTTGTGTGGTTTCTTAGCCACGCCCCTTCAACAGGGCCATTCACAGAACTATGGTCTCAACTGGACTCTGTCCTTTTCAGCAAGCCAAAGGACGCCAAGCTTTCCTTATGTGTTGCCAGATGCCAAGTGGAACTGCATACGAATTCACTAAAGAGGCCTAACCTACCACAGTAAGGCCCAGGTTGGTCTGGTCAGGCCACTAAAGGGAGAATGTCTCCTGCTAGCACATCGCAGTGACCTCTTTGCCAGAGTACTCCTTAGTGGGGATAACTAGACTTTTATAACCTGAATAAGCCTTGGGGCTCCATGGGAATCAATCTTTGCATGAAGGTTGCATGAAAGACATACATTCCAGCACCAAAACTGATCTAAGAAGACACTGGAGCTTATTTTTGACACTTAACAAAAGATCCAGTGCACAGCCCATGGCAGATTTCCCCAAGGCTCCTTCTACCTCTCCCTGAAGCCGTGGCTCTCACAAGCCTATCGCTCTTCCCCTCCAGCCACCTACCTACAGCTCTTCTGGTCTCTCCCTTCTCACTCTTCACTCTGCACACTGCAGGGGTGAGGCAGGGCGCACGAGCACCCACAGATTCATATGCTGGGTCCTCTTTGCGTTCGTATGCATTTGAGGGTCCTTCTCTGTGAGCTCCAAGAGGAAGGGGATGCGGGTTTGGGAGTTTATGTAATCAGCCAACGCTTGAAAAATAGCACAAGGAGCTTCCTCATATCCTTGGCCCAAATTCACCAATTGCATGTGTTCACGTTCTCTCTCTTCATCTATATTTTATTTATAATGCATACAATTTTTTTCTCTGAAATCATTTGCAAGTAAGTTGAAGATATCTTTCTCTTTAATCCATAAATAATTCTGTGAGAATTTTCTGCAGAAAAGAACATTCTCTTATGTAACCACAATGCAGTGATCAAAATCAGGAAATTAAACATTTCAGCAATCACCGTTATCTCTTCCACAGCCCATATTAAAATGTCATCAATTGTCCTAGTGATGTACTTTAAAACTTTCGCTGTCCAAGGTCCAATTCACAGTCTTGAATGCATCTAGTTTTCTTTAGGAAACAGTTCCTTTCATGGGTTTTTTTCCCCCTGAATCTTTACTCCTACTCAACAATACTTAGAACAACACTCCTGACTCAATGTAATTCAGTGGAAACTTTGACTCAAATTGAAAACTAAAGTTTTAAAGGTGATAGTTGCAGAGTCTCTCGTCCTAAGGAATACACTGTCGTGTATCCCAACAGTCATTCTCTCTGGATGAACAGGTGTGGTGACCGTTGGATAAAGGAGAAGACAGATAGATGGTTGGTAGGTAAAGAGGAGCAGATGTATAGATAGATTGCTAGGTGGAGTGGGTTATATGGGTAGATAAATGGAGGGATCCATGGATTTGTGGGTGGATGATGGATAAGGGATGAATGGTTAAACAGCGGGAACTGATTTATGATTGGTACTAATATTCATAATATTAGGATGAAGCATGCAGACGGGCGTCAGAAATTCTTAGTTCAGGTTCCAGCTCTTCTCCCTACCAATGGAACTATTAGACAGCCCCTTCCTGACTCTGGAGCTTGGCACCAAGGCAGCATTCGTTGTACTGTGGAATGGTTGGACTAGTTGGCCTTTTTGATTGCTCTGGGTTGGACCAGCTCTGACTGTGGAACTAGTGCCTGACAAGATTGATTTGGGTTTGGGGAAATTTGGTTTTAAAATGGTTGTTTTCTAACATTTCTGTTAGAAACTACTGTCACCTTCTGGAAAGAAAGTTTCCATGGCCGGCCAGGGCCCTCCCTGTCCTCCAGTGTGATACTTCCCTCCCCTCCCCCTAACTCCCCATCAAGGCCTCCTGACACCTGGGGCTCCTTCTAGGAAGCACCAGAGTTTATTCCCCATTTTCTGCCTCACCCAGAGGCTGTGGGTGACATAAATGGCGTTTCCTACAGGCCCTTCCCTATTCATCACAGTTTCCCTTGTCTGTCCTCATCCTCTCATCCTTTGTCACACCTTCACCTCCGCATACTGCAGCCTGCAAGACTTCTTGCCTCCTTCATGCCCCAAAGGAAAGGTGCTGTAGCTCTGAGACCTGGCTTGAGTAAAGTTCCCGCACTTGCCCACATGGACAGCAATCCAGGAACTGGGCTTAGCTCCCATGGGAACCAGGGATACAAAACTCTCAAGATGCTTTGAGATGAACATCACTTACCTTCTGGATTCTGCAACAGGAAGCCTGCGGGGTGCAGATGAGAACAGCAAACAAGACCAGAAAGAAAAGAAATGAGGGGGTGGGGAGGGCGGAATTTGGTTTTAAAAGATTTTGATGTGTGCTGTTGCAAGAGTGATACTCAGGGAAAAGTCAGATTTCAGATGGACTGCAGGATTTCTAATAATGTGGTTTGTTTCAAGATTTATAAAAAACAAAACAAAAAACCTTTTTATATGTGTATTTGTGTGAGAGACAGGGAGAGGGAAGGAATATACTCATTCAAACAAGTGCCAGAAGAAGCCAGAAAAGGGTGTTGGATCCCTCAGAGCTGGAGTGACAGATGGTTGTGAGCCACCAGACATGGTGCTAGGAACAGAACTGGGGACCTCTGCATACTCGGTCTGTTTCTCTTAGCCACTGAGTCATCTCTCCAGCTCTGAAGATAGACACATTGCATTGAAGAGGAGTCAGAATCAACTTCTTGGCTATGCTAAGGCAGCTAGGCTCACCACCGCACCACCAAATTGCACCAAGTTTTGTTTTGTATGATGTGGGGAGGGGACACAGAATCTATCTGGAACATAGAGCATCAGCAACCCAAAGGTACCATGCCTGTGACCAGTTTGAAGCTTCATTAGCTGGAGCTAAGAGAAGACCTGAGCACTAAGCCCACGATTTGGGTGACTTTCTGATACAGGCTGTAGCTTCCCTAAGCCCCCCCCCTCAGATCAGAAGTGTCCCCCTGTGCTGATACTTCTATGTCAATTTGCCACAAGCTAAAGTCACCTGAGAGGAGGAAACCTTAATTTTAAAAATGCCTCCATAAGATTGGGCTGTAGGCAAGCCTGCAGGGCATTTTCTTAATTAGTGATTGATGGAGGAGGGCACCACCCATTGTGGGTGGGGCCACCCCTGGGTTGGTGATCTTGAGTTCTATAGGAAAGCAGGCTGAACAAGCATGGGGAGCAAGCCAGTAGGCAGCACCCCTCCATGGCTTCCAGGTTCCTGCCCGTGGAAGTGTAAATCAACAAACCCTTTCCTCCCCGTGTAAATCAACAAACCCTTTCCTCCCCGGGTAGCGTATTTCCTCCCCGGGTAGCGTTGGTCACAGTGTTTCATCACTGGCGACAGCAACCCTAATGAAGACAACCCCCTTTCCCAGACTGCACTGCTCCTATCTGAGTTGAGACCCCCTGCCCAAGATCACACAGCCTGCTACAAAAGGAGCCAAGCCTTGAACCCAGCACAGAAGGAAATGAAGGGACAATGAAAAATGAAACGCAGACTGTGTCACGTGTTCCAGAGCCTTAACTGAGAGATGTCCCTGGAGGTAACCCCAAGTCATAGCTCCGATAACAGTTTGCTTGCAGATTGAAGACCAGGAGAAACTGTGGGCTCTTGTCACATCCTTCTGTGGATATTGTGCAAACACCAGTCTCCATCCAGTGTATGTACATGACACGGCAACATATTACATGCATGCTTTATTCAATCCACTCACCCTTTGCTGAGCACCAGCTATGAATCAGACACCTCACTGATGGCTAAGAAGGTATATAAACAAACAAACAAAAATCACAACCCATTTTCAAATCAGGAAAGGGCTTGTCTTAAGTGTCCCAGGGACACAGGAGGCAGAATGACTCATTAAATTTGCCTATAGAAACTTAAGATCTTACTGCAGAGCTAGTACTTCAGCAGGGATGAGAACGATAAGAAGAAGGAAAGTTAGAGGAAGAGGCCATGCTTCCTCAGCACAATATTAACCCAGGTGACTTTAGTTACAATCCTGAAATAGACAATGGACCAAATATGATGGATATCTCCAATTTAGTCATGTAAATTCCAAAACCATATTCCTGAAAGATACAAATTTGAACTTGAACAAATTGCTATGTACACCATATTCTTGGATGGAAAAATTCAACATAATAAAAATGTTATTACTACCTCTCATTTTTTAAAAAGTTTTATTTTTATTGGATGTGTATAAGTGTTTTTTTTTTTCTGCATGTATGTATGTGCATCACATTCATACCTTATGCCCATGGAGGCTAGAAAAAGGCACTGGATCCCCTGGAACTGGAGTTACAAATGCTGGTGAGCAGCCATACGGGTATTGGGAATTGAACTGGGGTCCTCTGTAAAAGCAGCCAGTGCTCTTAACCATAGAACCATCTCTCCAGTCCCACATTTTCATTTACGAATTTAATGAGAAATAACCCCACTGTCATTGTTTCCTCCTGTAGGATCCGAGATTATAAGTTTCATAAAGAAGAAAAGTAGAAAAAGTAGCCAGAAAGACAAAGTGGAAAAAGAGCACTGTGGCCATGGTCTTACAAGATAGCAAATGCACTTTAAGTCTCTATGATGACATAAATACCATAGATCCCACTTATGGTATGTAAACTGAAAAATCTAGAGACGGCCTCTATTAATGGTCAACCAGGAGGTGAGTGGAGTCTTTAGTGGATAGACCTGTGAAAGGCTTTTAGGTCAATATTTATCAATAAAAAATAAGTTGAACATACACAGCCAGACAAAGGACTACTAGGCGGTTCAGTTGGATTTTTTTTTAATGAGGATTAAACATGAAGAATGAAAATGCTTTATTCCATAGTCACTTGGGTCTTCACGTTTCATCACAGCCACAGAAAAGTATGAGTTTTCTGTTGTATGTGCACACGTGTGTATTTCCTTATGTTTTCAAAAACAAATGATTAAAGAAACCCTAACATTAATAAAAAGGATAAAGAGAATGTGGCCCCTTCTGGATGCCCCAGATTTGATTATTTTACTTGGGATCAAATAGATTTCTTTTAAAAACTGAAAAAATTCCTTAAAAATCAACTTCTAAACTGAAAGACATGAGCCTGATTTGTGCACCAAGTTGTCAGTCTGACCACATGGGGAAAATGGCTTTAAATGGCCCTGGAACACTTTACTTTGACGGTATATATCTTTTTAATTTATTTTTTATTTCTTCAAGTTACATCTCAATCACAATCCCCTCCCTACTCCCCCTCCAGTCCAACCCTCCCACCCTCCTCCCCCTCAACCCCCCATCCCCTTCCTTTTTTTTTAAAGTTTAAGGTATTATCTTTTTCCCTCCAACAGCTCCCCCTTTCAGTCCAACAAATGGTTCTTTCTCTTATACAATAAATACAATACAAAACAACAGAAATAAATAGGCCACAATTATGAAAATTATAATGTTTTAGCATCCATTTCCAGTGTCCAGTCCATATGTATTTGGCACCTGACTTTAACACTCTACTATCTAACCATCTCCATGAGTTTAAAGTTCTATATCTAACTCAGCTTTCATACTAACTTGCATCACGATTTTAAAAACATCTTCTTAGATCCAGAACACCCTCTTGATTCCTAAATAACTCAAAATTTAACTATGAGACTCTAGCTATCTATTCTTCAACCACCTCAGAGACCTGAGAGGAATAAATATATCTGATTATACAGGAAGTGCAGGGCCCGCAGCTTCCAAAACTAAGAAATGACATACCAGTGGCTGCCTGGACAGTTCCCAATTTCTCTCCATACATTACAGCATCAATCTTCAGCCGTTTGGCCCCATTTCTCTGACAGACATTAATTGTAAAGCAGGAATTATGAAGGACTTGCCTACCCTGTCTTGGCAGAGCTAGACTGTCAACTTACCTGCTTCCAAGTTTTGTCCTGTTTGGACAACATTCTGTCTACAGTTGAAGCAAGGGATTTTTCTTGCAAAAGATAGGATTGCCACTAATTCAACCATCTCCCACTGGAAATTCTTCGATGCTCATCTTCTACTTGGAGTAGAATACGGGGTGCTGTCAGGAGCTGACATGTCTCAATATCAAAAAAATCTTAGTTAAGAAAACATCTTTGAATGCCATATTCTATAGATCTCTTGAGGTTTTTGAAGACCACCTATCTATCTCTTATATTTAGATAAGCAAATGTCGCTTGTCTCTTAGCAACTTGATTTCTGATTAGCTTAGAAAAATAACTGTGATAGACTGTCCTAGTACCTAACAAAAATGACACGCTTGAATGACTATTAGTTTGAATTTCTTAATTGACTGTATATTTTAAAGGGGGAAAACATACAAAGCAATCTTTAATGGCATTAAATTAAATTCAGTTAGCAACAATATCAGTAAGATTATTGTCTTTGTTAGGGTTTATATAGCTATGATAAAACACCGTGATCAAAATCAACTTGGGGAGGAAAGGGTTTATTTTAGCTTATACTACTACATCACAGTCCATTATTGAGGGAAGTCAAGGCAGGAACTTAAACAGAGCCGGAACCTAGTAGCAGGACTTACCACCTGTCATTGCATCAATGCCCACTAAGTGGACAAAAGAGCTTTCAAAGGTCCTGCAAAGAATCTGTGGGCTGGTGCTAGGATGATATCCAGTAGGTAAAATGCCTGCCGTACAATCATGAGGACCTGAGTTCAGATCTCCACACCACATAAAAATCTGGGTATGGTGGCATATATCTGTAAAGTCAGAGCCTTGTGGTGTGGGGACAGTGCATGGAGACAAGTGGATCACCAGAATTTGCTGGCCACCAAGTCTAGCCAATAGATGAACTCTGGACTGAGGGAGAGACCTTGTCTCAAAACATAAGTTGGAGGCAGACAGAGGAATATGCTGCATGTACACACACACACACACACACACACACACACACACACACACACACACA